>JACERP010001442.1:0-20521 GCA_014080715.1 Scenedesmus sp. NREL 46B-D3 | reverse complement strand
CTGCTGCTGCTGCTGCTGCTGCAGCTGCTGCTAGGGCTGGTGTTTCCTGCCTGCAGCAGCCGTGCACGCAGCCGGGCCATCCTCTCTGCAGTGCTGCTGTGTGGCACCCGGGCACTGCTGCTGCTGCTGCTGCTGCTGTGGCTGCTGCTGTGTACCGCCCTGCTCCCTGCTGCGGTGCTGCTTGCTCGCTCATTGCGGCTGCTGCCGCTGCTGGCGCTGGCTCTCCGCACCAGCTGACCCCTCCGTTGCAGCTGCCGCGCGTCAAAGGTGGCCGAGCGCTTGCCCAACTTGCAGCCAGAAGCCGGACCACCAGCCGGCGTTTGGCCTCACAGGCTTCACCGCTGCCGCAGCCGCAAGCAGCTGAGCAAGCTCCCACCGAAGCCTGCTCCAACAGCAAGCCGCCGCTGCCGCTGCTGCAGCTGCTGCAGTAGAACCCCCTCCACCACTGCTCGCTGGGTCGCCAGCCCAGGGCTTTGACGCCCACCAACACCTGGACCGCGTCTGCGGGCGCTGCGGCGTGCATGCCGGCTTGCAGCTGCGCCATCAGCTGCTGCATGGCCGCCGCAGGCAGCCGCAGCCGCAGCCTGCCGAAGCACCACAGCAGCAGCGCGGCCTGGCGCACACCCAGGGCGCGCCGCTGCTGGTGCCGGTCTACCAGGCCCAGCAGCAGGCTGGCCTGCTGGCGGCTGGGGGCCAGTGCAGCTTGGTGAGGCCCCAGGTGGGGGCGAGTGCGTGGCCGCAGCAGCTGAACTGCGCCGAGTTGCGCAGCACCAGCAGCACTTGGCCGCCCAGATCCTGCATGACAACGGCAGCACAGCAGAGGCTGTGGGTGTCTGGGCGGTTGCGGCCCGCTGGGAGCAATGCAGCCCGGCGGCGTCAAACCGCCACGAAAAAGAGCCGAGGCTGGACATCCAGCAACGCAGGGCCGCTGCATCACGCATCCTAAGCCGAGCAATGGGCGCGCTGCAGATGCAGGCAGTAGTTGTGGAGGCTCACAGCCTTCGCCGACTGGGTGTGCAGGCCCAGCAGCCGCACCACTGATGAGCGCAGACTGTCACGCATCACAGCTGCCACACAGAAACATGGTCGAGTGCGGACATGCAGCTGCTGCTGGTGGCACCAGCACAGCCCGCTCAGTGCCCAACTCGGCATGCAACCACAGTACCAACACCTGCCAAATTGCCACAACTGCCATCAACCCAGCAAAGAACGCACCTGCAGCTGCTGTGGCACCAACACAGCCCATCCCACTGCCCAACTCGGCATCAAACCACAGTACCAACACCTGCCAAACTGCCAAACCGCCATTCACCCAGCCAACAACGCACCTGCAGCTGCTGTGGGGGCAGGGCAGCGCCTCCGACTGCCAGACCCCACACCAGGTTGGACGACTGCTGAGGCGTCATGACCGGCACCTGCCAGGCCGCGGCTGCCATCAGCCCCACCAGCCCATCCTCCCCAAGCTCAGCTGTCAGGCCGTAGTGCGGGTGCGCGGGGTACGGCTGAGCCCTGAACCCCGCTCCCAGCTTTGCAAAACCCCCAGACCGTGATGGCCAGCTCCTGGGGTTTGAACTGTGGCCACTGGGCTGAGCAGGCCGCGGAGCGCAGACGACAGCCAGTCTGCCGGAGGCGCGACCGCCAGCGCCGCCAGCGCCCAGAGGGTGTTGGCGAGGTCGATGGGCTTAAAGGACGGCAGCTTGTCGTGGCATTCGGCCAGGAAGTTTGCCAGGAAGCTCCTGGGGGGATGCGTCTTCATGGTGGCGAGGGCCCACGCGAGTTGCGCCAAGTTGCGTGGCGCAAAGTGCTGCAGCTGCAGCTCAGCCTGCCCCGCGTCAGATGGGAAGAGAAAGTGAGGCAGAGAAGGAGTGAGGCAAAGGCAGAAGCGACAGAGACGGCGCTGATGCACGGGCTGGCGGTGACAGACAGAGCGAGCTGCTGGCAGCACTGGACCAGTGTGTGTCAGCGAGGTTCGCATGATGGATTGAGCAAAGCACTAGACGACAAATTCAGTGCAATGCACATCCGCCCACCTGAGCCAGGTAGGGTCCGAGCCAACCGATGGGCGCCCTGTAACCGCACTTGGCCATGCCCCACAGCACATTCGAGAACTGCTGCGGCCGGAAGCTGCTGCACAGCTGCAGCGCCACATCAGACAGCTGGCGCAGGTAGCGCGACAGCGCTTGAGCGGCACCCCTGCTGCTGCTTGTGGCCCTGCTGCTGCTGCTGCTGCTGCTGCTGCTGGTGTGTGGTGTGCTGCAGCTTGCCGCGTCTGCAGGTGTTGATTGCTGCAGCTGGTGTTGCAAGCGCTGAGCTGGTTCCTGCTGCTCTACCTGCTGGTGATGACGTTGTTGCAGCTGCTGCTGCTGCTGTTGCTCCGGCCGACCCACCGCTACGTACACTGTCTGTGTGACCAGCGTGCTCAGCAGCATGGCATCCAGCTGCTGCCCACATGTGGACAGCAGCTGCTGGCAGTCAAACAAAGAGCTGCAGGCCTTGATGCTGTTATATAGCAGCTGGTCTGGCAGCAGTCTGCCTGCTGCATCGCGGAGTCTGTCACTCCTGTGCGCAGCGGAGCTGCTGCCGTGCTGTTGTTGCAGCTGCTGCTGCTGCTGCTGCTGCTGCTGCTGTCCTTGTCGGTGCCCGTTTACGCCGAGGCGTCTGTCACCAAGCAGTTCCTCACAAATATTAGGCGTAAAGTTTTTGTTTACATCACCACTATAGCCTTGTCTGTCCTGTTGAGCTGCGAGTGCCGAAAGCGCAGAGACATGCCGCAAACTTGAATGCGGGCTACGAAGAGCCCAGCTCCAGGCCCGCTTAGCAGTAGGAATTTGTTGGCAGGTTAAATTGGCACTCTGCATCCTGCGTGTGATACAGACGGAAGTGCATCAGGACAGTCTGTGACAGCACATGTTCAGCAGTAGTATGAACAGCAGCCTAAGTGCGTGTGCAGTGCTGCAAGTGTGTTCCATCTGAAGTGATGCACACAACCCTGATCACACGCAGGGGCCTCTGCAACCAGTTGCTTGAGGGTTCCCTGCCAGACTGGATTAGGCCAGGGTTCTGCAGGAACTTCCTGCGTCACTTACAAGAACTCATGTCTCACGTACCTGGCATCTGGCTCGCCGCTGGTACAACCAGGCATCTGACTCGCCGTAAGGTAAGTCAACCTGGCATCTGACTTGCCGCTGCTACATCTCGCGACTGGTTGCTTCGGCTGCACCACGTGCACGCCAGGAGCAAGATCAACGGCAGACAGAAACTGCCGCTGTCAGCACTGGCAACTGCTACAGTCTTGTAGACAAGCAGACAGTCACAGATGTTCTGCCAAAACGGTGTATACATATGTTCTTCAATCTGGCATTGGTTGGGCCCGTTGGGGCATGGTGAATACCGCCACACTTCTGACGACGATCTTTTTGTTGAGAAATAGCCACATGAGTGTACAGGCTTAGTGCCAGCAGCTGTGGAGCAGCCACACCAAGACAGTCACCGCGCATTGGTCAGACTTCAGCGAACCCTAGCCACCGCATGTTTGATTGAATTTGATGTCGTGCAAACATGTCATGTTGCATAGCAGAAGCTTTGAGCTGGTGCTAAGGGTATGATAAATGAAAATTTGAGGTCGTAATACCTATCAAAGGCGTGCTGCACGACTTCTGAAACCAGGGTCTGAATCACACTGCTGCTGAACACGAACGTTTGAACGAAAAGAACCGCAAAAGAAAACAATATTCTGTGGTTTCTTTAATTGATGGTCGCACCGCTGCTCAGCTCTACGCTGTTACTGGGTCAAGCAGGTGATGCATCAGCAGCAGGTCTCCAGCCTGGTGGTGCAAGCACTGCACAGAAAGCCTCGCGACGTGTGTCTGTCCAACTTCCCTCGCAGACCAGAATGACTGCAATTGGATCAGCAGGCCAGTGTTTGGCTTGCCTTTCAGTTTTGGCAAGCCACTGGTGTTCTACACGGCGTGCCACAGCAAAGCTGATCACTGCCACAGCTACAGCTGCGATGCCAGCACAAACATGCATGCAAACAGCAGCGCAGCCACACATAACGAATGCAGCAACATTTGTTTTGCTGACACATCAGAGGCGAAGAGCGCAGCTGCAGTGCTCCGCCTGCGGGGTTTGACCAGCCGCAGCAGAAGCAGCACCAGCTCTGACCAGGCAGGTGGGTTCTGAACTACTGAAGCATTCCTATAGTGACAGCCGATACTGCACAGTAAGCTGCAGCAACAAATGAGCGCCCCTACGTGTCAGAACAATAGAATGCAAAAGGTGCTTCTTAAATCAACTGTCAGTGCTACTCTGCTCATTGCAGGACACGGTACCAGTGCCGCAGCCACACAGCACCACAAGCAACAGCAGGCAAGGAGCACCGCCTGCAACAGCAGCGGTGCCACAGCTGCCACTGCGCCTGCCAGCTTTACGTTGGATTTGCCGCCACCAGCAGCAGCAGCAGCAGCAGCAGCAGCAGCAGCAGCAGCAGCAGCTTCGCAGTTCTACCTGGGGTCCTTGGGTGCTGCTCTGGCACGGGGCTGCGCCGGCCCTGCTGCTGCCGCTGCTGCAGCTACCGCACAGACAGCATTGCAGCTGGTTGCTGAGCCGCTGCAGCTGCCAGGGCGTGCCTTGTATGCTGCCATTCTTGCCACGCATGCCTCTGCAAAGCATCCTGCGAAGCGAGTCAGGCACAAGAATGACACGGCAGCAAGCGCGCTTCAGCAGTGCTGCAGCAGCAGCGACAGCACAGCAGCTGCGGCAGCTGCACGTGCAGCAGCAGCAGCAGCAGCAGCATCGTGTTCAGACTGCCTAGGATGTAGGCTCATGCTTGAGCGGTTGCAGCGCTGCACCCAGTGCTGCTCCACACGGCAGCCTGGTGGTTGCTGCAGCAGCAGCAGCAGCAGATGTGCTGGTGACAAAAGCACTGGCAGCGACTGCCAGCGCAGCAGCTGTAGCGACGGAGCAAAGCGTAAGGCGCCTGGCAGCGAAGAGGCCAACCAGCAGCTCAAGGTGATGGCCGCTGCAACACAAACTAGTTTGGGCATTGCCTGTTGAACTGGACACTTGCCATGATACAAAGGGACATCAACTTATAATGCCTGTATTTGTCCTGACAAAAGATCCAACCCGGGTAGTAAGAAGCTGTTGTATAGAATTAATGCATGTAACCTCAGCCATACGTGTTTGATGTGCCGACAGGACGCCACGCCAGGCCCTGGCGCATACAGCCTGCCCAGCAGCTTTGGGCAGCAAGGCGTTGCGTTCACCATGGGTGCCAAGCCAGCAGCAGCAACGGCAGCTGCAGCGGCAAGCAAGGCAGCAGCAGAGGGCCTGCCAGGTCCTGGCACGTACCATAACCCAAGGTGCCGGAGGTCACCCAGCCCAATCGCTGCTGTGAACATGCCCCGGATGTGCTTCTTGAGCATGTGCAGCTGATGCCGCCTGGCAGACGTGGCGGCAAGTGTTGTGTGCCGCGCTGTTTCCCAACGAACCACCGCCCCGCTGCTGCTGCTGCTGCTGCTGCTGCAGGGCTGGCGGTGCCGGTGGCCCCGCCTTCAGCATGGCTGGGCGGTGGCGGCAGCCAGGCCAGGAGCCAGCAGCGCCTGCACCCGGCGAGCACCAGCAGCTGGTCTTCATGTGAGCAGCGACGGACGGCACCCACTGAAGCAGCACTGCCAAGCAGCACATGACTGACACCATACAACACCGCACACCAGCATGCATTGACGTGCTGCTGTGGCGAGGTGCACCTCTTGCTTGGCAGTAGTGACTCAGCCGGCCGTGTCTGCTGCTGCAGTGCTGACGGGCCGGCCTTCTCCATGCATGGCAAGCCGGACGCAGCAGGCGCGGCGGCATCAGCAGCAGCCGGACGCGCAGGGAGCAGCAGCAGCCCTGGGCCTGGCAGCTACCACGCCCACCCGGCCTGGGGCCGTGGCGTCAGCCCATCAGGTGGGCCGCCCACGCGCATGACAATGCAGCAGACTGCTGCCGCGTCATACCGCGTGTGTATGCTGCTGTGGGTGCTGTCCTGCAGGTGCACTGCAATGGCTGCAATGGCCACCTCTCTGATTATTATCAGTTACACCACCTGCTCACATTTCAACTCGTCTGCATGCATCGAGGCCTAAAACTGACGTCTGCTGCTGATGTCATGTAAGGGCGTGATCAGCGTCAGCGCATCACTTCGGGCAGCGACCAGCGCAGCACCCTGCTAGGCAGCTGGGACAGCAAGCCAACCTGCCATGCATCCAGCGGCATACGCCGGCTGCTGTCAAGGCGCTTGAGTGGGACCTGGCAGACGTAACTCTCACAGAAACCAGCACACACACCACAGGCGCTCGACGATGCAGCCCGACTGGCACAGCTGGTTGGGTGCACATACATACCTTTATGCATGTGTTGACGCCAACAGGTCTTTGTGTGACGGCTTGTGTATGTGCGTGTGCTGCTCACAGCGCCCGCCTTTTCGATGGCTGGCCGGCTGCCTGAGCCCAAAGCAAGGGCAGCCAGCAGCTCCCCTGGCCCGGCCGAGTACCAACGCGCCGCCTTCAAGCCGGATGGGCCCGCCTTCAGCTTCCCTGCAAGGTGGGCCGCTGCTGTCGGTTGTCCGGCTGGGCCGGGGCTCAGCAAGCCGTGCTTTGCTTGAGGTCATAGCAGTGCGGCTGGTGCAAAGCTGACGGACCAGGTCTACGGTTGCGCATGCACATGCCTCATGGTATGCGCCTGCAAACTGTGTGATAAGTGCAACACACCGCTTCACGTGCTGCTGCTGCTGCTGCTGGCATTCTGCAGGCCCAAAGCTGCCAGGCCCTGTGGCTCGGCTGCTGCCGACACCCCCGGCCCCACCGACTACGACACCAGCAGCACCAACACGCTCGGCAGGTCCGCCCCAGCCTACACCATCGCCCCCAGGCTCGGCCCTGAGCTGCTGCTGCAGCAGCAGAGCCTGCAGCCGGGCCCGGGGCAGTACTATGTGGCTGAGGCCGGGCCTGCGGGGCCGGCGTTCAGCATCGCCGGGAGGCCGGGGGACGAGAGGCGGCGGCAGGAGGGGACTGCGCGCCAACCGGCACCCGGGGACTATCACGTGTGAGTCGGTTGGGCTGTTGCGACCTTTGGGTGTTGGGTTGGCAGGGCTGTAGGGATGGCTAGTTGCGTCCCCTGAACCCCTGCACGGCAGTTGCACAGCAGCAGGGTGCAAAAATACGGCCGCACCCTGGAGAGTACTGTACTCTCCACGCAGTGTGTTGCAGAAGCAGGGCGCGCGGGGCATGACTTATGCATGACTAAGAACTGCGATGATGAATCAGCTTGATGATGGCAGGAAGCGGCAAAATGAGGCTGCACGGGCGCCAGTGAAGCAGTACAAGGAGGCCTTTATGTAGTGTCGCCTTGGCATCAGAATGAAAAAGTTACACCGCTAGACATTCACTTCCCAGACCAAAAAACACAACCCAACACCAAAACCACAACCCCCAACAGCAGCCAGGAAGATGGGTGGGCGGGCGGGTAAATCGGCTGACAGGCTGCTGCCCAGGAGGGCAGCAGCCAGGAAGAGGCCGACCATGGCGACACACTAGGACTAAGTAAGCATAGAGCCTCCTCAGAACCCTGCAGAAGCTGCACCCACCCTCCACCCTGGTGAGCCACGGCTCCTGACATAAACGCCTTATAAGGCTTATTTATGTAGTGTCGCCTTGGCATCAGAATGACAACCCAAACATCACCAAACACATGCTGCCACATCAAAACCAAATGGCAATGCATACCCAATGCTATGAGGGAGTATGCGCTAAAGCGCCCCGCTGAAACAAGACCATATGCATCAACCCATCAACCAGTGCAAGAATTGGCCACGGAGACCAGCTGTGCTGACTTCCACGCTAGGAAGCCCACAGAAAGCAAAGGCCTAAGGCCAACGAAATAGATCGTGCTCCAACGCCCACCAGTAGCTACTGCCTTATGCACCCACGAGGCCGGCCTGAAAGGTACATAGTGGACAAGAGCCACGTCTCCAGTGCTACCGTCCCAGCCGGCACTAAGTTTCTGCTTGCACCCACTGAGTGAAGGCCACCATGCTGCAAACCAACACTGGTTTACAGCAGAGCCTTACCACGTGATGCATCAAGACATGCTGCTGAGGGATCCTTGCCACGTAACTGCATTACCCAACACAGTCAGGGGCTTCATAAAACAAAGGGCCCCGAAGGATGTCTGATGTACGCCAAAGCACACTGCCCAACAGCCCTCAGCTGCACTGCTGCTCCAGCCCTAACGCCAGCACTCCAGCTTCACCGAAATCTTCGCGTAAAGCTCTGACGTGAGGCCTCACGTAACTGGAGGATGACCGTAGCCAAACAGGGGAGAAGCTCCGCAAGCACCAGCACCCTCATCCGCGCGGGTGACGACGCCCAGACCTTGGTACATGACGTGAAGGGTATCTGATTGGCCTTGATGAAAATATCTGTGTAATCAAGCGAGTCGACCCGCAGCCCCGAACCGGGTCCGGGCCCATCCGCTGCTAACACAGACCTAGCGAGCAACCAGCCAATCTATTATTTAAATCGGCTGACAGGCTGCTGCCCAGGAGGGCAGCAGCCAGGAAGAGGCCGACCATGGCGACACACTAGGACTAAGTAAGCATAGAGCCTCCTCAGAACCCTGCAGAAGCTGCACCCACCCTCCACCCTGGTGAGCCACGGCTCCTGACATAAACGCCTTATAAGGCTTATTTATAATGCGTCTAAAAAACAAACCTGAGGATGCTGAGATGTGTGCAATGCGCGAGGCAGCAGCGCAGGCAGCAGTGCTGGGGAGTGGTGGTGGCTTTGCAGCTTGCGAGGTAGTAGGTAATGCAGTGTAGCAGTAACAGCACTTTTGCTGTGCAGCAGCAAACCACCAGAGCGGGCTCTTTGCGACAGAGCTCTTCACGCTGCAACTCACGCTGTGCTTTCCAGTACCTGTACAGCTGCTGCTGTGTCCTGGGGGGGCAAGAGGCAAAGCTGTCTGCTTGGGGGGTCAGTTCAGGCTTCCGGCATTGCAGGCAGGGCCGTAAGCCCTGTCAGCAGCTCAACGTGGAACCAAACTATAATCACCAGGTGCTGCTGCTGCTGCTGCTGCTGCTGCTGCTGCTGCTGCTGTGCACAAAGTGACCGTAGGGAGCTGCCAGGTTCAGGCCTTTCAAAATAGGGCTGGACCGCCGGCAGCACTCCTCAACAGCACATCATGACACCAAACACCTGCTGCTGCTGCTGCTGCTGCTGCTGTGTGTGTGTGTGTGTGTGTGTGTGTGTGTGTGTGTGTGTGTGTGTGTGTGTGGTGTGTGTGTGTGTGTGTGTGTGTGTGTGTGTGTGGTGTGTGTGTGTGTGTGTGTGTGTGTGTGTGTGTGTGTGTGTGTGTGTGTGTGTGTGTGTGTGTGTGTGTGTGTGTGTGTGTGTGTGTGTGTGTGTGTGTGTGTGTGTGTGTGTGTGTGTGTGTGTGTGTGTGTGTGTGTGTGTGTGTGTGTGTGTGTGTGTGTGTGTGTGTGTGTGTGTGTGTGTGTGGTGTGTGTGTGTGTGTGTGTGTGTGTGTGTGTGTGTGTGTGTGTGTGGATACCTCTGCAGGGAGCTGCCACAGTCAGGTCATGCCTTCACAATTGCAGGCAGGCCCGGCAGCCCCTCGGCAGCGCAGCGGGCAGGCAGCAGCGCAGCAGGCCCGGGCGCCTACTTCAATGCAGCGGCGGAGGCAGCGCTACGAGGCTGCACGGCGCACAGCTTCGGTGCCCGGCTGGCTGCGCCAGCTGGCGCTGCTGCCGCTGCTGGTGCCGACTCCCCAGGGCCTGCCGGCTATGCTGTGCCTGACGAGGGGCGTGGGTTGGCGTGCACGATAGGTGGCAGGCTGAGGAGTGCAGGTAGGCCTATGGGTGGGTGCTTGGTTGTGGCTGGTATGCTTGCCGCTGTATGCACTCAAGCGGGTGAAGGGGATGAGCCAGCTGTACTGGGCAAGTGGCTGGCTGGTATGCCAAATACCAAAGCAGGGCCACAGGCCCACCCACTAAGGAGCCAAATAAGGGTTACGGGGTCCCACATCATCCAAGAAAATACCATTCAACCAACTAATCCGAAACATGCACACGATAAGTGGTGGGGAGTGATGTTTGTGCTGGCCAATGCCTGCCAGCTATGCGCTGCGGCTTGTGTGGTTACCAGCAGGCTGGACAGCGCAGGAAGAATGGCAAGCAACTACTTGGCTGTGGTTCTGCTTGCCTTGTATGCATTTGTGCTGTGCCTGATGAAGGGTTGGAACAGACTGAGACTGTGCAGGCAGGGCTGCCAGGTGAGCTCTGGGTGGCGGTGGTGCTTGCCGCACAGTTGCGCAGCAGCTACTGTGTGGCTGATGCAGGCAGTAGCAGCCTGAAAGGAGGTGGTGTGGGAAGGAGGCCGATGCCCGCTTGTGTGGTGGCGAGGGGCTGTTGGTTGTTGGGCGGTGTGTGTGACGGTGCATACGAGTGCAGCTGTCGACAAGGCCAAAGATGGACCCGCTTGCACAATGATGGGCAGACTTGACAGCTTGACTGCGGCGTGGTGCTGTGGTGTCGGCGTGGCGCTGTGGTGTCAGGCTGCTGGCTGCAGAGAGTGAGGCGTGTATGCACTTGCCACACCGCATCTCTGCAAGCGCTGACACCAGCCAGCACTTGGCAACAGCAGCATGCGCTGCGCCTCAACGAAGCTAGGCATGCACGATTCACCTGAAGATCAATCAGGCTGTGATTAGTCTGGCCCAGCCTCTTGCTGCTGCTGCTGCTGTGCTGCTGTTGCTGCTGCTGCCCCAGGTGCTGGCAACGACAGTCCAGGCCCCGCTCATTATGCAGTGCCTCGCAGCATCCCCTCGGGCCCCTGCTACAGCATGGGAGCTCGCCCCGCTGACAGGGATGCTGCAGCAGCAGCAGGCTGTGAGGGCCCCGCAGTGGGTGACTATGACGTGGTGGACACCGCAGGCATGGCGGTCAGCGGGCCTGCTTGGACAATGGGTGGCAGGACAGAAGCTGCTGCTGCAGAAGCGCGGGGCGCAGACCAGCCAGGTGGGGAGCATGCCTCACGCTGACGAGGCATGCCCAGCATGCTGCACCCGCAAGCACTCGTAATTTGTAGCACTCACTGCTGTAGCACGGGCCTTATCTGAACTGCTTGATGGAATGGTGTGACCTTTTCCATCAACTGCTGTGACCTGTTTGAATGCTGGCCGGTGCTTCCCGCCTGCACGAGGTGTAGCACACCCAGCACCCAAGGCGCCAGCCTCACATGCCTTGCAATGTAAGCACGGCTTGCTGCTGCTGCTGCTGCTGCTGCTTCTGTGTGACAAGTGGCATCCCTGCAGGCGGCCAGGCGGCGTGTGCGGGGCTGTTTCTGATGTCCCACTGCTGCTGCTGCATGCAGGTCCTGGCCAGTACCTGACAGACACTCCAAGCCCCTCAGGCCCAGCCTGGAGCATGGGGTCCCGCCTGGCACAGCCTGGCCTGGCAGCAGATGAGGCAGCAGCCGCTGCAGGGCCAGGCCCTGGGGAGTACCACAGTGAGGCAGGCATGGCAGCAGCACGGGGGCCTGCTTTCAGCATGACCGGCCGGACTCAGGACAGCGGCAGTCGGGGAACTGCAGATGTACCTGGTCCAGGTGAGTCGGGCGAGACTGCTACCCACTCGCAACAACATTCAGCTGGCGTAAGACTGCTCAGTGTCAGCCGAGTTGGGTTTGCTTGTGAGAGCAAGGTTGGCTGTATTCTATAAGAAGCAGGGGTTTGCTGCCGATGCTCTGCGTTGGGGACAGGTGCCTGCAGCAGCGACCAGCCCACCCTGCACAGCGTGCATGGCACAGCGGGTGAGTTTGCATGGTCTGACGCGTTGAGGGCGTGCCTTCTGCAGGCGCGTACCTGGCAGCCGACTACGTTGAGCCCTCAGCCCCAGACGCCCCAGCATTTACCATCGGCACAAAGCCTGCGACAGCCACGGCAGCAGCAGGAGCCAATGCGGCCGGCCCCGGGCCAGGCGCCTTCCAGCTGCCAGAGCTGCCCAGGGGGCCCTGCCACACCATGGCTGGCCGGCTGGCTGCACGTGCGGCTGCAGGGGATGCTGCCGAAGGTGGCTTGCCTGGACCTGGGGCGTATGACGTGGCTGCTGCTGCCGCTGCTGTAGCTGCTGCCGGGCCTGCATGGACGATGGGGGTCAGGCCTGATCAGGACAGCCAAGGTGCGCGGTGACTATGCAGCAGTGGCAAGCGAGGAGTCGCCAACTGCACCCTTAGCGACATGCTACAACACCAAGGAGCAGGGAGACACCTGACAGGAGACCATGAAAGAAACAGCAGGCCCGAAAGAAGGGCCGCAGCGACCTGGCTGCTGATGCTGCGTAACAGGACAGCAGATGTGCAGATGTTGAGTTGGATTTGGTCATGAGACCAGCCCCGGCTGCCACAAGGTCTGGTTGCAGTGTACGGCAGACGCAGACCTACATGCTGCTGTGCTGTGCTTCGCGTCTCCGCAGGTGACGCTGCAGCGCCAGCACCAGCGCCAGGCGATTATGACCCGTCCAACCCAGCAGCTGCAGCGTCGCCGGCCTGGACCATCGCCGGAAAGCCAGCAGGCAGCCGCCTTAGTGAGGCGCAGCTGCTGCCTGGCCCCGGCTGCTACAGCCCGCTGGACCCGGTGAAGCAGTCGCAGGGCGCTGCATTCAGCATGGCGGGGCGCTGGCCTGATGTGGCGCTTGAGGCGGAGCAAGAGGGCGCGGCACCCGGCGCGTACCAGCTGCCGCCAGGTGCGCTGACCTGGCATGTGCTGGCGAAGCGTCCCAAGCACGGCTGCCGGATGCCTGCAGGAATTGGTCTTGCGATTGCAGTGCACTCGCCAGGTGTGCTGAGCGCCTGAGTGCTCGAGAGTCGCAGCCCAGTTGTGCAGCCTGGCAGCGCACGTGTCAGCACAGCTTCTCACCCGGCTGCTGGCCTGTGCCTGCACACCCCGCTGGCAGGCGCGACCGGCGTCGCCTTCACAATGGCAGCACGGACGGCAGCGCCGGACGCTGCTGCTGCTGCTGCCGCCTCCGCGCCGGGGCCGGGCCAGTACCACCAGCCCAGCACGGCAGGCCACGCAGCACCCGCCCACACCATGGCGGCCCGCCTGCCAGCTGGCACGACAGCCACAGCCGAGGGCGATGCTGCACCAGGCCCCGGCGCGTACGAGCAGGCAGCTGCTTCGGCAGCGGTTTCGGCTGCGGCCCCTGCCTACACGATGGCCGGCAGGCCGGCGGGCTCGGCCGGGTCAGCGGCGCTGCAGGGCGGTGCGGAGGTGCCGGGTGCCGGGCAGTACGATGCGCATCTGGTGGAGGTGCATTTGGGACGCGCCGCGCCCGCGTACAGCATGGCTGGCAGGCCGGCGGAGGTGCAGAGGCAGGCTGGCGTGGGGCCGTCGTGCGTGGACTATGAAGCGGCAGCGGCACTGGCCAGGTGAGGAACCAATTACTTTCAACCACTGTGCACGTGTGTTGCGTCGTGGGGGAGCAGCAGGGCGCTGCGGCCGTGCCAAACTGGACTTGTGCCACACGGCGAGCTGCTGCCGTCTGCAGCTGCGGAATGTGTGGGCTTTACAGGCAGCGGCTGCGGTGTGCCCGACCCCTGCGTGGGCCCGACCCCTGCATGCGTGCGGTGCATGCTCTTCATGTTCACGCGCTTGCTGCACAAGAACGTGCTCAGTGGTGCAGCTGCAACTGCAGCCAGACGCATGCCTTGCTGATGACGCGCAGCACGTGAGCATGGAGCAGAGCAGTCGCCACTGTGTCAGCAGGCATGCCGCATGCCGACAAGCAGTAGCAGCGCAGCATGTGGGTTTGGCAGCTTGCTGGTCAGTGCTGCGTCGCTGTCAAGCTAGGTGCCATTCGGCAGTGTCGACTGCACACGTGCATCCTGCAGTGCAGCACCACATGGCGGTTGTCTCCGCCTCGTTTCGCAGCACTGCGCCCTCTGCGCCAGCCTTTACGATGGCCGGTCGCCTGCCAGAGGCAGCAGCCGGCGTGGGCGCGGACAGCCCGGCGCCTGGCCACTACCACTCAGCCGCAACGGAAGGGGCGCCGCCGCACGCGCCGTCAGCGCCAGCCTTCAGCTTGCAGGGCAAGGCGAAGAAGGGCAAGAGCAGGCTGCGGCAGATGCTGGGCCGCCTGGCAGACCAAGGTGCGTGCCGGGGTGTCGTGCACTTCAGGCTTGAGGCTTGGCAGGCTTCAAGCCATATGCTTGCAAGCGCTGTGCGGCTGTGGGCTGCCTGGTGTCGTGTGTCGGTTGGTGTGGCATGCACCGCATGCCTCGCAGTGCTGATGAGTCAGCATGAATGCATTGTCGCACCAGTTGAAAAGCAAACTGGCAGCCGACTGGGCCGGCATCCTCAAAAGGCTCCTGGGGCGTTGTGGTGACATGTTGTGGCCCATCTTGAGAAAGTTACAACACAACCAAAACCGCATCAGCTGATTTCGGCTTATTGCCTACAGGTCAGCTGTGTCACCAGCGCCCGCAGCTGTCACCTGTTTTCCGCTACTCCTACTCCTATTCTTATATGTTTGTTGCTGGGCGGCCCGGTGCCTGTTCCTGCCACGCAGACAGTGCCACCCCAGGCCCTGGGAGCACCAGCCAGCCGCTGCGAGCATCAGCACCCTCAGGCCCTGCCTTCACCTTTGGGCCCCCAGCAGCTGCTGCTGGACCTGGTGGGGACGCGGCACACAACGGTGTGCAGCAGCCCCAGCAGCAGCAGCAGCAGCAGCAGCAGAGCCTGGCGCAGCTGCAGCAGCAGCTGGTTAGGCTGCTGGAGAGGCAGACGCAGCGGGCAACGCGCATGAGCAGAACAGCTGCACCTGCACCTGCAGCAGCAGCAGCAGTGGTGCAGGGCGTGACGCCGGCCTGTGGTGGTGCACAAGCACGCGCCCGCAGCGGGAGCAGGCTGGGGGCTGCGGATAGCACACAGGTGGAGGATGACAGCAGCTTCACGGGTGGCGCACAGGCGACACACAGGAGGCAGACGTTGGCAGGTATTCAGGTGGCTGATGCCAGCAAGCATGGTGCGCATTCAGTGCAGCCAGAGGGAGCAGCGCTTGCTGGCATGCCGGCACTGCGCGATGCCGTGCGCGCCGCTCTGCAACAAAGCCGCAGCCGCAGCGGCAAGGCCAAGGGTGCTGGTGCTGGAAATGGCAGCAGGATGGTAGCTGCAACTGACTTTGCATCGCCAGCCCCAGGGGATCACCACAGTGCAGCTGGCAGCAGCGGGTTTGGCTGCAGCGGGCCGGCCTACTCCATGGCTGGCAAGCTCAGCAGCAGCAGCGACTACGGCAGCATGGGTGTGAAAGAGGCTGCTGCAAGGTTGGCGACTGCTGACGGTCATGCAGCCGTGCTGGCTGCTGCTGCAGCCCTTGATAGGATCGCGGGTGTGCCTGGTGTCGGAATTTACCACGCGGGGCGGGAGTTTCCACATCCAGAGGGGAAGCTGCTGCACAAGCCCAAGCCTATCCTCAAGAAGCAGCAGCAGCAGCAGCAGCAGCAGCAGCAGCAGCAGCAAGGATCTGGCACTAGCAGCAGGGCTGCAGTCACAGTTGTAGCTTGTGCTGCTGCCAGCAGCAGTACCACAAGTACCACTATTGGTACACATGGGACACTGCAGAGCTCTGCTGGGCAGCTCAGCAGCATCAGGAGAGTAAGCTGGGCCGAATGAGGAATTGTGGGTCATCATCATCATATTACCCATTCAAGCCATAGCATCAGCGCCATCGGCCCCGCGCCCCACCGGGGCGGAAAGAGGAGGGAGCACTGCTCCAGAATGTTTGCATGCATTGCGCACATCCCAAGACTTGACAAGAAAAGCAGCAATACACGGTGACACCATCAGACATCTTCCAGAACTGCCCCAAATATCATCAGATACAAAACGCAACACCTTGATTGACGAATCAGCCATGGACAAAACGCTGCGCAACTTTTCAGCGCAACCAGGCAGGGATCTGATCTCAGCAAACATATCATCCCTCTGAGCAGAAGTAGCAGGGCAAACAAACATGAAGTGTGATAAAGACTCAACTTCTGCACCACAACAAGGACATCCTGAAGTGGAGTTAGCTCTGCGACCGCCAAACTGACTAGTACGCTCATGTACACACAGACAACCCATACGAACACGCAACAGCAATTCAATACCACGTGGAATTGCCACTGAACGCAAGTACGGCCTAGGCCTCCTGAAACCCATAGCATCAACATGAGTGGGATGCACATGAGCCACATACCGACTCAGAGTGGAGTGTTCCAACGTTGGAAGGAATTGTGGGTGTTGCTTTGCATTGCAAGTTGGCGGTGATTGTGATTGTGGAAGCTGTGTATGCGCAGAGTCATCATCATCATATTACATAATCAAGCCATAGCATCAGCGCCATCGGCCCCGCGCCCCACCGGGGCGGAAAGTATGTAAGCAGAGTATGTCAAAAGAGACATCACGCTAACGCAGCAGCATAAAAGCAAGCAAGCCAGCAGTGTCACCCGACCCCTGCATGCAAGGCTGTAAGCAAAGCTGTATGTGACCGCCTGCCTCGACTTGCACACAGATCTATGTCTGTAGTCTAGACTGGCGTTACTATGGGGCTCAACCCGGTTGAGACTTGAAAGACGGAGTGGCACTGAAAAATGTCGGTCACAGTAAGCAAATGGCGGGAGTGCTGCCTGAATTGCAACTGCAGCAGACTTGAGTCTGGTTGATCAATCAATAATGACAGTTGAGGCTCAGTAAGGTACCAATGCCACTACAGTCGCACCATGCATGATGGTGGCCAGCTTCTCATTACATGGTCACACATGACCGTTAAACACGTACGCATGAATGTTACCTGATGCATGCAAGATCTGAGCACAAACTTAACGCATGTTTGGTGCACTCAACAGCGGGCGGTACTACCGCCTAGTAGGCGGTGGGGCCCTCTTTTGTTCTGCATGCAGTCACTGGCATGAACCGCAGGCTGAGGCGCACCCAGGCGTCTTGTACACCTGTGCTGCAGTGACATGCCGCACGAGTCATGTTTTCAGGACAAGTGGACTACTGTACGCTCCACCATCATTCCTATAAGCCACTCCGCAGACACAGCTCGAGTGATGTTGAAATGACACTACTGCAGATTGCCTTGTTGCGCTCGTCTAACCCTGCCCCGGCCCTCCCACCGAGTTGCACTCCCCGGTAGCACTGCCACTTACAGAGTGGCACTCCGTCACAGCTCAACCCTGCACCTGACAACCAGCAGAAAACACACCCAAAACTCAACACTACTCTCACTCGCCCTCCACCTTGACTGATGTGACAGAGTGTGCGCCACCATTAGCAAACGCGCTCATGCTGCCATCATCCCCGGCTGCTGTCCCAGACGCATCCACCTCCAAGATGGAAGGCAGGCCACTGCCAGCGCTGCCACCGCCTGCTGCAGGTCCCACGCTTGCTGCTGCCGGCACCATGGTAAGCTGCGTAGCAGAGGCGATCTGCGCTGCTATGTGCATGCTGGGGTGGCGATCCGCTGCGTTGAAGCCGCGCCGAGCCGGCGGGGTGTCTTCGCTGCTGCTGCCAAACCCTGGGCCGAAACCCCCGGCCGGTCCGTCGTTGCCTGAACGACCCTCCTGTGGCAGGCAGATGGAGTCACACAACAAGCCGTGATCAGAATGGCAGGCATGCGGCGGTAGCATGGTGAGAGAACGGCACAACTAGGACGCACCCAAGCTGCGTCTGCATGGCGTACGTCGGAGAAGGCGACCGCAGTCGCAAGCTGGTCACGGTGGCCGCCTGCGCGCTGGGTAAGCCTTCCCACGTTGGTCACCTGGAGGCAAGGCCCCAGTGCTGCAACCACGCGGTGTTGTGTCGACATGCGGCACCTTGGCCTGGACAAGACCACCACAGCACTTGAAGATGGATGACGCACAATGCACGGCACGCTGTCCGGCCATGGCCGCGGGTCAACACGCGTCGAGCGCGCGGCACACCTCCCCCCATCCCGGCGCTTGCCGGGGATGCTCTTGCACCTGAGTGCTGGCCGAAGCGAGACCATCATCCGCGTCGCATGCTGGCAGGACTCCAGGGACACGCTCCCCGTCAGACCAGCACCCGGCACCGACCGGCTGCCACGCACGGCTGCACGCGCCGCAGCCCCGACACTGTGAACGCATGGACGCACAAGCACATTGGATGCTGGCGCACCTGCACGCACTGCTGGCCGCGGCAGCCGCCAGTGCGCAAAGTGCAGCATCCAGCGTGGCATCGGCTGCCTGCAGCGCATCTATTGCTGCCTGGACACCAGCTGCGCCGGTGCAGCCCCAGTCTGTCCGCATCTTTTTCCTTTGCACACCACCGCCCTCAAAACGCAATAGACGATGCAATGACCTCACTGAGCGTCCGTCACACACAACACGTAACACGTGTGCACAGCCCCACACCCTCCCCACCCGCGTGCGTGCAGCCACAGCCTGTACCCATCAAGAACGTCGCACACCACCGGGCTCAAAACACGTCAGATGATGCAATGAGATCCTCATTGGGCGAGCACAGCGCCACACCCTGCCCACCCCTGTTTCAGCGGAAATGCCAGCGCACCTGCACGCTGGCCATGGTGGTGGCCAGCTCGCTGGGCACGTCCTCCAGCGTCGCGTGGCCGCCTGCAGCGCCTCCACCGCCGCCTGCGCGCGCCGCCCGCGACCGCGCCACATCATCGCGCTCCTGCAGCAGCTCCCCGGCCAGGGAGTCCCTGCCGCATGGGCGGAGGGCAGCGGCAGCGGAGGTGGAGCAGACAGGCAGGAGGGGCAGACGGCAGCAGTGGGAGCGGCAGCGCAGCGACAGTGTTGATCGGGTGTGGGGTTGTGCTGGTGCAACACGGCCACGCCGCAGCGTTGCGCTGCTGTGGTGGCTCACCATCCACTTGAGCGGTCAGGAAGTGAATATGGACTGAGGTTTGCACTGGTTTGGTGGGTGAATCGTGGGATGCAGCGCAATCATGCTGCAGGTGGGGATCAGCATGTTTGCAGCGCCCGGCTGAGGTGCGATGGATTGTGAGCCGATGCCGTAACCTGCGATGCGGGTTGATGCCCACGGGTCCCAACTCCACATACGAAACGACGCGCACGCACAAATATGACGCCGGCACCAAGCGGCTCATGCACCAGAGCCCTGGCCTCCTTCGACAGAACCCCCCTGTGCCCAAAACCCAGCGCACCTGTAGAGCGTCGCGATGAGGTGCTGCTGCAGCCGCGCTGGCTGTGGGTGCACCAGGGAAGCGCATCAGCGCCTTGGGCACCAGGTCCGCCAGATTGCTGCGCCACGATGTCAAAGTAGTTGGACACCAGCAGCCGGATCACCTCCACCTGCGCCGCGCGACACGCAGCAGCAGCAGCAGCAGCAGCAGCAGCATCAGCGCGACGCGAACGACTGCCGGTCGCGTGGCCGCCTCAACGGCCGTGGCCACGACTAGTTTTTAATAGCATGTCGGACCACCAGCAGCCGCACCACCTCCCACCAGGGCAGCGCGCGACGCCAAACAGCAGCCAGCAGCAGCAGCAGCAGCAGCGCCATGGACCGCCAGCACCACGTGCATCAGCGCAGCCGCGACATGCGTGCCGCTGCCGGTCATGTGACAGGCATGTGGCGGCCTCAAGGGAGGGCTCTGTCAACTCTGGGAGGGCTCTGTCAGCTTTGTCGACGCAGCCATATCCCACCGCACCACCGACGACAGGGCAGCTGCGCCATGGCCCCATCCGCCACGGGAGCCCCAAGATACCTGTCACCACCACTCCTGTATGCTTGACTGCTTGGCTTGCTCACAGTGCTCCTGGCCCTGTCCACTCTTCGCACCCCCCCCGCTTATATGCCCTTCTGTCCGCTGGCTGCACTCCCTCCCCCAAAGCACACAGGCCAGCTGCTGCTGCTGAGGCGACAGAGCACAGGCGGGCGCACTGAGAACATCCCAATACCCCCACCCACCCACCCACTCACTCACCCAGGCATGCACTACAGCCAAGGACGCCAAAGCCAGGTCACGTGTCACTTCCACACACTATGACCCCGAGGCTCCCCCGTCCCCCGGGAAACCGCACACACACCTGCACTTCCTCATGCTCGTTGCGCGGCTTGCTCTCGTTGCTCCTGGCCACGTCAGTCAAGCCGCCCTCGCGCCCTGCAGCCCGCTCCCTGCTGCTGTCGCTCTTCGTGAGCCACCCAAACCAGCTGCCGCCGCTGTGGCTGCTGCTGCCGTCCTGCCTGCTGCCGCTGGGGTGGCTCAGGGAGTAGCTGCTGCCCAGCACCATGTCTGCTTCGGCTGCTTCTATGCTGAGGGGGTTGCTGCGGGGCAGGGGTGCCACTCTGCCTCGCCTGCAAGCAAGCACCATTGCAGCAGCAGCAGCGGCAGCGGCAGCAGCAGCAGCAGCAGCAGCAGCAGCAGCAGCAGTGAAGGTGACAGCCAGTCAAATGCAGCTGGGCCTGACCACAGCCTGCAATGCAGGTGAATGAAGCG
>JACERP010001441.1:0-20529 GCA_014080715.1 Scenedesmus sp. NREL 46B-D3 | reverse complement strand
CGAGAAGCTGCCCAGGTTTGGCAGCGCCAGCACCATCCACACGCACCACGCCATGTGCAGCATGATGAGAATGAACGTGCGCAGGTAGCTGTACGTGGCGCCGTCCGTCTGCGCGCTGTTGAAGACCGACTTGTAGAACAGCCACCAGGACAGCGGCACGCCCAGCACCAGCGCCAGCAGGGACAGGAACCACCAGGTCAAGCCTGGGCCGCCTGCAAGCAGCAGCAGCAGCAGCAGCAGCAGCAGCCGCAGCAGCACACCAATACGTGTTATGCAGTGCCAGCATCACAGTGAGAGGTCGGGCCAGGGCCTGAGCGCCAGGCTGACATGCATACAGGGGGGGATGCTGTTGTGACAGCTTCCCAACCAAAATTCCAACAGCCAGTTGCTAACCAATGGAAAACTGCCGCTGAACAGCGATCCTTGCTGATGTGTGCCACATGCCTGCACACAGCAACACCAGGTGGTGTGTTGTCACACAAGCATGGAACATGGGAGGTAGCCGCTACACCACCGTGCGAGCAACACGCCCTACCCCTAGCCCTTGCATGAAACCCACCCAGTTGAGGCCAGCCTCACCCGCAAACAGCGTGGCCAGGATGATGATTGCATTGTAAAAAAAGGCTGCTATGGTGATGAGCTCCACCAGGTATGTGAAGCGGACAAAGCTGCGGTTCCAGGAGGGAATCTGTGCGCGGATGTCGTGGTAGATGAAGGGACAGCAGCGTGGCCAATTCTGCAGACAGGGCGGAAAGAGAGCAGCAAGGCAAGGCAGCAGCACAGCATGCAGGCGGCAAGCAACTAATGGTGACAGCAGCAGATCATGCGGCCGGCAGTCGAGGTGAAAGGGGGTGATGGCGCTGAACGAACAACCATGGCAGTTGGGCAAGTTGCTTTTCAACACACCATATGCTGGCGCTTGAGCAAGCAAACACAGAGCACAACGCTCCGCTGCTTCTGCTGCTGCTGGGGCTGCAACACATGCAGGACACACAGCCCTCCCGGCTGCACACCTTGATGGCCCCAGAGGCGCCTGCTTGTGCCAGCTGTGCCTCACGCCTCGCTAACTCAGCCTCCCTGCGCTGCAACTCGGCCTCACGTGCTGTTACAGTACTGCCAGCTGCTGCAGCAGCAGGGGTGGGAGCAACGAAAGCTGGTACTGCAGGGGCACTAGCAGCAGGAGTGCCACCTGCACTCCAAGCGCCATATGCCTGGCCTTGCCTGCCTCCTGCAGAGGCCTTGTCCTCTGCTGCTGCAGCAGCAGCTGCTGCTTCCTGTGCTGCAAAGGGGTTGCTGTAAGCACCACCCCATCCGCCTGACGCCATTGTGCTGCTGTGCGTGCTCTGCTGTGTGCTGTTGCTGGGCGCAGTTGGATGTGCTGGTGGCTAGGCACTAGGCTACCTGTAGTACAGGACAAGTTTGACACATCATGAGCTGCGATACATGATGCTTCATCATATACAGCTGAACATTGAAGCATCTTGCCTCAGCACCAACAAGCTGGCAGCACACTGCATCAGGGGCTGGGCGCCTGGCAGAGCACAGATCCCGCGCCTTGCAGTCGGTCGACCACCTTGACAAGCTTTTAGTTCTTGACGGCATAAACTATGCTGCAATCATGCGAGGCGCGTGCCAAATGTGGGAGTCGGTTGAAGCTGGATAAGAAACCCCTCGTGAATGTGCGCTGGGTCGAACGAATGGAACCACCTACTGTGAGAGCTGGGTTGATGACCGGTGATGCGGCAGGTCCAGTGGAGCCTGTGCTCGGCAGCGAGGCATTTGGCGCTGACTGCAGGACCAATTGCTGCTACCTTACAGAAGTTGATACATTACATATCATTAACCGAAGAAGGCTACAGTGGCGCTGGAGCCTGATCTGCCAGTATCACTCAGCTCTGGCGCCACTCTTGGTTAACATCAGCAATAAAACCCTTCTAGCGTACGTACCAATGCAGGCCATCTGTGACAGCGTCAAACCGATTCAAACCCATTGCCAATCAGAATGTGCAGACAAAGTGACTCAAGCAGCCCCTGCTGAGCAGCCCCACGGTGCATTTGACCACCCACAGTACCTTCCCATACAGGTGACACCTGGCCAAGTGGCACAGCACACCTGCCCGCGCTCATGGCTCATATGACGCCCGGCGCTTGCTGCACACATATAAGCGTTCACTATGCTGCTCACTGCCATGCATATGTTGTGATTCAACAATGGACCGCGAGGCGATCTGCAACACCATGTTGTACTGCATGTGTACCGAGAGAAGCCGGCACTGAGTCAGCATGATTGCAGCGCTCACGGCACGCCTGTGGTGCAGCAGGAAGTCAATGTTCCACTGTTACAGGTAGCGCAGCAAGCAAAAAAAACAGTGGCTTGGTTCTGCAACGGACAGGATGCCGCACAGCTCACTTGCCACATTCGATGGACGACTGCTGTGTGGCTGAACATGTCACTTGGATGTCACATGACAGTCCAGCCATGCATTATAACACACTTATGCGTGCTGGCAGAACATCTACTATGGTACAGTAAACCTTACCACGTCACTGTCAAAAGAGACACAGGCCGCGGTGACACGAAGGAGGCGTGCCTGCCAGTGGCATGCAGCAGTCCAATGCAGCAGTCAGCAGCATGCTGATCAACTCCAGCGAACAAACACCACCTGGGCAGCAACCACCCTACTATGATTACATTGCCGTTGTGCAGCAAGGTTAACAGCATGCAGCAAATGCAGTGTGCCAGCACTGTGCCAGCCATAGCTGGTCGTGCACAAGCTCCTGCGGCAGCCTAACACCATCCAACACTCTCACAACAACCCAATCAGTGTATCACATGGTAGGTCCGCTTACAGGCGGCGGGTGTAGCTGACCCCAACACGCCACGTGCTGCAGCTGATGCCCTTACTTGCCGCCTCATTACACTAATTGCACTCACAATTCTGGCAAACGGCTGCTACCCGTGTGTGGCATGGATATGACACATCGCAGCCAGTTGAGCTATGAGGCATCCATAATTGAGTCAACAAGCTCAGCCGCAGCTTTGAACACACCTCAGCAGTACATCGTAAATGGCATTCATCGAAAGCACGTCTGTGTGGACAGATACCTGACAACATCAGCTCAGCCAAGCCTGACAACTGACAGCCTGACACCAGTGATCAAACACAGTTTGATTAGAACAATGGCAGGGCACAGCATGCATGAGTCATGCCAGGACAGTTACCAGTGCACTGTATGCCCGGCATGCGTGAGTAATTTGCAAGTTGATGAAGATAACACAATGCCGCCCCACCATCTGTACATGTGCTCATGCATTATACAGCTGCCACAGGAGTAATCAGTACCCAGCACACCAAGATCGTGAGCGCAAGGCCCTTTGGTAAAAAAACACAGGTGCACCAGGTTGTCAGCAGGATGCACACGCACCTCGCGAGCCAGACACACTGCACTCATGCAAGTGCACAGCAGCGCCCAGGCAGTTGCGTCATGGCTGGCAGCCCAGCGCAATGCACGGCTCAGTGCCACCACTGAATGCAGTGACAGCATCGTCCTCTGACTACAGACGAGCAAGCAGCAACAAGCTGCAGTGCTGTGCCACAAATGGTATTGGTAGCTACACAGAAGAACGGCCTATTTACCTGTCACAAACATAAACATGAGTATTGCATACTGTTCACACATATGTTAACTGCGCTGCAGCTAGTTGTATCTAAAATTGCCTCACGTTGACCATGTTCCCGTAGTAGCTGCCTGTGCCCCATTGTGGTCCACATTTGGTGCTGCTGCTACACGGCCCGGCTGCTGACGCTGACATCAGCACTTTGTAGTTGCCGTCCACAGCAGGTGACCCAAACTGGCAGGCACCAGACAGGAAGCAGTAGGCAAAGGAGCCAGCTACAAAGGGAGTGGCCCTGTAGGTGTAGTTGAGATGTCATTACGCGTTGCAGAAGCCAGGCAGTGGTAGCAGAAGGGGTAGGAGTAGCAGCAGAAGCAGCTCTTAGTTGCCCTTGAACAGGGGGAGTGGAGAAAACAGGATGATTTGTAGGGAGCTTTGCAGACAGGACATCACTGATCTGGCAGAAGGTGATGTGCGGTGCAAGCACATGCATTGCTGCAAGCATAGGCAGAGCTACTTCTGCTGCAAGCATGCGGCAGCTAGCTGATTTGCGTTGGCAGCACCGTGCCTGAACACATATGCATCTCAGCAACCGTGCACATTGACACAGCAAACTTCAGAACTATGAACAGGGACACATCAGCACTCACATGCTGGTACCGCTCAGTGTTTGGTAGCCGCCGCCAGTGTAGGTGCTGTATATGCTATGACCTGGCCCCGCTATGAGCGTGGCTGCCTTCGTGCTGCCAGCTGTTGCATAATTTGAAAAATATGATGGGTTGTCATTAACATCCAGTGATGTAACAGTCATGGTCTGCATGCAAGCGGCGGGCAGGTTGTAATCTAGTGCCTCTCCATCATTGCCTGCGGCTGCGGCTACTGCTGTGCCAAACGCCTGGATCTTGGTCACCAGCCCACACTCGTAAGCCTTGGTCTCCTCATCATCGGATTGACTGCTAAGTGACAAGTTGATGGCTACGATCTTCTCTCCTTTCTGCAGGCGGGCGATGATCTCTTTGTAGGCGTTGTAGACGTTCTCAAGTGCGCCAGAGCCTTCCCTGCTGAGCACCTTGAAAGCCAGCAGCGGCATGCCAGGCACCACGCCAAAGATGCCCTGGCCCTGGTTCTTGGCAGCAATGATGCCGCCGCAGTGCGTGCCGTGGCCGTTGCCTGCGTGCGTGGGGAGAGAACAAGAAAACATGCGAGGTTGCAGTAGGTGAAGCAGATGTGAAGCCAGAAGCATCGTGTATGTTGTGTGTTGCAATGCCTGCACCGGAAGTTCTGTGCTATCTCCTGGCTGTTCAAAACTGCAGGCCCCGGGAGCCCTCCAGGCAAACTGATGCCGACATATGCAGCATCCAGTCACATACCATGCTATCTGCCAAGAAAGCATGCAGCACTTTTGCCGTGCACAAACATCAGAGACTCATGCTGCACCACATGATGTGTCACACATCATAACAGTTTGGCTGATGCGGCACGCACACTCACCATCTTTTTTGTGGTAGCTCTTGCCTGGCGCATCAACAAAGTCCACAAACTCGGTGACCTCAAGATCAGGGTGGGCAGCATCAACGCCCGTGTCCACCACAGCCACCACAAATTTGGCCGCTTTAGCTGCTGCAGCAGCGTCCGCCACGGTGCGTGCTGACTTGTCGTACGCGCCAACCCTACCAACGCCCCAATTTGCTGTCTCCCCAGACTTGATGCCCATCCTGGGAAGTCCAGCTGTCGAGGGAGGGGTGGCAGTGTTGCGGCTGTCACCGCCGCCGTCTGTTGGCGGCGATGAGGGAGCATCCTGTGCCGGCTGCTCCACGCCGCCAGGCACGCGGCCACACACACGTGTCGGCAGCCCGGTGACCTGCTGGGGAGGCACGCCGCACTGACCAATCCAGTCAGCAATTGACTTGGCATCGGCAGTTGACCGGTCAACCGGCAAGCAGCCAGCAGGTGACAGTAGGTTCCATTGGATGAGGGCAGAGTCGGGGCCGCAGGGCACACCCTGGAAGGTGGCCTGTGGGGAGCCGGTGCTGCAGATTGCCCGTGACAGGTCCACGCGATAGTTTGGTACAGAGGAGCTGTCCGCACAAGGAGAGTCTGCAGGGAAGGTGGACATGGCACATAGGCAGCAGTTTTGGAGCGCATTTGATGCCGATGCAAACTACAACGCAGCAGCATGCAGGGTGCAGCACTGGTGTGACCAACCGGCTTGTGACTTACGCCAAAGGAACTCAATGGGCGGCATAACCTCAGTTTGAAGGCGGCCCCAGCTGCACATCAAACACGCGACTTGTTTCTGACATGTAACTGCTTGTGTGCATGAACTAGTGCAAAGGAACTGCCTTTCATCCCATGCATGATGCTGGTGCTGGTGCTGCTGCTGCTGGTGCTGCTGCTACTGCTGCTGCTGCAGGAGCAACACACTACGCCCTGCTGCTGCGCTACATCATGTCAGCGCAGCACGCATTTGTATGCTAGAGCATGCGTCATCAGGCTGATGCTGGCTGCCCCTGCCAGTCCCTGCCCCACCTGCTTCCTCCTGGCACACGCTGGTCGGCACGTTGGCAAACTGCTTGGGCGCCACACCACACTCGCCAAACAGCTGGGCGATGCGCTGCGGACTGGCCTCACTGGCACGCAGCTTGATGCAGTTGTTGACCAGCGCGCCCGTGTCCTTCTTGTAGGTGTAGATGCCGGTCCATCTGCAGGCAGCAGCAGCATGTGCAAGGGACGACACCACAACGGCAGAGAGCACCGGTTGAATCCTAGCACTGACAACAGCAGTACCAACATATTGCATTCACGAACACGCGTCGCGCGCATGTCCCAGGGTGCATGTGGTGCTGGGTGCTGTGGTCCATGTGGTGCTCAGTACCAGCTGCTGCTTGGGCTGGTTCACCAGCATGATGAGCGTGCTACTGCAGCTGCCTCTGCCAGAAAGTCTTAGCCAGTCAACAACAGCCATTCTCGTCACCTCTGCGCTGTGGCTCACACATGTCACGCTGCGGGTGGGGCGCGCTGGCATGACAGGCTGTGCAGCACCACCGTGCTCTGCCCTGCTAGGATGTGAGGCTTTGACTGCAGCGCTCAAACAATGCTGCTGCCAGCAGTGCATGCAGGGAGCCCCTGGCTAGCACCACTTCAAGCACGGCTGCAGCACGGCCCGCCACGTCATGCTCACCTGAACATGTTGCGGTGGGGTCCACATCGCTCCCCAAACATGGCCAGCTTGGTGGTGGTGTCCAGGCACTGCTCCCAGGTGAAAGACACGCCCGCAGCAGCAGCAGCCTGCACACCGGCAGCATAGTGAGGGGGCTGGCACTCTGTGTGGCGGCAGCAGCAGCAGCAGCAGCAGCAGCAGCAGCAGCAGCAGCTAGTCAGGTGTGCATTCCACATGACAGGCCAGCAAGCACATGGAGCACTTTGAACTTGACAGGCTGCTTGCTGACAGAACTCAGGTGCAGGGCCTGCAACTTCAAATGTCAGGTCCAAGTTGGCCCTGTTGAGGAACAGCAACCTGCTCCTCACACAACAACTGAATGTCACAAGGTGTGTCCCATCAGGACCTGTGGAGGTGTACCCACCACGTCATGTCGCATTGTTATGCCTGACTCACTTGCAGCGCCATGTGCTTGAGCAATCCTGACAACCCTGTTCTGCACCACTGCCTGTACTCCCTCGGATGCCATGAGGGAGGCCCGCACTGCCTTAGGGTCCATGCTTGGAGGAACTTTCAGCACAAAGTGGCTGCCAACACCTTGAGCAGGGCTTGGGGAGGCAGACAGCACTGTGATAGACTCAGATGCAATGCTGGCCTCTTCGCCAGAGACAGCAGCAACTGCCATTGCAGCGTGGGTATGGACGCTGAGGAAGGAAAGGATTGGCAGGGAAACATTGCAGGAAAACAATGGTTGGTGTGCCGTTGTGTATTGTCCATAAAAAAAAGACTCACTGCACGAAAGGATCAGCGGTGTGGTGCACCCACTGCAGCTGCACCTTGCACTGCAAGTTGGCCCTGTGGCAGGCTTAGAAAGGCTGATGCGGCGACACTTACTCAGCGATAGCAGCTCGGACATCTTTTACTTCAGGAGACAGTATAACGATGTATTCTCCGGACAGAGGAGTGCCTGTACGCAGAGCAGCGCCACAACAACGCAGATGTCACACTGCCGGTGGCACCACTGGTGACAACTGCATCACTGAAACTAATGAGGTTCCCTGCAAAATCAAATGCATGTGCAACTTGCTAAAGATCTGTGACAGCCCCACCAAGTCGATTTGCAGCTGCTACTTGCATAGAAGACAACCAGCATGCAGCCATTGATCACGTACCTGACGCCATGTCTGCTGTTATAAAAACTCTTTCCGCTTGCGTATCTGCGAAAATTGCCACCACCGGCTTGGCAACCCTAGCCAGCAGCGAAACACCGGAAGGAGCTTCTGCTGTGGGCAAAGTTCGATGTCTGCTGATCAACCTGCTGTTCGTTGGCAAAAAATGTGATTGTGGAATGTCTGCTGCCTTCACCAGGGTGCCGCACAGCAGCATGGCCCAGAGGCCAATATCCAGCGCAAAAGTCTTCATGCTTTTCCTCATTATGCTCACACTCGTCTAGCAAGCTAAATTACTTATCTTTAACGCTGAATGGAGGTTAAAATACGCATACATAAGGATGCAGGCATGGAACTTCAATGGCTTGTCAGTAAGTCAAGCAAGCCGTCTGTTGGACTTCTAAGGGGTGGTGCGCACATTTGAAGTGCGTAAATGTTAGAAGCAACTATTTGACACATATTGACGATATACTCTTTGTCGATGGCGCGCTTCCTGCAATAGTCGAGTACCTAATCCATCGCCATTGCGCGCTGCCATGCTGCCGAGTATTCAACAGTGCATATTACCGGGGGTGACATGTTTTCAGCTGGCATAGGTCTGTACGTGGGCTGCTGGGAGATAGGGATGGATAGATACACTCGCCGTGGCCGGGCAACAGCGCGAGCGGCGTGCACCAGTCAAACTGGGAACACGTAAGCTATTATGTACAGACTTACAGCAGTGTTGCGAGGTGTACTCCAGCAGTGTAGTTCCTCATGCCCGTACCCGCTTTATGGCACAGCTAGTGAAACCGCTGCAGCCATACACTGAAGTGGCCAGACTGATCAGAGGGTGCTGCACCATGTAACAAGCAGCAGCACTCTAACCCAGAAGGAAAGCGAAGCAGAGTCACCCTAGCACCCTCAAAGGCAAGTGGGCACTGTGCAGCCTGTCAGGCTATGCAGCATGAAAGCTGCACCAGATGAGTGGGATAGGGATGAGTTTGTACAATAGCCTGTTCATGTGACTGAGTCACAGTGACTCTCAGGCCCCTTTCAAAGCCTGTCCTTGTCCTTCCCACGGCCCGCCAGGGCAGTGTCCTTGTCCTCCTCTAAATATCGCAAACAGCAGTAGGCTTGAGCTGGCTAGCAGGCCAGCGCTCGCCTGCTTCTGCTGCATGCGGCGTGTGACTTGTACCTGCACCAGACAGCGCCATGCGACACCGCAGTCACAGTTTGAATGTTACACGACGGTCACCCGGGCCGACAACAGCTGAGCAAAAGTACAACAACCTCCACCCATCATCAGGTTACCCATCCAAGCCCAAGCATCAATGCCATCGGCCGCATAAGACAGCACAACTGAACAACCCGCATAGTGGTACCCACCTCACACCTTGAAATCCGATAAGGTGTGGCTCCCTTAGAATGCTGATCATCATCGCACCCTCAGATGTCCAGCAGCAGGGACACATATCATTGTAAATGGCAGCAGCACTGTAACCTAGCAGGGAAGCAAGTAAACCAGGTGAGCAGGGTGAGCACGCCATGGCACACACCACACGGGTCGGGTGACACTGCTGGCTTGCTTGCTTTTATGCTGCTGCGTTAGCGTGCTGTCTCTTTTGACACCACACAGGCACGCTAGCCGTGTGACGTGACTGTGGTTGCCATTGCCAGCTGCCAAACAAGATGACCGCCACAAGGCAATCCACAAGCAACCTGCTGGTCTCAGCGCTGCTGCTTCTTACACACAACCAAATGATTGGTTGTTCTAGGGGCAAAATGGCGATGCATGAGAGGGCGTACTGTACTGAGTGACACTGACGACTGAATCTGGCAGTACACAATGAAGCACGGCAATCAACAGCCGCAGTAGTATGGCAGCCGAAGCTTGCTAACTTCAGCAAAGGGGGCCAACCCAACCCCACTCACATCAGCAGATGAGTTTCCTGGCCATCACAGTCCACCATGTGCCTTGACGCACATGCAACATGAGCGGCCACTATACCTTGTTACTTGGGCCTGCACAAAATTGAAATGGGTGATAGCGCACATGTGCGACTTGTGCTTGAAGTCGGGGCACAGGCAGGTCAATGAAAACACACCCCCAGGTACCTCCATGGCAGCTGCCATTCAGCCTGTTGCAGCCCTGCAACAGCGACGGGCGCAAGACGCACACTCAAGATGACCAATTGCTGTGCTGCAAACCATTCACAACAGCGCAACTGGTTTAGGCAGCAGCAGCACCTGCTTGCAACGCTGCTGGCGGAGTTTTGGGCGCTGCACTGCACAAGTGCGAGGGCTGGCCAGGCACGCATTGCCTAGCTGCTGCTGACGCCCTAATCACACAGCATGCTTTACCAAGTTCACTGTGGCTTTCAGTTTGATAGTACTGCATGATACACAAGCACAAAATGAAATCGAAGCCCTGCCGCAGAATAAGAAGATCAACACAGCACTCAGCAAAGTCGCTAGGCATTGCCATCAGCAGTCAGTCCAGTAGCCATGCAGCACAGCTGCTGCACATGCTGCACAGTCCCACCAGCAACTGTGGCTCTGTGATCACCCCCGTCAGAGATAACCTAACAAATGAAAACAAAAACCCTACTTCACTTACATGCAGAAACCATAGTGCACAGACATAGCATACACAAAGGGTTGTGAGGCCTGCGGCTCAACACCAGATCAACAGCCAAAAGAACAGATGACACAGCGTCACTGTCAACGTCTTTTGCCTTGTGCGTAGCACACTACAACAGCGAATTGAACAGCATGTTCACACCTACAAGAAGCAACCTAGCTACCCACATGCATACATGCACACAAACGCCACACAGCCGCTTGAAAAACTGAGCACAAGCTGCCAAACAGCGAGCTTGTCCTTCAGCAGCAAGACCACAACCCCTCGACTTGTCCTCACCAGCAGAACAGCACCTACAGCACACAGCTCCAGCCAGCACTGGCCCTGTGCTGCTCGGCGCGCCAGCCGCAACGCTTCATCCCTCACCAGACACTACCAGCATCACACCTTTCCTGCTTAGTGTTCTGCAACATGTTCCTGGGCAGTAACCTGGCCACTGCACAGACTAGCCTCAGCGCCCTCCCCTGCTGCTGCACGTGCGCCCCGCACGCACGCCAAGCTCAACTGTGTGCTTGCGCCCGTGGCTGCAACGGCCAAAGGTCGGCAAGCTGCATGTGCAGCGCTGGCTGCTGCTGCTGCCGCCGCCTGAGGCCCCGCTCACGCCAGGCTGGCGTCTGTGTTGACGCCTGTCAGGGCCACCGCCAGGTCCCACAGCTCCACGCCACGTGCAGGCTCCTCGGCAAACTGCGGCAGGGCACAGCAGCAGCACAACAGCACAGCATGCAAAGCGCATTGCAGTCCTGACATGTTGCACAGAGCCACAGCGACTTGAACAGTGAGTTGTGCAACCACCACCAGACAATTGTTGCTGTACTCCATGCCCCTGCAAGCCTGCACCACACCACCTGCATTCAACAAACCTGTTCCCGCCGCAACATCTGGGCTGCGCCATACACCATGCACGCGCCGCATGCAGGGGAAATGGCAGACCCCAAGGCGCCCCACAACCGCAGCAACGTCAGGGCTGGTCGCTGCCCCCACCTTGTCCGGGCGAGACAGCCTGTCGTTGTGCATGTAGCGCCCCGCCACCTTCCCTGCGGGGGCCGTCGCAGCGATCAGCATCGCCTCCGCGCTGCTCTCCGGCGTGCGCATCAGCAGCGGGTACAGGCAGTTGAGCATGGGTGCCACCAGCGCCTTCATGAAGGGCAGCGCGGTGTGGCCGGTCTGCTGGAAGAAGCCGGTGGCCAGGTGGGTGTGCACGATGCCCGGGTGGATGGCCACCGCGCTGTCGTGGCCGTAGCGGCAGCTGTCATGCCTGCAGTGGGTTGGGACACGCGGGCATGCACAGCTTGACGGCACAGCATGCGACCGCATGTGCCGACGCCACACGCAGAGGCTGCAGTGCACGCGCAAGTGGGCGGGAGATGCAGGGCGGAGTTGCCCTGGTGCTTCACTGCACCCACTGTCACAGGCCTACACTAATCATGACACGCACGATGCTGCGCCAGCCTGCCCAGCTGGGTACAACGCCTGAGGTGCGCGCCGTACCGCCGGCAATGCACACGCAACCATGCATTCGTCCTTGTCAATAATATCAGCTGCCACACGCAGGGTCTCATGCCCTGCCTCCCTCAGGCCTGCGGCAACAACGAATGATGGCAGCAGCTGCCCAGGCAGCGCGTGGGGCTGTGCCCTGCGTGCCCAGCTCTGCCGCCAGCCCGCACCTGTCGAAGCGCCGCTGGAACTCCTTGGCCATGATGATGTTGCAGACCTTGGACAGCGCGTAGCTCGTGAAGGGGTTGTAGCCGTTTGCCGACTGCTTGTCGGCCCACTGCACGCTGCCTGCGTGGTGCGTCAGCGAAGACAGCATCACCAGCCGGGTGCCGTCCACGCCACAGCACGCCGCTGCATCAGCTGCAGCATGCTGGCTGCTCTTCAGGCTGGTGCCGCTGATGCTCGCCGTGGTGAGGGCTGTGCTGCCGCTGCTGCCGTTGCTGATGAGCTTGGCGCTGCTGCTGCCGTGCCTCTTGGCGGCCTTGGCGCGCCGCTTGCGCTGCTCCGACAGCAGCTCATGAGCCAGCAGCCAGTGGGACAGGAAGTTGACCTAAAGGCGCACGAGCAGTGCCAGCAGCACCCACAGCAAGCACAGCGCCAGGCACCAGCGTGTGAGTCCAACACCAATGTGGAGCATGTGCTGCAGCTTGTGTGTCCATGCTGGCTGCAGAGTAGAGCATCTGCGACACACCACGCACGTTGCACCTGCATGATAGTGTTTGCGAGGTGGATTGCACCGCTGCTGCGCCTCCTGCTGCTGCGGTCGGCGGCTGAGCTGCGGCCGCCCACCTGGAACTGCATCTCCAGCCCGTCCAGTGTGACCAGCTTGTTGGCGGGGCTCATGATGCCCGCATTGCACACCAGCACGTCCAGCCGCCGCTTCTGCGCGTTGAAGGCCTTGGCAAACTTGCGCACGTTCTTCAGCGAGCACAGGTCCAGCTGTGCAAACTCGACTTGGCCGGGCTCACAGCCGGGCAGCGGGGGCAGGCCGGACAGCTCCTGCATGGCCAACATGCAGGAACAAGGTTTTCAGTCTGCCGAGATGCACCTGGTGGTTGCATGTGGGTTTTGAAGGTGACCACTGGTAGCAGGTGTGCAAACATCAGCCAAAGTGCAGCAAGAGGTTCGTGAAAGAGACAACCATAATATGCTGTGACGCAGATGCTGAAACTGTTGGTTGTTAGGGGCAATACACAGCCGTACAGTAGCTGCTACACCTTTGGCAGGTGAAAAGGCACTGGCGAGTGGTGCAGTGTCCCGCACCGCAGCTGCCTGCCTGCCGCGTTCCTCACTCCTGCAAGCCAGCACCACATGAGCGCCCCGCTCAGCCAGCTTGCGGGCTGTGGCGTAACCGATGCCGGCATTGGCGCCCGTTACAATGCACACCTGTTGAGGGAGTGCAAGCAGGAGGCGGCAGGTGGGCAGTGCAGGCACTGGCCTGTGAATACGTAACACCAACACAGCAGGGGGCTGCTGCAGGATTTTGGTACACTGCATCTGCTTGCCAATTTCATGTGGCACCTGTCAGTGAAATGAAGCGGCAATACTGAGGGCATCCTGCAAGCAGCATGTAAGCAAAGACTTGAAGCAGCTGCTGGTGTTGCTGCTGCTGCTGCCGCTGCTGATAATGCTAGGCTGCTTGTCTGTGACCATGCTAAGCCTGTCCGCTCGTCCATAATCGGCTCACAGCAATCCGCTGCCACGTACATCAGTTCAGCTGCGATACAGGTAACCCCTGAGCTCACTTTGCCGCTGAGGCATTGGTCAAGCTCCTTCCTGCGCCGCAGGTTGTTCAGGAACGGAACGTGCCGGACAATGTTTATGAACACGTTTTCAATGGAGTCAACAGTCCCACTGGCCACTGCCGTCACGATAGGTAAAAATCGCCCATGGCTGTTGTCAAGCCTAGAAGCAGCACCCTTGCACGGCAGAGGACGGCAACAAGCAGCCCAGCTGATACCTGCACACGCAGATCGACAAGCACGGCATCCTGGTGTCACCTGCAAAGATCTGCGGGCAGCTTGGGTTACAATTTAGGGTCCAGGGTTGCTGACTGCTGTGAGTCATCCTGGGCCTGACAGGTAAGGTAAAGTATTGTTGCATCACCCTGCGCAAGGCAGAAAAAAAGTTATTACTGTTCTCAATATACCTGTCTAGCTGCTGATATTTCATGCCGTGTGCCCGTCTACACCGTCCTGAGAGCGTCAGGCCTCATATGCCATGGCCATGGCAAGGCGGCCTTGCGGAAGGACGCAGCTCTGCATGCATGCAAAGGAGATGTGTCCCAGTGGCAAAAGCAGACGGCAGCGACAAGCGCTCATGTGCGTTCTTAGGTGGCAACTGAATGAGCTGCACCTTTGTGCTTGTGACGACTTGAGTGACGCTGCAAGTTGCCAGCTCCTAGGTGAGCAGGACAAGCACTGATGGTGCAGCCTGCTACTCCCTCTGCTGAGCAACTTGCAACTCATTTAAAATGGCTCACAATGAGGCAGTGAGGCAGCATAGAGAGCAGCAGCAGCTACAGCTTCAGCAGCAGCGGCAGCAGGAGCTTGATGGGCTGGTGCAGACGAAGAAGCCCTGAAGGAGGCGGTGGCTAGGTTTTGGGAGTTGCTGGTTGACTTCGTAGTCATCAAGGCGGCACCCTTGGCCTGGCTGTATACTGTGCCAGCTGATCACCCCTTTCTGCGCGTGGTTGACGGCCAGTTGCAGCTGGCACCAAGAAGGGACTTGGCTGCAGACTCTGCGGCTGCCATAGCGTGATCTGGGGTTCAATTTTGCATGCTCTGTCCTTATCAGTTCTGCTACATGTGGTTGCATGTCTTGTGCTGTTACTACTCTCATGCAGCCTATGTCAGCCAGTAGGTGTGTTGGGTCGGTGCCATTCTTTTGGGTGTGGCCTTGCCTAACACATCAGTAGGGTGGCAGGTGCCTGTGGTGCCGCTGCGCTGCGGGTTATGCTGTTACTTTGTGCGCGTCTTGGTAGAAGAGAATTTGATCATGTTGATCATCATATTGTACAATGTCTTCAGCACCTGGAGCAGGTTCACCGAGGTGCCCAGTACCTGCTAGTTGTTGCCATGTCCACATGTTCCGATCCTATTCATTGACGTTGACACCATTTGTTCCGTCCTGTTGCTCCTTCTCTGCGCAGAGTATGTTGTATTTTGGGTGAGGAAGCTGCAATATGCTTCTCTGAGGCTTTTGTGGTTAAATCTGGCGTCCTGCGCGCTGCAGTCTGCGAAGTGTTCAGTTTCCAATGTACACACCCATGTGACTATACTCAATCAAATAAGGGGGCTTTGCAGCTAAGCCCTGCAAAGCCCTGTGCACTGAGCTAAGCCGTTAGTACCAAACGACAGGCTTAGTTGCAAAGGTCTTGGTTTTGCAAGCTTTTGGTTTTGCAAGGGGGTTCAACCAAGTTGCCGGGGCAATGTAGTGCAGTTTTTGGCCGCCATGATGATGCTGTGCATGCAGCCGTCTGTTGACAGCAGACCTGCACGGATGATGGCGGTTACACCTTAAGTTACATAAAGAGGTAACATGCTAATGAGGACGAGTCTTACCAGCACACCACTTCACTGGGTGACACTGCAGCAGTGAGTCTGCAGACAGCAGCTGCTGAACAGCACTCCCTTTACACGACTGAGAGCGGTTGCAAGAGTTTCTGAAAACACGGCACGAACGATTGACTTCTCATGCCAAGTACACTCCTGCAGATGATTGAGAGCCCGTGCAGTGCAACATCCAGTGTTTTGGCCAGGACCCTGATAACCAGGACCTGCCTGCTCGGACAGCCCTCTTATGGCGAGTTCCGCTGATAGCTTACACCTGTAGTTGGTGTGGCCATCTTGTGAACCATGTGTTAACCACGCACCCTTTCCAAGTTTCTAGTTTGCCACTCTTTTCATATCTGCTTGGCCTGCGATGGAAAACTGAGCGTGTTGCTATCGGTCATCGCTTGTTAGTTTCTGCCTGGGTACGGAATAGCTCTTCACAATGCACGGCAGCAACACGAGTGTAGTGCTCTATTGAGGCCTCGCCGTGCTGGCGCACTCCGCGTTAGCATCGTATCCATGGAAGCAGCAAGAAAGACTTTGTTTTTGGCGGCGTTTGGCCTGCTGCTTGTTGCAGCTGAGTCTATCCGAGAGGTAAGGGAAGGCAGGCCGGTACGGCCAGCGAGGTGGACCAGCCGGCAGCGATCAAGAACAATAACATTAATGCTTGTACATGTGCGTGCAGACAACAAGTGTGCAGCTGGCGAGCGAGCTGAACGTGGGCTTTGAGCTGCTGTCCAGCTGTGCACAGCAAGGGGTGCTCAACTATGAAGCGAGCGAGCTCTGTCAGGGCCGCAAACCATTCCAGTTGTATTCAACATCAGGATGCAACAGCTACTTCTGGTGCAGCCCGGATCATGCTGCCTGCACAACACCATGCCCCTCAGGTAAACAGCCAACTACTGCTCCTGGTGCTGAGTGCTGCTACTGTGCTGATAGCTTATCGTGAAGCGCTCCAGACACTTTGTTCTCAAATGGTGTTACGTGTGTGCAGGGCTTGCTGTCATAAGCACCCTCTAAGCGCACTTGTCGCTGTCTGCACTTTGCGTTCTGCTTGCAGGCACTGTATACAACCATGCCTGCAGCTGCTGCCAGGACAACACAGCAGCATCTGCAGCAGGCTTTGATGCCAACACCTGCAGCAGCTTTGCACAGGAAGGCCAGCCTCAGCAGCACCAGGAGGCAGCGCCAACACTGGCCAGGCGGCACCTGCAGGAAGCACTACCAGGCAGCAGCCAGGCAGTTGAACAAGGCAACAGCGAAAGCATCAGCGCTGAGTCAATTCCTAGCCAGGATCATTTCCGTGCACGCGCACGTGCCAGGGCCCGGATGTTGAGACGGAAGCGCAGGGATGCAGCAATGCTTGCAGCTGCAGCTGCAGCTGCTGACGACTCTACCATCAGCAGCAGCAGCAGCGACAGTGCGCAGGCTGTGGCTATTGATGCAGTCATTGCATCCGACAGCGTCTCAAGCGACATGCTGCCAGGTGGCCAGCTTTTCCCCAGCAAGAGGCGCAGCGGACGGCGTGCCAGCAGGGGCGGCGTGTGGAACAGCTACGGCAAGCGCTACAGCAGCGGGAAGTTTGCAGGGAAGAACATCGTGAAGGAGCCTGCTGTGCGCATCCCCAGCACTGCAGAGCCAGCTGCAGCTGTGGTGGCGGAGTCTGCTGCTGCGGCACAGCAGCCAGCAGCGGCAGCTGAAGCAGCAGCGGCGGCCACGACCGCAGATGCCCAGCAACGTTCTGCACCTGCAGCTAGCAGCACTACCAGCAGCAGTGCAGAGCTGCGTCAGTTGCTTGCTCACACCCCACACGCACCAGCTGTTGTTGCTGCTGCTGCTGCTGCCACTCCTGTGGCTGCTCATGCTGCCCCTACCCATGTCATCGCTGTGGGTGGCAGGCGTGATGTGCAGATGAAGCGCGTGCAGCGCTTTGCAGCACAAGCAGCTGCTGTTGCGGCTGCTGCTGGGGACCCTGCCGAAGTTGCAGCTACCGGAGATGCACTGGAGCATTCAGTGCATGGAGGAGAGCGTCACAGGTTTGTGTTGAACCCTAAGTTGAGGCCTATGGACCAGAAGCCAGCAGCAAAGGCAATAGATGCGGAGGATGAGCAGGCAGCGCCGTTTGCGGCAGCGCTGGCGGCCAAGCAGCAGCAGCACCATCAGATGCAGCAGCAGGTGAAGCAGCACAGCAGGGCACCTGGGCAGCAAGCTGTGCGCCGGGTGCCGCTCTAGTCCCTGCACCAGCAAGGAAGCTATACAGGGTGTAGGGTTTGGTTTTCAATGCCTGCAGTTGTGGCACGGCGCAGGTGCTTGGCTGGCCCTGTCTTAGCCGCTTGCTGTGCAATGCATGAATCAGCTGCCTCGCTTGGTGAGAAGCACTGTTGATTTTTGCTGCACGGTTGCCGTGTCACAGGCTTGGCATGTATCATAGCTTGCGTGCGCCCTCCAGCCATGCTGGTGTGGTGGCAGCACGTCATGCACCAGAGTTTCACGTACACATGCATTGCTGCTGCTTCTTCACACATGCATGTTTCGCTGTTGGTCAATGGCCAATTCAATCAGGCGTTCCTGTCGCTTCATCCAGGTTGCAAAGCCTTTGCACGGTGTGATGGCTGACAATACGTCAGTCGCTGACTGATGCCGCTAATGGTTAACGCAATTGAAACTCACATGCATGCTTGGCATGTACTGAATATGCTAGTGCTGTGTCCTTCACATGCTTGTCGGGAGAAAGCAGCAATTCTGACTGGACATGTGGTGACACCAGTGGCTGCCAGCCTAACAGTGGGTGCTAAGCCAACACTGCCTGCTGCTTGGTGTCCTGGGACTGCTGAGATGAGTCATCAGCACTGTTTGTAACCATTACCGGTTGAGTACATCATGTTTGCGTCATAGCGTGTAACAAGCTGCAGCACTGCATGACAAGAACCGCTGATGCCCCCGGCAACTACCTGCATACAAGCGCTGCTGGCTGTACCCACAGCATACATTGGAGCTAGATGCAATTTAGAGCAAAATGAAAGCACATCAGGGCCAATGCATGTTTGATTGCCCTGCTACTTCTGCTCAGAGGGATAGTATGTTTGCTGAGATCAGATCCCTGCCTGGTTGCGCTGAAAAGTTGCGCAGCGTTTTGTCCATGGCTGATTCGTCAATTAAGGTGTTGCGTTTTGTATCTGATGATATTTGGGGCAGTTCTGGAAGATGTCGGATGGTGTCACCGTGTATTGCTGCTTTTCTTGTCAAGTCTTGGGATGTGCGCAATGCATGCAAACATTCTGGAGCGGTGCTCCCTTCTCTTTCCGCTCCAGTGGGGCGCGGGGCCGATGGCGCTGATGCTATGGCTTGAATGGGTAATATGATGATGATGATCAGGGCCAATGGAGTTGCTGTGGGGCACCGACCCTTGCCCACCTAGGACATACGCGCAGCTGGCTGGCTGCAACGACTGTTGGTGAAGTGTATGTACACCATGGCAGGACAGCCGCATGGACACATTACCCACTACAAGACATAAATTGTCTGAAACCGGCAGCATTCGACTAGGCAGCCCGCTTCTAAGTCGGTGGCGCGCTGCTGCCGTCGTTTTGCTACCTGCTGCTGCTGCTGCTGCTGCTGCTGCTGCTGCTGCTGCTGTTATTACTGCTGCTGTTGACTGGCCACCCAGGCCTTCAGTGTCTCCATGCGCTGCGGCAGTGCCACCAAAGCTGCTGCGGTCAACCACGTCGCTGCCGCTCTCCTGAGCCAGTGCTGCCAGCAGCTCGCCCACATCAGGGCCCTGCATCGGCCCTGCACAGCAGCACACCACGGCAGGCAGGCGGCAGGCACAGGCAGCTGTCACCGCGCAAGTTCAGCTGAGCGCACACTTGCAAGCTGGGTTGTGCAGATTGCGTACCAGCTCCTGCACACTCGCTGCCACTGTGCTTTTGCACGTAGTGCCGTCTCCTTATACATGCTGTGGGCCGGACGGATATGCGCTTAAGTGCAGGCCGCAGGTGTGTTCAGCTGCTGCATGTAAAGACCAGCAACGCAGCACCCACACGCTTTACAAACCCATCGCAGAGCAAGGTGTGCTGGCTGGAATGCGCAGTGCAGTCCAGCAGCGCCGCCCGTCCCCTGCCCTGCCCGCGCCGCACCCACCGTGAGAGCCACCCGCATGGGCATGAACAGGCGCTTGCCCTTGCGCTTCTGCGCCTTGCCCAGCCGTTGATCCACTTCTTGAAAGTGTCGCGCCCGCCTGCAATTGCTGCTGCCAGGTCGCCGCTGTCGTGTGCTGCCAGCACTGCTGCTGCGACCTCCAGGAAGTTGTCCTCCTGGATCTGTTACCACACGAGTGATGGGACACATGGACAGTCACAACAGCAGCACCACGGTCTGAGTGCACTTGCATGCAGGGTCTGATGGGGAAAGCACTGATTGCAAGGCACAGCAGCCAGCGAGCTGCTTGCAATGGCCGCACCACATACACAATGCAGCAGGCGTCAACAGGCACAACACGGAGTGCAGTGCTTGTGCACCCACTGCAAGCAGTGCAGCTCCGCTCATCACAGCCGCGCGCACCGGCTTGAAGTCGTCCGACTGCACTGTTTCGCTGAGCGGGTAGCCAGCAGCTGCGGCACCTGCCCCGCTGCATCGCCCAGCATGTCCACGCTGCCCTTCACAAGGCTGCTGACTGCTGCAGCGAATGCGCTCGACGCGTCTGACAGCACGCCTGCTGCCACGAGCGCCTCGCCGATGCGCGAGACGAGCTCCTCCTCGGGCAGGGCCCTGCGCGCGCCACGCGCGAGGAGGCGTCAGTGCAAGCACAAAACAGTGCACAGCAACACATGCGCCGAGGATGCGTCACAAGCACGGCTACAGTGCAGGCCCCGCAGGCAAGCCATGCATGGTTGTCACTGCCAGGGACGCGCTTT
>JACERP010001440.1:0-20558 GCA_014080715.1 Scenedesmus sp. NREL 46B-D3 | reverse complement strand
CATTATGCAGGGGGGCCCCGTTTTAGCATTTGAGTGCCGCGTTTTCTGCTTACTCTGTAACAATGTCTATATTGCAACTCTTTACAGGCTGCGCATGTAAGCAAGCTGACACATCCATTTGCATGCATGATGTATGCAATCCGTGTATTATACATGGAGGCATGCAGGCAGTATTACATCTCGTGCGTATCGATGAACAAGTTCTAACAGCGTGTATAGCGATTGAAGCATTGCGGCCACTGCGATGGAGCCGGGAACGCATCCGGGATGTGCATGACCGGAACGGGCCGTTCCCGGGAACGCGGACGGTCAGCATCAGCACTCATTACCCAGCCGGAAAAGCGTAAGCAGAGTCACCTTGACACATTGTCAACACCCAGCCTCCCTCGTGCAAAGGCTGCATTGGCATTTGTAGCAATGCTGGCTCTACCACTGCAATCTGTACTGTATTTCAACACACTGCTGTAGCAAGACACAGCAGTGAAGCAAGACTGGCAAGCACAGCAAACGCCCTTGAACGACTACTTGGCGCAGGTTCTGCAGGAAGACGCAGAGGCGGTGGCAGCTCCGCCAGTCAGCAGCAGCAGCAGCAGCAGCAGCAGTCATCTGATGCCAGGGCAGCAGCCATGCTTCAGCGAGCATCCTCGGTGTCAGGTGCGTCAGGGGCAGTCGCTGGCGTGCTGCAGGCCAGGGTGGCAGCCGCAACAGCCCAGAGGCGTACTTCAGGCGGCATGTGCAGTAAGTGGACCCTTTCTGGGCGACTGCGATGCCAGACGATGTGGGGCTGCCGGGTGCGACGCAGCTGCTGACACAGCAGCTGCGGTTGCTGGGAGCAGTGGGCCGGCTCTGCTGAGCTGCAGCATGAGCGTCCTGCCGACCAACTGGCAGGTTGCATTAATCAAGGCAAAGTTGGCCACTGTGCAGGTGCGTTCAACGCAGGACAGTGTGTTCGGGCGTTTGACTGCTCTGTTGTTTGTGTGTTGACTGTGTGTGCTGTGTGTGCTGCCTGTGCTGCACAGCCACGCGTGCTGCAGCATGAGCACGGCACCGACCAAGGCGGGGTTGGGCGTGGCAAAGGAATGATCATACAGCACGTGTGCGGCTTGGCTGATCAACACCTGTGTTTGGTCGAGGCAGCAGTGTGGAGGTGGCGGTGTGGCTCCGTTGCTTGCTGAACTGTGCTGTGATGCTGACGCGCACGCGAGGCCCCGTGTGTGCTGCCATGCGAGCTCGTATGGCATGTGTGCTTTGCCTGTTGCTGTGCTGCTGTGCTGCTGCCCTGAAACTGCTGGCGCTTGCGCGCGGAGCTGCATGGGCTGGCATCTGCAGCGTCATCTGGTGAGTGGCCGTCAACTGTGCCTTCATTGCGCTTGTTATTGATGCCGATCCAACAGGGTGTGCTGACTGTCAAGCACACAACCTTCAGTCATAGATGAAGGTAGATATGGGAGCAATGCTTGGTTGGACCAGCACCATCATCTGCCAGCGGCAACTTGCCTGTAGCTTAGCATGCCAGACAAGCCTTGTTGCAAGGAGCACATCTAAGCAGTGGATGCAGCATCCACAGCAATCTGCCACATGTCACTGCAGCACTGCAGATCTATCAATCACAACCTTATATGCATTGAAGACAGTGGCCACATGTCATGAATGCTACTGTCTGCTTTCCCTGGGTCACCGGCTCCTGCAGTAGCTACCTTGCAGCCAGACCAACATTACAATCTACTGCTTACAGCGGCACCAGCACCGCGACAAGCTGCTGCTGCAGCAGCAGCAGCAGCTCCAGCTCCTCCAGCAGCTGAAGCAGAAGCAGGCAGGGGAGGGCAGCCTCTGGGTTCTAGCTGCGTGGTGAGCGGCTGCCCTCAGCTACCAGCAGTAGTACAGCTGACTCAGCTGCTGCTGATGGTGCCTTGGCACTAGCAGCAGGAGGACGAGCATACGTTGAACATGAGGTTTCCTCTGCCCACAGCCCACCACAGCCGGTTTGGGCACATGCAGCCTGCCAGGATACAGTCAACTGCGGCAGCAGCTGCAGGTCATGTGCATGTTGCCGGGTTACACCACAGCAGCATCAGCAGCAGCTGCAACACAGGGTCCGAGGGCTTTTCTGCCTGCAGGTGGAGCACTTGGCTTGCAGAGAGGCAGCAGCAGCAGCAGCAGTAAGTTGCCCTTGATGCCAACGCTGCTGCGGGCGCTGCTGCTGCTGCTGGCCACTTGCAGCATGCATGGCAGCCCATGCTGGCCAGCATGGTCAGCAGCTTGTGCTGCTGCCAGCAGTTTGCGCAGGACATCACTGGCAACAGAGAAATGCTGGATTTGGGCAATGCAGAGCGCCTAGCCAGCTGTTTGCGTTGGCGCTGGCTGGTGTGTACCTGCAGGTGGTTGGCGGTGGCTGCATGCGCTGGCTGAGTGTGTGAGGCAGTTGCAGCAGCTGCAGCGCAGTGCCAGTGACCTTGCTGAGCACAGCCTGTGTGCCCTGCGGATGCTCTGTCCGGAGCTGCACCTCTGCTATGGAGTTGCACTCTGTCCTGAGCTGCATCTCTGCTGTGGATTCCGTTGTGAATTCTGTGTGTATTCTGGGCTGCCGCCAGTGCAACAGAGCATCACTTAGTCGTCTCCTATGCTTGCCATGCCCAATTGACTTCAGTGCTGCATCTTGTTGCTGCCGAATAGGGCCACTGGCCTACACACAAAGGAGTCAAACAAGGCTATTGTGTTAGATCCGTGTGTTGCAGCAGGTACAGACATATGTCCTTTCACATGCTAGTGTGGTATCCTTGTACATGCGTTCAACGGTGCCAGCATTAAATGAGGGGTCAGGTAACTCTGCTTCTTTGCTTGCTTTCCTACTACTAGTAGGCTGCAGCAGTGCTGCTGCTTATCACCGTAAAGCATGATGCCGCATGAGCCAACCTTCCATCAGCTAGGAAAACAACGGATGTTTCTAAATGGCTGAAAATGCTGCCAGGACCGGCCAGGTGCGTAGGCCTGAAAACCAGTTGTCGCGCACTGGCGTGCTGGACTATATGTAAAGTGGACTACATAGTTCATAGATGGTAAGCAACCTTGAATGCATTTGCAGCAGCCCTCCCCTACATAGTCACAGGCATGTGCATGCATTGCTGCACTGCAGCTGCTGAGCAATACGCCTGCAGTCTGACAACAGGCCTGGCAGCAGGTGCCTGGGGGCTTGCCAAGTGGCAAGCAATGTTGCACCACAAGTGTCAATCAATCCATGATTGCTTGCTGCAAGCCTTGCTAGCAAGTACAGCAAGCATACTACAAGGGCTTGTAATATTAATGCAGATGCTGCACAAACGTCGACTTTCCCTTGAGCCATATGTTCCTGTAATAATTAATGACGACTAAATGCTTCTCTAGACGCTGGTGCTGTCTGCGTGCACATACGATGCATCTAGGACAGCAGCAGCAGCGCCCCCCACCCCCCTCCCCGCGTCCCCTTGTACCCGAGGTCTGAGCCAAGCGATGTCTCCTGCGGTATGCATAGTGAATGGACACGTACTGTAACCATCTAACGCGTGGAACAGTACTAAACATCAACTCCATGTGATTTATTTGGGGGTGCGGTGTGTACTTAGGCCTCAATTTCCTGCGTCGACTCAGTGAGACAACGTGTTCAATGCTTAACATGGCCGCGCTTACGGTTCGTGTGTACTGTGAATAAAAATGTGTGTTATTTATCTAAGCAATCCTTTGGTCAAGGTGCGTGAACTCACTGGTGATAATCGCCGAGCACAAATTTTGTGCTAAGCTTGCTCACCAGGTGCGGACTGGAGCGGCTTGACCAAGATCATCTACATTGACTATGTATGTATACCTTTCCAGCTGCCGTGCAGTTGTTTATTGGCTTGTTTCTGGCAGCACGGCCTCTAGAGGCATGCACGCCAGTGTTGTGCATGCACATGGGTTCCGTGCTCATCTGTTGTGCCTTAACATGCGTAGAGTCACGCTATCAACAGGTTTGCAGGTTTGATTGTGTTAGGTTGCAGCGCAAGCACCCGCTCACTTTGCAGATTTGAACTGTAAACCGCTGTAGTTACTTAACCAACACATATCACCGGATTGCCCTGCTTCCCCATTATCTTTAGTGTTGCGTATATGCAGCCAGCTGCTAAGACAGAGAGCTGATTTGGGACAATAAATTCTTCACCTCGGCGCCACTGGCCGTGCGTTTTGCCAAACTAATAAGCTGTAGTTTATAGGATAAAGCCCATCACCTCAAAAGCCACTTCATTACAAGGCAGGGCAGCAGAACACCGCCATCTTGCAGCTGCTGGAATCGTACAGCTGCTGGAAGTGTGGAAGCCCCCGGTGGGGCCGGAGCTGGGAGCAATGGCTGATCAGACATACTTGAAAATATCCTTGGGAAGCAGGGGCGGCGTGGTGAGCATGGCAGCAGGTTGGACTGCCAGAAACTGCATGCTGTGTATATGCACCTCGTGCACTGCTGCTGTTGTGCTTACTGCTGATTGCACCCTCCAAGCTGCTACTTTCAACTTCATGTATGCGATGCAGACGACTGGGACACTAAAAGTTAGCCCTGCTGGCTTCACATGGCGCGGGACAGGAGAGCATCACAACAGGGTGGTAGAAGTTCGCAGAGAAGGTACGGAACTCACTCCGATGCTGTCGACAATTGTAGCAACTGTGCCAAATGCAGCAGCAGAACTTGTAGTGTAAGTGATTGTAGGTGCGTGCCGCTGGTGGCTGTTGCTTTTGAGAGCGCCAGCAGCATGCACAGCAAACCCATGTCAAACCATGGTGCATGCATTTGTGAGGTAGCAGTTATGCTGTGAATGCACAAGCAGCAGCAGCAGCCGCGGCAGGAGCAGCAACAGACACATTGCATTCGTATCTCTATTGTGATGCAGCGACAGAGGTGGCGGGACCAGTAACATGTGTGAAAGAACATCAAATGTGAGCTTTTGGGGGTCGGATGACAGCAGCAGCACAGGACAGGCACGCACGTACGTGCTAGCAGCTTTCACAGCACGCATGGGATCACAGCTTGCAGCCTATGTGTACTGTCCGATCTTGTTTCGCTCTCACAGTCTCTGTCAGCATGGCGAAAGCAGACCACACAGCACTGCCGAGCAGGGCAGAAGAGTATGCAGCGTACACACGTACACACAGCAGCAGGCAGTGCGCGCAGTACAGCACGCACTGAAAGCACGCCTGGCACTAGCAGGTTTGCAGCATGTTGTGAGCAGCAGCGTCAGCAGCGACAGCAGCCGTTCACTCTCAATTCACTTCTCTGCAGCTGACGCAACACCGCTGTAGCTGTTGCGGCTGGCCTCCTGCAGACACGCAGCCGCATCGCTCATAACGCCCCGCCTGCCTGCGCACCTGTCGCCCTGTTGTGTGTGAGCGTGGTGCAGAAATCAGCGACCTGGTTTGGACGAAGCTTGGGGCGCCGCGAGGGTGCCTGCTGGGTGTGCGACGGGCTGACGGGCCCACCATCAACTTCCTGGGCTTCAAACTGGGGGTGCGCATGGCTTGCTGCAGTGCGTGGGCTCTTGCGCAATGCGTGTGTTGGCGTGTCAAATAAGTTTGTTCTTCACATGTGCGGGGCCTTGCTGTTTGCCACTGTGTTGGGTTGTTTCACTTGGAGGGTGCTTGGAAGCAGGACTGTAGACGGTTTGGAGGTGCGGCTTTCTGCGCTGAACATAGTGGAACAGGAGGCCTTTCACATTTCGCTTTGTGCGCCATATACCATACGCCGGCACTACACCTTGCAGGACTCTACTTTGCTGCCCGTGCTGGCCATGACTCCATGGTCCAGCAACCTGAGGATGCTGCAGGCTGCAGTGTGGGATCTCAACAACTGCTGTTTCGCGCGCTGCCGGCGCATGCTGGCGAGAGCAGCATGTTGCTGTCGTTCTCCTGGCAGTGAGTGGCTGAGCCAGGAGGCCCAGCTCACCGCCTTTTCTACCGTCAGCCCACACGTGCGTCACAGGTGCTGCTGTGTCGCGCTGTTCTGGCACGCTGCTTGCAGGACCTGGAGCCGCTGTCGACGTTCTGCCGTGACAGCCTGGGGCAGGAGGTGCAGCCGCAGGAGCTCGCCATCAGCGGGCGCAACTGGGGTGATGTGGAGCTGAACGCCAGCAGCCTGGTGTACAAGGTGGACGGCAAGGTCATGTTTGAGCTGCCGCTGCCTGAAGTGAGCCAGGCGCAGCAGACCAAGGTGGGTAATAGGGCGCCTGCAAGTATGGCGTGGCTCGAGCCTCGCCCTGGCAATGTCTTGCTAGATGTGTCAGAGGATCCGGCTTTAAAGCCAGGCGGAGCAGAGAGAGTTGGTGCAATGCTGGGGTTGCTGTTGTGGTTTGACAGACTGACATCAACTGCCTGCTGCTGCACCAGTATGGACGGCAAGGTCATGCTGGTCCAGGCTCCTGGGTTGGGCACAGCATATGCAGGGGGCAGCAGGGTGCATGCTGCAGCTCGTTGTCCACTCGCAGCTCAGCTTGCTGCTGTTGGCTGCTTGCAGGATGAGGTGCTGCTGGAGTTCCATGTGGACGACACAACGCGCGACGACATCCAGGACACGCTGGTGGAGATGGCCTTTCACGTGCCAGGCGCCAACGAGGCATGGGGTGGTGACGTGGACGCTGAAGGCAAACCCCTCCCAGCAGCCAAGGTGTGCTGTGGCTGCCGTGCTGGTCTGTCATGCCCTTGCCGCTGGTACATGTTTGTATCAGAGGCTGCTGCAGGGGGTGCCATGCCTGGCTGCCTTGCGCCCTTGCTTTGATGCCAGCTGCTGCTTACAGGCATGGCTGAACGTCCGCTGAAGCACGCTTGACACCAGGGGTCCACGGGCGGCAGCACAGCAGCTACATCTGCGGTGCTTCCGGCGCGCATGCTCAGCAGCTCAGCGTGCTGTGGGCTGCTGCTGCTGCTGCTGCTGCTGCTGCTGCTTCTGCTGCTGCTGCTGCTGGTTGCAGGCGCTTGCAGATGCAGTGCGGCAGCACACTGACGCTGGCGTGGCCACCAGCGACGATTCCATCGCGACCTTTGATGTCGTGCAAGTGATTGCGCCACGCGGTCGCTTCAACGTGGAGATGCATAGCAGCCTACTGAAGCTGACAGGACAGGTGCGGCTGTTGCTTCGCCTCCTTTCGCATGCAACTCTGTTCCGGCCATTTTCCAACTTTGACGAGTGTGGTTTTGCGTGGCCCGTGAGCATTCAAGTTCAAGCGGGGGTGCGGCTGCTTTGAGCACAGAGAGCACGCACAGGTGCTGCTTGATTCAGCCGCGCAGGTTACAACAGATCCAGGCACAGGTGTGTGTGCAATGGTTTGCTGCTGCAGCCTCAGCAGGTGAACCGAGAAGCGCTGGACATGCACCAGACTTGCAAACACCTTTCTGTCGCGCTGTCTGTCATGCACAGAATGCCCTTGTGACCGCCTCCCAGCGCCTCTTGGCACGACGCACTGTCGTGTTGAACTGCAGACGCAAGACTTTAAGATCCGCTACTCGTCCATCAGCCGGCTGTTCATCCTGCCCAAGTCCAGCACGCCGCACACGCTGGTGGTCATTGGGCTGGACCCGCCCATCCGCAAGGGCCAGACCTACTACTCCTACCTGCTGTGCCAGTTCAACAACGCGGATGAGCTGGCGCTGGAGCTGGACATTAGCGACGAGCTGCTGGCACAAAAGAACGAGAAGGTGCGCCGCGGCCAGGTGCATTGCATGTGTAAAGAAACGCGGCATTGCCAGCGACCCAGGCAGACTTGAGTGGCAAAGTCTGAGGGATACGCTTTCACTGTGTTCAGAAGCCTGATGGATGTCGTGCAGGAGCTGCTTGCACTGTACTGTGACAGTGCGTACGCGTGGAAATGGCCGCCGTCGTTGATGGAAACATCTGCATTGCCTGCCGGAGCTGCTGCCCGGTCTGTTGCATCGTGCCCATTGTTCTATACGCCTTGTGTGCTGATGCCGCTGCGTTGATCTGCGCGACTGCCTGCTGCGCCGTCCACCCTGCAGTGTGGCAACAAGCTGCAGCGCACCATGAACGGTCCAATCCACACAGTGTTTGCGCACGCGCTGCGTGGGCTGTCGACGGCCAAAATCACGCGCGCCAAGGTGGAAACCTACACAAACCATGCAGGTGGGGCTGCTTCAAAGTGCGGTGCTTGCAGCTTCTGCAAGCACAGCGTGCACTGCCTAGCAGGTCACTCAGTGGAAGTATATATGTCTGCGCGCCTGACAGCGGAGAAGCAAGCCCACACATGTGCACCCGGGTACGTGCTGCTGAGTCTGCCACAGCTACAGACCTCACAAGGGTTGTGCTGACCTGGTGCTTAGCTACTGCAGGGGTGCTTGCCCCAGGTGCTGCAGCACCACTGCTGATGATCCCCTTCCTCTCAAGTCCTCCCTACATGCCGCAACATTGTGCTTTGCCCCTGAACGTGCAGGTGACGGCTGCGCCATCCGCTGCAGCTACAAGGCGGACGACGGCTTCCTGTACCCGCTGGACAAGGCCTTCTTCTACGTGCACAAGCCGCCCATGTGCATCAACCACTCGGACATCGAGAGCGTGGAGTTCCAGCGCCAGGGCGGCGGCGTCATCAGCAGCAGCGTGCGCACGTTCGACCTGCTCATCAAGCAGCGCAGCAACAACACGGTGAGGCTGGGCCTGCAGCCGGGCGGGACAGCATGCTGTGTGGAGCTTCTTAAATGTGTGTGTGTGCTGCGCCCTGAGGTGGGTTTGCAGCTGTGTTGCTGTAAACCAGCGTCCAAAGAGTCAACAAGTACTGTGATGATTGTTACATCCTGCCTCCTGATTGTGTTGAGTTGTTCTGCTGCACTGGCTGCGTGCGTCCCTAGTTGTGTGGCATGCTGCGCCGCCGCTGCCTCTTGGCCGAGCCGCAGGAGTACCAGTTCCGCAACATCCAGCGCAGCGAGTGGGAGCCGCTGTTTGCGTTCATCAACAGGCGCCAGATCAAGATCGAGAACCTGGCGGAGGCCCGCCACGGCCCACGGGGCCCGGGCGTCGGCATCGACCTTGGGGATGACCTGGATGCGGGGGTGCGCGCTGCACGCGCAGAGGCTGGTGAGTGCTGCTGGTTGGCAGGCCAGCTGGCTGGCTCGCAGGCCGCCTGCTGACCAGCTGGGCGGGGTCATAGCGTGCCTTGTCGCTGTGGCTGTACGCGTGAGGTCAAGCGTGAAAACCAGCACTGATGTCTGTAAGAGTGCAAGCGCGGCAGCAGTGTAGTTTTGTTGAGGTGTGTATTTTGTGCTGCAACACAATCATGCTCTACTTGTGCCTGTGCTTTCCTGAGATAAGCAAGGCTGCCGCGAACTGAAGCAGCTCAAGCCGCTGCTCCTGGCTGTGTGGGCCGCCTGGTGTGCTGCGGCTTCCCAAACCGAGCATGCTCTGCCGTGTTACCGCCTGCTGGGCTTGCTGTGAGCAGCAGGCTGCTGTGGTCTCACCTGGCGAACACATGTCACCTAGGACAGTTGCGGCAGGCCTGTGCTGATGAAGTGCTTCATATCCTTGTGTTACGCCGAGGGTACATGCACACCTTTGGGGCCACAGAGCGTGTATGCATCATGGCTGTGCGTGCAGACGCTGTTCGTCTTCATCAACTGACTGCATGCACTGCTTTTTCTTCCTCATATGATTAGCAGAGACGACCAGCATGGGGCGGGGACAAGTCAAGACAGGAGCCTTTGTTCTCTTGCTCTGTTCCATCAAATGCAAGGTTAAGCACACCAACTCTGACTTCACTTTTGAGTTCTGTCCTTCCTTGCATGGTGATCATGCAGGAGATGACGAGGGGAATGAGGACGCATCATGTTGGTTCTGTTGCTTTTGCACTGACTGAGGTCCATGCCGCACGCACTTGCTGACCTGTCTGTCTGCAGATGATGATGAGGAGGATGAAGACGAGGACTTTGATGCTGGCGGTGAGGATATGAGTGCAAGCAGCGGCGGCTCGCTCGACGAGGAGAACCACGGCAGGTGCGCCTAGCAGCTGGCTGTGCAGCTGGCTGGCTGGCGGCTGGCTAGCTGGCGGCTGGCTGGCTGGCGGCTGGCTGGCTGGCTGGCTGGCGGCTGGCTGGCTGGCTGGCTGGCTGGCGGCTGCAGTCCTACAAGCTGCGCTGGGCACGACTGCGAGGCCCTGGTGTGCTTCACTGTTATGCACACGGGTGTGACCCAGCGTGCTTGCAGCTGTGGCCTGACGATAGAAGCTGGACTGCCGGTTCAAGCTGATGTCGATGCCGGCTGCAGCTGTGGATAGCTGCTTTGTGGCGCTGTGTTTGTTGCAACCAAATGTGCATGCCGCGGCCTTGCTCAGCCTGTGGCTTCCGGCCCGCCTGCTGGTCTGCAGCGATGATGGCAGCAGTGATGCGGAGATGGTCGATGAGGAGGGCATCGACGTGACAGCAGTCATGGGCAACAAGAAGAAGCGCAAGTCGGGAGAGGCCGCAGCAGCTGGGGAGGCAGCAGCAGCAAAGCCGCCCAAGGTGAGGCGGTTGAGCTGTGGACAATGCTCATGCTGTGCAGCCACACCACCTAACATCTGCAGCAGCAGGAGGCGATGGCGGCATCTGTTGCCGCGGCTGGCAACTGCCTATACTGTTTGTTCGGCGTGGGTCCACCGCTCTTGCCAACATCGCAACAACCGCAATGCGTCTCCCTGTTGTTGCTGCAGCCCAAGAAGCAGAAGAAAGAGAAGAAGGAGAAGGTCGAGAAGCCGGCAGCAGATGCCGAGGCGGGTGAAGCTGGCGAAGGTAAGGCACCAGTGCACTGCCAAGCATAGGAGATGAGCAACAAATCCTGCCGCCATTTTCACAGCTCCATCCATGATTGCACGCTGATCAGCAAGGCTGGCTTGCAGTAAACACCGCCAATGACTTGCCAGCCAACCTCTGCAGCAAGAGCCCTGCTAGTTGTACGCTGCTCTTCCAACTGGCACTAATGGGCTGGTGCTGTCGACCTGTGTGCTGCACTCTGTGCCCCTCGCTGTGATTGGCGTTGCCCTTTTGCCTGCAGGTGACGGCAAGAAAGCGCGCAAGCCGCGCAAGAAGAAGGACCCCAACGCACCCAAGAAGGCCCTGTCGGGCTTCATGTTCTTCTCCAACTCAAACAGGGAGCGCATCAAGACAGAGAACCCGGGCATCCCATTCGGACAGGTGCGTCTGCCACCCACAAGTACAAACCGCACTGCGTTACGAAGTACGGCGTGGCTTGGGTTTGCACTGCTTTGCCAGTGAAGCAGGCTGCCCAGGCCAGGCAGCAGTTGTTGCACTGTGCATGACGTCAGCAGCAGCAGCGGCAGCAGCGGCGGCGGTGACGGCTGCACGTGGCGGCTGTGCTGCTGTTGTGGCTTGCTTGGCGCCAGGGAACTTCCAGCACTGGTCTCGCTGGCGTGTGGTTCTCCTTGCTGCTGCTTGTCTGCCCTCACATTGGCAGCAAGTATCAGCCCAAGTCGTGTTTGCCTGCAGCCTTTGCTGTTTGCATTTGCTCGTCAAGCTTCAGGTCAGCAAGTTGCTGGGTGAGCAGCGCCTGTTTTACCAGCCCTGCGGGCGCTCATGCTAGGGCCCTCTGCATGCGTTGCTCATGCTGCCCCTGCCCGTCCTCGCCCTTTGCCCCAGGTTGGCAAGCTGCTGGGTGAGGAGTGGAAGAAGCTGTCGGCCGAGGACAAGGCGCCGTACGAGGCGCAGGCCGCCAAGGACAAGGAGCGTTATGCAGCAGCCATGGCAGAGTACAAGGCGACGGGCGGCGGCGCGGCCGATGGTGCAGCGGGTGATGCGGAGGAGGCGGATGGGGATGATGCTGCTGGCGATGATGAGGCTGCAGAGTGAGGTGGTGCATGAGGTGCAGCCTGAACACCTTGCAGCGCAGATAGGGGGACGCTGCTGCACTTGATGAGGCAGGAGAGTGGAGTACGAGGTGGTGTGCGCAGCAGGATGCCTCCATGTCTGCAGTGGCCCATCTGAACAGCTGTGTCTGAGCTGGTTTGCATTGCTCAGGCACGCTGCATGTGCGAGTGTGGGTGGCTACAATCTGCGCAGTTGCCGCTGCAGCTCTTTCAAGACAGCAGTGCGCTGCGAGGAGAAAGCGGCTGGCAGCATGCAACCTGCATGGATGCTGCAGGGAGCAGTGCATTGCTGCCGCAGCTGCACTGCCAAAGTTTGTGGCTCGGCATCTGCCAGGTACCCGTGGGCTGTGTGTGCCGCATCATGTGCAGCGTGGATGCTGTTGATGCAGGCCGCTTGTTCATATGCCCAACCTTTGGACTGCGCTGGAGGCTGGCCAGGTTGATTGTTGTTAGTATTGCTGTTGCTCAGGTGCCAGCCGTGGCCGTGGTGCATGGCAGGTGCAATGTGCAGGTGCCTGCTCGGTGCTAGGCTTCTGTTTATAGCTGTGCACCGCATCTGTATGGACGTGTGCAGCGCTGAGCAGTGCAGCAGCATGTCAGCTGCAGCGCTCCATCGTCTCGGCTACATGTACAGGTGCTGCCCCGGGCCTGGGTGTGGCGATTGTGATGGCTGGGCAGCGACTGTCACCTGTGCCAGCTGTTTTGCAATGGCACCAATGCACCCACGCTTCTCATGAAAGGACGTTTCACCTCCGAGGTCCGTATCCAAGCTTGGTGTGAACATGCTTCTAAGTTGCACTGCAGCTGCATGCAGCTGCATGCGTTACAACTGCCTGCCGCTGCTAGAATGTTGCATTTAAGTTAAATGCATGGCTCTTATGTGCTGCAACGCACAGAGAGCATTAGCTCAAGCTGAACCCTTGGCTTGAAGTTGGGGTTGAAAACAACACCTGGTTGAATCTCCTTGGCTGTTGTTGGACCCCATGCGCCTTGTTTGGCTCCTTAGTGGGTGGGCCTGTGGCCCTACTTTGGTATTTGGTATCTGATACTTGGAATCGGCCAAGGTGCACATGCGCAGTTACACTTTCTCAAGCAGCCTTGTGGTGGTACAAGTTAAAGGAAGTACAGAACTGCAGCTCATCACACAGCCGTCTGCACAAAGTGCCAAACTGGTCGTCTGCCCAACAAGTTGGATCAAGCACCAAGTGGATGCAGGAGCAAAAGAGCAGATGTAAGCACGTTGATATACACTTCCATGCATGGCCATATGGGCTCCGGGGCATGAGTGACATCTGTTGCAAGCTGCAGCACTCTAGACGTGAGAGCTGAAGCAGGCGTAGCAAGCACAGACTGAATGCACCGCCATCCCCTCGAGGAAGCTTCCACGTCTGCTGCATTGCAGCTTGCTCAAGCACTACAAAGTATATGCTCCCAATGCAGTGGAGTTCAGCTGGCCAATACTCCGTGGTATACAAAGCACGGTGCAGCTCAATGCACAACGGAAGTGTGCGTCCAAGCAAACATAACTTAACAAGGCAGCTTTGACTATTTACCGACACAGCTGTCTGATGTCACCACTTGATGACAGGACAACTTCATTCAACAACTGATTCGGTGTTGCATTGCATTGCATTGCAAAGCCGTGCAACACCAGTGCATAATTAGTCTTAATTCTGCACACCAGCCGCAGGGACATTGCCAGCCCTGCAGCACATGAAAAGGGATATCAGGCACACTGTGGCACTGCTGTGGTTGCCCACTCGTGCTGTAAACTGACAATACTTCAGGCACTGAGCTACCCCGCGTGGCTTGCGCAGCCACCTACCAGGTGGCACAGGCAACGGACCTGTCGACCACCACAATGCATGGCGAATGTTGCAGCCACAAAGACGCAAGGCTGCATGAACTGCAGCAAGCAGAACTCACACATCAGCCACTCCCTCAGCTGGCAGCAGCACAGCGCCGTGCAAAGCTACACAACTGCAGCATAGCGCAGGCCACATGTGGTCTGCCATGCATGATTGGAGGTGCAGCAGGCTCGTGTACAGACCGCATGCATCAGGAGAAGACACACGGCACAAGCGGAAGTGCAACCACCCCGGCTGCTACCAATAACACACAAATCACAGTGGTGCTGCAGCGTGCTGTCTGTCAAGTGCGGAACAAACATGCACCCACACGGGACAACCACCCAGCACACATGCAAGAAAGCGCGGCATGGCAGCCAGTGGCTGGCTCAAAGCAGCCCTCCTCCTGAAGCCTGAAGCCTGTGAAATGCAACATGCACATGCTCTGAACACGTACAATGCCTATGCCGATACTGCATGCCATAGGCCGCAGCAGCTGTGCAGCGCTACCCCGCCTGCATGCATGGGAGGCTGCAGCTGCGTCTTGTGCACAGCACAGCCGCCACCACAGTGCATACACGCCTGCAGAGCAACCCCTGCAACCCAGAGCCTGCCATTGCAACAGCAGGTGCACAATGAGCCCAAGAACGCCTCCCCCTCGGTGGTTTCCGGGCGCAGCTGCGTCAAATCAAGATCAAGTATGGTCAAAGCAGCCACCTTCCATAGCAACACAACCTGCCAACACTGAATGCATGCTGCCACAAACAACATGCACCCGCTACCCGCGCACATGCGTGCAGGGCTGTAACGACTGACAACCAACGCAAGGCGAGCAAGGGATGAACTACTGTACAACACAAAGCTGAATGCTGAGAGCACATTGCTGCACATGCCTTCCTAGCAACAGAAGCTGGCGACCAACACATCCTCTGCCCTTGAGCTTGCAGCAGAAGGCCGCAAACAGTACACCGCAACAAGCTCGGCAGTGCCAGCAGCAGTGCCAGAAGTGCCAGCAGCAGGGTTTGAAACTACACATGCACAGCAACAAGGAAAGGCAGCCTAGCCCCAAACGCTGATGTCCAGGGGGTGTGATTGCAGCGCGTTCTGCAGCGCTGACACGTCGCAGCAGCGCTCCGCAAAGCTGCGCCGCCGCGGCTGCTCATCCTCCACGGTGCTCTTGATCTTCTCCATCACGCCATGCAGCTGGCGGCGCACCTGCAGCAGCACAGCACAGGCAGCACCGCGCCCAGTGACTCAACTGCAGCTGCTGGCAACGACGACGGGTTCCATGCATTCCTTCACCCACCCGCCCCACCTGCCAATCCCCACGTCTTTACATCTTTCAATGCTGATCCTTGGCCCCTGCCTGCTGCGCTCTCACCTGGTGGCCCACCATGCCGCGTATGCCAAACGGCACAGGCACGGTCGGCTGCATGTACAGGTCCATCGTCAGCCTGCAGGCGCCTGGGCCTGTGTGGGTGACGCCCACGCTGCTGCTGAAGCGCCGCATCATGCTGCCCTGCAGGAGCTCGGTGCGAATGCGCAGCTGCTGCGGCTCCTCGTGCATGGCGAGGTTCATGTTGAAGTCGCCGCGCAGTGCCAGGAAGCTCCAGTTCAGCACCTGCAGCAACCCCATGCGGCAAAGTTTTGAATGATGATGCTTCAGACCAAGAAAGAGCAGCCGCAAGCAGCAACGGCACCAGACAGAAGCGGAATGAACCGGTTACTAGCAACATGCGCTGCAGCAGCTGCTGACGCTACGAGTTCCGGCTGATGTCATGCGGCGGGTTTGCAGGTGGCACAAGATAATTGCTAGTGTATATGAGCCATTGAGATCGCAGCATGAATAGCTTGGTGCACCACTGAACACACACTCCGAGGCCTGCTGCTGCTGAGCTGCAGTGGGGCGCGCGCTGGCCACGCACCTGCTTCACATGCGTGGTGTTGGCCACCTTGCTGACGATCTGCGAGAGCTTTACTCCAGGGTTCCACCGCGGCTGCTCCTCAATCCGCCGCATGAACTCAAAGACATGCTTTGCATCCTGCTTGAGCTCCATCACGCCGATGGCGCCGTACTCGCCACAAGGCCCTCGTGCGCCCCGCACCTGCACCTCCTGCTGCTGCTGTTGCTGCTGCTGCTGGGTCATGGCATGGGAGCAGTGAGAACAGGAAAGCGTGGGTGTGTTGAGGAACTACTGAATGAATGCTTGCAGGAGAGCTGAAGCAGTGCAGAAGGTACAAGCAAAGGTGGTTGCAAACCCTCACTTTGGCTTGCCCTGAACTCATATGCACATGATTGGACCATGCTGATGCCACATGGGCAAGCCAAAGTGTCACCAACACCAACATACAAGTAAAATGCAGTTGAACACGAGGCTTGATATGTATGGCTGCCACTGCAGGGCCTGGCTGGCAGTATTGCAAGGTGTGGACGTCATTGCCAGGACATTGAAGACGGTACACCAGAGAGCAACAACACAGCAACATAAACCAGCAGCATGTACGTGTATGGTGTGTGATCGACTGGCAAAGAGCTGGTCACAGCCCACCTGCATTGCGTAGCCGAGTCCTGCTCCCGCGCCACTGCTCCCGAAAGGGTGGTTGCTTAAATCCGGCTGTACTTTTGATCCCCTTGTGATCTTGCTGTGTAGCAAGCCTGTCCAGCTTCTGCTACGCAGCTGCAGGAGGAGGGCTTGCTTGGACCGATCGGGCAACTTGGCGACTGCGATACTCAAACACCTCACGCACATTACAAATTGGTTGAAAGTGATCATATTGCAGGCTTTGCCCAGGGCAAGTGCTGGCCATGCTATCGGTTGGCTGGACTCAGACCGTCACATGCGTTAGGGGTGCTGCTGACGCGCATTCGCCGTGCCCAGCTTTGCTTTGCAGTCACTGCAGTTGTTCCGAGTGTCACCATAAACCATAACACGTATGCACCGGTAAACTACACGGAAAGGCCTGCTGCCTCTTGCTGTCGGTGCTGACGAGGACGGAATGCTCCTCACTACTGGGAGAACTGCAGCAAGGCAGGCAGCAGTAGCAAATCGCTTGGCACACAGGACTTACCAACGAAACTTGCGCTTGAGCAGCTTGAACAGCATGGCAGCTAGCGCAGAGGAGCTGCGGGGCCAGAGCTGCAGCTTGCTGGGAGGTTGCAGCAGGTGAATGCACACAGCAACAAGCTGTTGGTGTAAGCAGTGTGCTAGCAGGACATACACTGCTGCTTCTGCAGATTGTGGAGCAGTTTTCGAGGTACCAATGTGACCTTCCTCTTCACTGCCGCACTGTACTGCACACTGCCAGCAGGATGCATATCCTTGCACTGTACTGCAGCAGCATGTCGCTACCAAACTTGAGGCAGCGCCAAAAGCAGCAGGTGGCAGCTGCTAGTTGTGCGGTTGTTCACCATGCTCCCGCTGCTGCTGCTGCTGCTGCTGCTGCTGCTGCTGCTGCTGCTGCTGCTGCTGCTGTACCTTGCGCCTGTGCTTAGTGACACACCGACAGTGCCGCCTGATCAGTTGCCACAGTACCTTGCTGCCCTGCCAGGCTGGCAGCTTGCACAAGATCAAGGCTCCATCAGCAGGCACTTTGTTGCCAAGAACTTCATGGCAGGTTGGACAGGGGCAGGCATGATCCGGGCAGCAGCATCAGCAGCCGCAGCAGCAGCAGCAGCTGCATCAGCTGTTGTGGTCTGTTGTGGTACCCAACACAGCCCGCACGTTGCGATATTGCCTGCTGCACTTCTGCAGCAGAGGTTTTATTTAGATATATGGCTGTCAGCAACTCGTATCGCAAAGGATACCCCCATACCAGCAGCTGTCGTGCCAGCAGCTGTGTCATCTACTTTGCAGCTGGCTGAACTAACTTACACACAGAACAGCCCATCCAGAGCTCAAACATGTATTGCTGCTGCTGCTTCTGCTGCTGCAGCGGTGAAGTTTTTCAACCAGGCAGCAGAGGTTGCAGAAGAGGAAGGGCACCACCCTGACCTGCACTTGACGAATTACAGGGAGGTGCAGGTGGGTGGCAGGCAGCAGCAGGGCTACTTCTGATGTGATTGGGAGGCACCGGGGGCAGGTGTCGCTCATTGGGTGTAGCTGCTCTGCATGTCGGTCATCAGCATTCACGTCACTAAGCAGAAGGCCTTGCAATTTCGCTGGTGGCATAAAGACAATAGACAAAGACATGTTGGTTGCTGACACCAAGTTCTTGGCAGCGCGACATTGATTGTGCCACGGCACCAACATCTCGCCGCCATGTGGCAAGACTCCTGCATGTGCTGGTGACCTTGCAGAGCACTTGCATTTGCGGCAGCTGCCGGGGTGATTGCGCAGCCAGCAGGCCCAGCTACTGTATAGCTACACCTTCACCTGAAGGAACAGCTTGCTGTGCTGTCACAGCAATGCAACCCAGGCTCCTGCTGTTGATGCAAGAACCCGGACTGCCTAGTTAACTTCAATCAGTGATGTTGGCGGTGTTTTGTGTGCCTCTGCTGCGGGGGGGTGTGCAGGTTGTGCTTTCCACACATGCTGCGGGAGGTTTGACCATGTTTGACTTCATAATGGCTGCCAAGCTGGATGCGCTGGACATAGAGTACAGTCCCAAGTGGTGAGCAGCCGCCGCAGCAGCAGCAGCAGCAACAGAATGCGCCTGAGGCATGCAAATCAACTGTGAGAGCTCTGCTGTGCTGGCTCCTGTGCGCTTCACCAATGAGTAGTCCAGAGAGTCGCAGCTGCTGTTGTGACCGCTCTGTACCGCTTCATGCAGTACAAGCAGGGGCGTGAGGTTGCATTCGCCCTGCATGTCTGCTTGGAAGCTCTGCACCACTGCTAGCAAGCAACCAGCCATCCACACGCGCACGTACTAGGGGCTGTGACTGGCTGCGGCTGGCAAGCCGGGCGTGCATCGTGAGCCTGCTCACTTTACATGACCGTCCTGCCCATACTTGTGGTGGTGTTCTGCGCTGCTGTGGCTGTACTGCAGGCTGAAGCAGAACCAGCAGAGCCTCGCCGGCGGGGCCGCAGCAGCAGGCGAGCCAGCCGCAGCAGCTCCACCGTGAAGAGCTTGATGCAGGCACCAGTAGGTTGTGTTTGACAGCAGCTGGGTCACCGAGTTGGTGTGTTTGCGTGTACCACGCGTCTGTTGTGGTGGTTTGAGTGTTGCCTAATATTTCGTACCGGCAAAATTCACAATGTGATGGAGTGTTGAAGGGATTGCCAGCAAATTAGGGTGTCCAGTGCTCGGCAGCTGCCTCACCAGCAACACCACAAGCTTGTATGATACATAGTACAAGCTTCCACTGAAGTAAGCACAACATGCTGCTGCTGAGTGCTCTTGGGCAGAGCCACTTGAAGGTAGTGTTGGCTATGGTTGTTTTTGGCAGGACATACTGGCCAGTTTCTATTCAAAACATCACACATTGTGACAGTGCAGGCGGCGTACACAAGCAGCAGCTGTGTACTGATAGAGACAAGGGCTTGCTCCATGTTGCATGCCAAACTGCTGGGCATGCGGCATTGTAAAATATGTGTTGCCAATGCGGCACGCTGGACTTTCTTTTGTTATTATAACATGATGTCTTACTGCAGCACATTAGCTTGCCCCCAGCAACAGTGCTGGCTGGTGCAGCAGCGCGACCAACTTGCAGCTGCCATGCAAGTGTACCTGCAAATGTAGGCGCCCTTGTGAGGAAGCAGCAGCACTCTAGCAGGCGCCTTTTGTATCACGACAAGTGGCGTTTGGTTGAAGATTTATGGATTAGGTGGTTGCCCAATGAGCCTGTCATTGGCTTGAAAAACGGGCGATGTTCCCGTCGTGTAACATCCTCACTGTGGTGACAATTGCTGGCAACACCTCCAAATCACATTTTCACACTGTGAAAGTTACATGGGTAACTTCTCCCGTTTGGGGAGCCAATGACAGGCTCATTGGGCAAAGAGCAAAACAAAAGCAAGCCTGCTTGCTTCAGGTTATTTTTTGAGGATGTTCAAGGGCGTGCGTGCGTAACCTCTACCTTTGCTTTCTGACGTGGATGGGCTGGCGCCCCAGAAGCGGCTCCATTGGCCTCGACATGCTTCATGTTCATCAGTTCAACCAGCGGCGCAGTACAGTGGGTGGAGCCAGCTTTGCTTACATGCGCAGCCTCGCATGCAGAGGTGGGGAGACACTGCTGGCTTGCTTGCTTTTTTGCTGCTGTGTCAAAGTGCTGCTTCTTTTCACAAAAGCAAGCCTAAAAAAGGAAAAAGGGACAGAGCTATCCCTACCCAATATCATCCTGAAAGCCATCCCACATCAGATCGCAAACTGATTCCTGATGTCTTACGTCCACCAAATGTACCAGTTCAGCCACAGCTGTTTGGTCTTTAGGGTTCATCAGTCGCAGCATACAGTCTGGGTCACGGGGACCCCCAGTGTTCCGATATAGCCGGCTAATCCGCTCACGCAGGTCACAATACCAATGGCATTTAAAGACAATTCTCTGCGCTACAGGTATGTTTGGATATTTGAGGCCTTGCTGCAGGAATGCGTGCCTGCATGGCAGCCCACTCGGAGCACCAGGAGAACTTGGGCGGGGGTCTCCTGGTCCAGCATTGCTTGAGGTGCGCAGTTTTGCATTTACCTGGAGCCCAGGAGCCGTTTAAAACTCGTTCTTTTACATAACAAATCAAATCTGTTTGGAAAGGCTTTGCATCCACCAGTCGGCAATTATGTTGGCGCCAAAGTGCATTCCTGCATAGCTGCCAGTGTGCAGGGCTCCCATGTATCCCACACCCAAACTGTGCAGTAATGCATGCTTCTCTGCAACCCTTTACAAAGTCCGTGCTGGTGGCGAGCAGGCAGGACCATTTGATGATGTTTG
>JACERP010000144.1:0-249054 GCA_014080715.1 Scenedesmus sp. NREL 46B-D3 | reverse complement strand
CCTTGCCCACCACCCCGCAGCAGAGAGGCAGGGCAGCAGACAGGCATGGGCAGATGGGCGTCGGCAGACGGGATGAGTACCAAGGTACAGTGCAGATGTTGCGGGCGTGCAAAGCGAACAGGATGATGGAAGCGGGGGCGTGCCTCATGAACTGCTTTTGGCAACACACACAAAGACTTGAAAAACTTGCTGCTGTTGAGCACACAATTGTGTGTGGAGGTTTGATCCAAGGCTTGGCAGAGTGCTGCAGATTTTTCTGTCCACTACCTTCACCACCTTCTCAAAGGCCACCGCAAGCAGGGCGCTCGCAGACGCAGGATTCTGTGTCGTACCTGCGAAACTCCATCACCACACCAGCACTTGAAGCTCAACACTCACGCATTTCACCAGCAACTGCCGGTGGCCAGCTATCAGCCAGCAATAAACTGCCTTACATCTTCTGCTTGTAGTGCCCCTGCCCTTCAAGGGCTACGCCCATCACCTGAAGCCTTCGGTCTACATCAATTTACTTGTGCAAAACTTTACAAAACCGACCAAACCACTGTCCATCCATGTAGCTAGTACCATGTACAACTGCGCTGGATCGCCTACACAGCATGCACGGATATGCCACTATGTACCAGCACATGCATCTCACCTTCTGCTTGTAGTAGCCTTGCTCTTTCAGCGCTTTGCTCATGACCTTGACCACAATGCCTTCGTGCAGCCAGTGATCAAGCCGAGCCCTGTTGCTGCTGCTGCCGCCGCCGCTACCAGCTTCCCGCCTGCTGCGCTTGCTGCAGCTGCTGCTGCTCGCCGCTGCTTCTCCTGCAGGTCTTTCTGCATCAGCTCTTCTACCTTGCTCAGCTTCCTGTGCTGCTGCTGCTGCTGCTGCTGCTGCTGCCCGCTGCTTGAGGGGCCGGCAGCTGCAACGCAGCAGGCAGCCGATGACAACAACAAAGGGCGCACAGGCAGCAACAACTTCAGCGATAGCACCGAATTACTGTGTCTGCAGCTTGCTGTGAGTGCGGTGCGCATGGAGCTGACCAACCGACTGACTGTACACATCATACATGCAGCTGCTCATGAATATGAGCTTGATAAGCATAGCAAAACCATGCTGCACAATGCCAGCCTCACTGACCAGCAACAAGTCATCACCCCGACCGCATGCAACTGTGTTTATGTCACAGAGTGCTGCTGCACAGACATGTCAGGAGGAGCCACCCACCATCGTCCGTCCCCAAACAGAGGGGCAGGCCTGCTCCTTGCCTTGTCTTCAATCGCCGCCGCAGCAGCAGCAGCAGCACTTGGTGCCGCCAGGCTGAGCTTGATGGGCCCGTCCGCTGCTGACCGCTGCAGCTCGTTGTTGCCAGGCGCCGCGTCACCGGCGGTGCCATCGGTGCGTGCCAGCTTGCGTGCGCGCTCGACCTGCACGCGCGCATGTGCAGGAGGTGGTGGACCAATCACAAATCGCAGACCGTACGTTGCGGCTCACAAGCAGCCAGTGCCAGTGCCAGTGCCAGTGCAGCCAGTGCTTGAACACATCGTGTGTGTGTGGTGCGTGCATGCGTGCGTGCGTGCGTGCGTGCGTGTGTGTGTGCCATCTGGAGTGCATGCCCAACCAGCACTGCTGCTGCTGCTGCCGCTGCTGGCAGCAGCTTGGTGGGCCGCGCTTACAGCAGGCACAATGCATGACGTGGCAGCATCTCACTCCTTCCGTCGCTGCCACAGCTCAGGCAGGGCGCTGTTGATTATGAATGCACATATAGCACACGGCAGCCCGACATGTCACGAAACAAGGCATACAACACAGCACGCCAGCCCTGGCCTAGTATGAAAGGAGCTCCAAGTGGAAAAGGCGCTGCTGAAGTCCGGTTATGTTGTACAGCGAGGGGGTGGTCCTACCTGCATCTGCAGCAGGCGCTGGGTGCGCTCCTCCTCCTCCTCCTCCTGCCGCTCACGCTTCAGCTTCTCGGCATCAGACAGCGCCTTGGCAGGGTCCACCTGCAGCAGCAGCAGCAGCAGCAGCAGCAGCAGCAGCAGCAGCAGCAGCAGCAGCAGCAGCAGCAGCAGCAGCAGCAGCAGCAGCAGTCGTATGTATGCTTTCAGCTGTACACAGCTTCAGCCAGACACCACATACTCGATCAGCCCGTCTGAAATCAACGGGGCTGTGATTGCCCAATGTGCCCTTTCCCGACAATCAGACCAAAGCCACAGAAGCCTGGCACATAACACAGAGCCCTGCCGAGGGCGCCACTGACACAGGCAAGCACGCTTGCACGCATGAAATGCCAGCATGTGTGTTTCCGTCACTTTGAAACTGCGCCGCCCAACATTCGCCCCACCAACACACTGCATGTGTCCCATGGGTCGTGTAACATGAGGGTTGTGTGAACCATACAAAACCTCGGCAGAAGGGGGAACCCCACCCACCTTGATCAGGCTGATGAACCAGCCCTTCTCCGTCTCGTCCACCTTGCACTGCCCCGTGCGCCCCAGGTGCTTCACAAACTCGGTCAGCGTCAGCCACTTGGTGGAGTTCATGTGCACGTGGTGCCGGTCGGCGATGAACTCATTGTACACGTTCTTGGCAGACACGCGGCTTGAAGGGTGCCTGAGGGCAACCAGGCACAGGGAGGGGTCGGCAGAGCAGAGGGTGCAGCACCCAGTTTGGCAGAAAACAGTTGGATGTTGATTCTGTCCGCACGACGCATGCAGCGGGCGACTGACGGGGGTTGTAGGGTGGGTGAGATCAGGTATGAGCACGAAGCTGCCAGCAGCAAGGACACGCTGCATGGATTCCTGGCCGACTCGCAGCTGAACGGGTGCCTGGTGGAGGGTAGCAGTGTGGGGGCACGCACGCAGCGCGGCAGGCATGCGGCATGGCTGGGTTGGCGTTGATGCGGGCATGCATGCGTGTCAACCAGCGCTTGTGGAGGAGACCAGTGCAGCTGCGCTCGACGGTGTGGCGCTTCACAGCTCATGCAGCGTGCTGACATGTGCGCCCGTGAAAGAACAATGCTCACACACAAAGGCGCCTGCTCAATCCGGATGACCCAAATGTCGGCTACGCTAATAAGCACCAAACCCATCACAAGCTCGAGCTGAAACTTGCGTTTGATGCGCCGCGCCTGGGACACCATGCGTTGGGCTGCTGGTGACTGCCCAGACACTCACGCTCGTCGCAGGTGGTCCATGAACCCCGACTCAAACTCCTCGCTGAACCCATCCACCACTCTGTCAGCGTTCTCGCCAAACACCTGCAGGACAGCACGAGTCAGCGAAAACCACGCCACAGCGCACGACAGTTGCGGTCGAGTGCTCAGCGCGCAGGTTGCCCACACACGAAGCATGGCCACAACACTTGCAGGACAAAGTTCACTACGGTGGACACAGCGTCAGCGTCACCTGACTGCTGCAACGCTAGGAAGACGCAAACAAGTACCCGGAGCTGCTGCAAGCTGCAACTGCAGGGGCCGCCGTCACGGTGTGTGGTGCTGGCATCCCACACAGGCGCTGCAACACATGTGCACCTACCGCGCATGTCATGCCAGCCAGCTCTGTGACTGCTGAGGCAGCCGTCGCGACCAGCACTGCTGCTGCAGCTCATGCACTGCAACCCCTACATATCTGAGCCGCTGCCGCTGCCGCACCCGCTGCTGCCGCTGCCGCTGCTGCTGCCGCCAAAGAGCCCACTGCAGCCATGCACCTGCACCCAGCGCTACTGGCACCCCTCCCTTACAGAATGCCGTCCCCTGCTGCTGCTGCCCCTGCCGCTGTTCCTGCCTCCTCTGCTGCTGCTGCTGCTGCTGCTGCTGCTGCTGCTGCTGCTGCTGCTGCTGCTGCTGCTGCTGCTGCCAACTCTGACTCAACCCCGCTGCGCCAGTCACCTGCATCTGGCGCTGGTGGCCCTCGCTCAGCTGGTGGCACTTGAAGCCGTTCTCGTCCCTGCAGGACTTCTGGCACAGCTGGCAGTACCAGCGCAGCTTGTTCAGGCCCTTGGCCTTGATGCGGTTGGCGATCTGCAGCAGTAGTAACAACAGCAGGGGCACTCGCCATCAGATGTGATAAAAAGCTTGCCATGTTTCAGTGCAGGGGTGTGGGTGAGCATGCAAGTTATGAGTGTTTGTTCAGTCACTTGGGCTTGGTGTGGTGTGGTTAACATGTGCAGGTTGCCGGCGAGGAATGTGGTGCAAATGGTGACACAGTTAGCATCTGCGTGGTTTTCAAGTTGCAGTGCAGCTGTGTGGGTTTGGATGCAGATGAGGCAGGCGTGCTTGTTGACGCCATTGCTATGGCCTACTCTAGCGTCACGCATTAACCCTGCACAGCTGCTGCAGCGAAGAAATAAGCGAATGCTATGGTACAGCAATCTGATGTTCGGATGAAAGTACTGTGGTCGCTGCTGAGTGATGGCATGCACGTGCAGCAGCTGCAGCAACAGCACTCACAGCCTTGGGTGTGAGGAAGTCATTCTTGCCCATGCTGACTGCGTGCCAGCTGCCAGCCGCTGCCTAATCGCAGTAAGATGTATTGTAGTACTACTGCTGGGTTTGCCAATGCTGTACGCCAGACAATACTGAGCAGGCCTCGGTTGCAGATGAACAGACTCCCCAGGTGTCAGCTGCGCCAGGCGCGTGCGGCCGTCAGCAAACCGTTCGCCGCATGTTATGAAATTGATCCAGCACAGCACAACCAGATAACTAGAGACATATGCAGCGCCATCCATTGTTGTGGGGTGACAAGACACCAGGGTTGAGTAATGACACGGGAAGGTTAGGGAATTCTGGCAGCTCTCCATTGATGAGATAGGGTATCCGCCTCGGTTTATCGCGTCTGTGTTTAGAAGAAGTACTGCTGCAACCTTGTGAGCTTGCTTGCTGCCTCAACAATGCACCCGTTGCGCAGCGCTCGTTCTGCAGTGTTCGGTCACTCTAATTGCAAATTGTTACGCACGAATTAATACATTTTGCAGGACTACCATCAAGCAAGCTATGGATTGGGAGCTAGGGGCAGCTATGGAGGCAGAGGCAGAAGCAGCAGCAGATCCCCTGGCTGCAAGCCCAGTAGTTTCTACAAGGCGCAAAATCAGCCACAGAAAGAACCCCAGCGATACCTTTGCGTTTGCAGCTGGGCAGTTGTTTCTAGAGGGCACACCTGAGGACTTTTACAGCTTTCTGGAGGCCCCACTTGAAGCTGGGTCGCATGCAGCTGCAGCTGCTCCAGGGCAGCCAGCAGGAGCAGCGGGCGGCAGCCTACGACAGCCTGGCTCCTCATTGATGGACCTTGCTGTTGCTGGCGGGACACGCCAGCACCTATCAGGGCCAGGCTCACTGCAGCAGCAGCAGCAGCAGCAGCAGCAGCTTGACCAGGCAAATGCTGCGTTTGGTGGCCTGCAAGTGCAGGTACACAAGACATGAATGTGATGTTTAGCTGCAACTCCATCATCACCGACCTGCAAGCACCATTCGAACGCCAGCAAAGGTGCCCACATACACATGGCTGGCCTGTGCACATGGTGCTGTCCCAGGCAGGAGGCGGCCTGGCTTTCCTGCAAATCCCATCTGCGTTACCAGTTTCTTCACTGCATGCAACCTGGCTTGCTTTTTGACTCGGCTGTTGCGTGTTTCTTGTTTTGTCTCGTAACATTAGGCACCATCCACTGATGGTGCTCCCAGCAGCACCCCGGGTGCGGCACCAGCAGCTGCAGCAGCTGCTGCCGGAGGTGCAGGCACAGCCGCAATCAGCCCAACAGCAGCAGCAGCAGCAGCAGCAGGGCCGTACAGCGGCGATGGCGGGGGCACCGACGATGACGATGACTACGAGCAGCACCAGCACAAGCAGTCAAAGCACCGCCGCTCACAGTCGAGTGGCAGCGGCGGCGGCGGCGGCACCCAGACGCGCACCAACGCGCTGGACACGACCACGCTGGACCCCCGGCGGGCCAAGCGTATCCTGGCCAACCGCCAGTCCGCGCAGCGCTCGCGCATGAAGCGGCTGCAGTACATACACGACCTCGAGAGAAGGAGTGCCGCGGCGACCGCGACAGCCAAGGAGGTCCAGGCGGAAATGGACCGGCTGGCGACACAGCAGGTCGCGCTGACGGAGGCGGTCGAGGCTCGCAAGGAGCAGGTGAGCTGGCACGACACGCTTTCAACCTGGATTGTAACAGGGTGTTTGTAACAGTGTGGCTTCTGTGACGCATGGCTAGGTCCCAGGCCCTAGAGCCCAGGGGAGGGCCGATGCGGTTGCCTAGCGGCAGCGCAGTAGGCTGCGGTGACACAGTTTCAACAACGCCCGGCAGGTTTGACGGAAGTGCGCTGCCGGTTATGTATGGCGGGGTTGCCAGTGCGTTGCTCGGTGTGCACTTGCCACGCCCGCCTTGAATGCTCGCCAGCAATGCACGCATGTGTGTGCCTGCAGGCTGTCGCTGTTGCTGAGGTTGTCCCGCGACTGATCACGCTGCGTGGTTGCTGCCCTCCCAGGTTGGCGCGTTGTCGCAGCAGCTGGCGTACGAGCAGGCAATGCAGGCTGCGCTGATGAACGCAATCAGCAGCCTGCGCACTCAAGCATCCTGGCAGCAGCAGCAGCAGCAGCAGCAGCAGCAGCAGCAGCACCAGCACCACCACCAGCAGCAGCAGCAACCACGGCTGCAGGAGCAGCAGCACTACTACCAGCAGGAGCAGCAGCAGCAGTGGGCGCAGCATCAGCATCAGCATGCGCCGGGCGACATGTATGCAGCAGCACATCAGCACCAGCAGCAGCAGCGGCAGCAGCAGCGGCAGCTGGGAGTGCATGTGAAGCAGGAGCCAGAGCTTGATGCACATCTGGCATATCAGCAGCAGCAGCATCATTGGGGTCAACAGGACATACATCCTTTGCTGCAGCAGTATCACCACCACCAGCAGCAGCAGCAGCAACCGTATACATACGGACAGCAGCACCAGCAGCAGCAGCAGCACCAGCAGCAGCAGCAGCATACTTACCACCCAGGCGTAGTGCCACACTACAGGGCAGCAGCAGCAGCAGCAAGAGGAGTTGCTGGACAGCCAAGTGGCGACTGTAACACAGCTTTTGCTGCATCGGCAGCAGCACCTGCAGCAGTGATTAGCAAACATCATCATCATAATCAGCAGCAGCAGCAGCAGCAGCAGCAGCAGCCACGGGAAACTGGCAGAGGTTCCTCACGTGGCCCTTCTGCTATAGCGCATCAACAGCAGCAGCAGCAGCAGCAGCAGCAGCAGCAAGTGGCAGAGGCAGAGGCTGGTGTGCTTCGGTTTGCTGCTGCCGCAACCTCCAATGATTGCACTGACAGGGCTGCTGCTGGTGCTCCTGCACCAGCTGCTGCCAGGGCGGCTTCTCCCGCGCTCGGCAGCGGCGTCAGGGGCAGCAGCAGCACCGCACTGACAGGTGGCCGCAGCAGCAGCGGCGCGCTCGAGTGTGGCGCGTCTGGGTCTCTAGGGCTTGGCCTTGGCCCTGGCATGAGTGGCCAGCTTGCTGACCTGGCAGAGAGTGACATAGACGGCATGTTGGCTGACAGCACCTTCCTGGGCGCTGGGTTGGTTGGTGGTTTGACCGCAAGCTTGACCGCGGGTGGGAGTGGGGCAGATGGGGTGCAGCTGCTTGACCTGCGCAAGACAATGTCCATGTGAAGCAGGGGCAGTGCGTTGCAGGCCCATGCTGCATTGCTCCCCTGGCGCCTGGTGCATCAGGTACAGTTGTTGCGCACAGGCCTCCAGAGGTGTTCAGCAAGCGGATGGCATCCCTGCTGGTGGATCATCACCAAGCGCTGGGCTGGTTCGCAATCATAGAAATATTTACAATTGAATGGAGTTCAGACCGTGGTGTGGCCAGACCTTCGACTGGGAGTGTTTTGCTGGTACTTTCGGATGCGTTGCAGCTGCAGATGCTGTTTTTTAATACGACGGACCTGCGCAATGCAGGTGCCACTGCTGTATGGCATGTTGTGGTGCTGTGAAGCGCTACTCTGCAGCGACAGCTGTACAGCATATGTATGGCACATGTGCCCCGCATTCGCCACACAATGCATGTTGCACGTGCAACAAATGCACCTGCGGACTGTTCACCCCAGGACTTCTTGCAACATCCATGCTGCAGCAAGCACAACACGTGTGTGTGTGTGTGGTAAGCTCTGTTCGATTCAGGTGCTTCCCCTCTCAAGAGCCTTGGCTTGCACCCTGCTTGGGGTTGCCACGCCTTTGATGGGTGGAGCATGGGGGTGGAGCATATGATGTATAATATGTGATTCATTCTATGGGTTTTTAACGTTTGCCTTGGGCTGAACTTTGCTGTATGGTGTTTGGTAAGTAAGGACAGCAGGAAACGGCAGCGATGTGTGTGTCATGTTTTGCATTGCCTTCAAGGTTTGTTACGGGCTTAGCAGCACTGAAGCATCTGACGCATGTCGCGATGGCCATCCCATGGGTCATCGTGTTGCTGGCAGATGTGAAAGGGTATCATACCCCAGGGTTCAGTCCTCCTGCCTGGCCCTGGGGCCTGGTGACTTCAACCATTGTGCGATGGTTGCCAGCTATCTCTCAGGATATGATGAGCAGTTTGACATTTAAACATACTATGACACATGTGATACAGCCACATACACAGACCAGAACAGCTGTTGTGAACAGTGCATGGGTGCTGCGCACGTAGGGTAAAGCTGGTGATGTGACGACGATGCTGTTTTTGCTCATATGAGTGATGCATCACTATAATTAATTCAATCTGAAACCTTTGAACACCTTGGCTCAGTTGCTCGTGTTGGCCCTACATTCTGTGGCACTATATAGCCATTATATGGGTAGCGCTGCGACATGTGGCAACCCCCAAAACTGTGGTGTGTATAGTTCACTGCTTGTCACTGACGCTGTCGGGCCATGCTAGCGTGTCACAGGCTTCTTCAGGCCCTTGCACTAGGGGTTGCCAAACCTGTGTCGTGAGCTGCCATAGCTTATTTTTGAGCACGTGCTCAACCACAGCACCCCACAGCACATTCCTGCGCTAGCGCGCAGCGCTGTGCACAACCACCGTGGTTGAGCACCCCGCAGCACATGCCTGCCCAGCAGGGCTTGACCGGAATTTCAGGTATGGCAGCAGGTAAAAGTTACTTGAAGCAGTTTGTGAACCGATACAGCACTGCATGCAACGCAAGCAAGCACGCGCCGCGTCAGTGGGGCACTGTGGTGTTTCTGAAACCGTTGTTTTGCCCACGTATTTACCTGCCCTCAAAGTGAATTCAGACAGGCTGCAAAGTCAACTTCGAAACTATTTTATGTCTGAAACGGCCATACCCTGCGGGGCGCCGCACCAACGGTATTCTTTAATCAATCGGTTAAGCGCAGCGCTTTACGGAGTGCGCGCAGCCCGTAACTGCGCTTGCAGCTGGCGACTTGCGGATCAAGGTACCACAGTATGATGGCAACACGGTCATACACATGTATAACGGAAAAGGGAAGTGACTTGGGCACGGCAGAGTGTGCTTGTTACAATTTGCTAGAAGCAGCAAAGCATGCAAAATGTAGTAAAGCACATGAGATGTGATGATGTTTGGCCACCACCAAAGTTGATAGATGCCTAGTTGTCAGCAGTCCAGAGCGAAAGCTTTCCCGAGACGCATCTGGCAAAGGCAAAGTAGGTAGTGCACGTGGGCTTATGCAGAGATGCATAGATGGCACAGCACAGCACGCAATCCGCACCGGGCCACTGCCTTATGCACGTTGCAGATTGTTATTATGAATTTTTATTCGTGGTTGTCTGTGTGCTGCCTCCTGTAAGGTCGCACGTCAGCACACTTGCCAAGTCAGCCAGCACAAGTGAGGAACGCCGTACGAGATGTCGTCATACTGAGGTAGATCAGGCACTTGAACAAACCGAATTGATTTGATACTGTGCAGCGAAAGTGGAGATTGTTCAGTATCACACATGTACAGGACGCACAAATCGGCTTAGCTTGGCAACACGGACAAACTGGGACATATCTTTCGAAGGGTCTTACTTGAACTCTGTGACTAAGCATGTCTGATGCAATTGGTAAAATGAAAGCTTCTGTTCCCGGTACTGCAGAATATGAGCAGCAGCACGGAGTGGATGAGTGGCACGCCTTAGCAGAGCAGACCAAGTCCTACATACCAGGTGAGGTGCTGCCTCAGGCTGTGACCTTGCTGCATGTATGCATGCTTGCATGCAGCATGGGCGTGTGCGTTTAAGCAAGCAGCTCTGCGTAACTCTTTGCGAGCATGTGTCAGCATGGCTGTGGCTTGGTGCGTCTGCCACTATCACAGCAGCAACACCACTGCTGCTGCTGCTGCTGCTGCTGCTGCTGCCACAAATGCACGACTGCGTTTCTCAACCTGGCAGGTACTGTGGCTCATGAGCAGCGTGCGTCAGGCAATCCCGCCTACCAGACCACGGACGCTACTGGGCAGGACATAGGCCCTGTGCTGCCTGTGGTGGGAGCAGTGGGACCTCAAATCAAGCAGGCAGCAGCAGCAGCCCAGGAGTATGTGTCAGCAGCTCTAGCAGGTGAGCACATGCAATGATGCAAGCTGCGAGCATGCATTGGCATATGCAGACATCAACAGCGCAGGCTCGCCTGTTGTGTCTGTCACTTGCTGCGTGCAGACCGCCAGCTTCTGCTGTGCAATTCTTCATCTTGTGCTCACTTCATCTGCGCTGTTCTCGGTATGGGAAGCAGTGCAAGCAGAGCACTTCAAGCAGGGCAAATTTCCCCATGTGTGCTGCCCTTTTCTGTGCCATTGTCATGCAAACAAATCACACGCCCATTCCCTCACGCACTGACGCAATAACTCATGGTGTGACATGGTGTGCCGTGGCGTTTGGATGCAGGCTGCCAAGGGGAAGATTCTCCGCAGCAGCAGCAGCAGTACGGCCAGGATTCGCAGCAGCAGCAGCAGCAGCAGCAGCAGCAGCAGCAGCAGCAACAACAGCAGCAGCAGTAGCTGCGACCAGCACCTGGAGTGTTGCCAGAGGCAGAGGCAACCAGGACAGCTTGGAACAGCAGTGAAGCCAATGCGGGGCTCTTGCTTGATTTTATTGCGTGCATCTCACTGGTGAAAAGCAGAGTTGCCTTCTCCAGCAGGTTTCAGCACGACATGGCATGGAGTCCAGTGAGAGCGTCTATTGCGACAGGCCTTGATTGCGACAGGCGACAGGCCTCCCCAGGGAGCCGATCAGACCGGGACCAGTAGCAGTACCATGGGGTATCAGTACCATGGGCTCCGCAGAGGTCAGCGCTGCATGGTACATCGTGCCTGGCACCATGTCGCAAGGTACGGGCCTATGTGCTGCATGGTTGCAAGTAGTGATAGCCTGAGCACTGTATGGCGCAAGTTGCATCGCAGCTGGCATCACCTGTCTCGACAGGTTCGAGCTGCAGGCTGTGACGTGCTTTGTCCCCTTGAGGGCGTGGGTTTGCATATGGTGGAATAATGCCCACCATGACTGCGCAGTCATGCATTGCTTTCATCATGGATTGCAAGGCTTGCATGACGAATGTGAAAGGAAACAGCACTGCATGCATGTCAATGCGTGCCCCCACAGCCAACCACCTTCCCGCCTGCGAGCTCTGCTGCGTGCACCATTGTAAAACGGCGCATGACGTTGAGATGCACAGTAGTTACGTAGTCAGCACCAGATCCAAGCAAGGAGCTTCAGGGACATCTTTCACCTCCAAGGAAGCACATAAGGTTGATGGCGCCTCACAGACGCACTCGACTTTCCCCCTTACATCACTTGACGCATGGGCAGTGCCAAGCCACATGCATGCATGGAGCCGCCACTAGCAGGATCTTATACAAGTATCTGTGATCCGCACATATGCCCACGATCGGTGAGAACTCGTCAATTACATATCATGCTATTGGGCTTGCATTGCAGGATGTACAATTGCAGGCCCTGAGGATGTGCAGAATGGAAATCGGCGGGTTCATGCCTTTACCAGCGCAGCATAGATAGACTTTAGGAACTCATCAGGAGATAGGCGTGATTTTCAAGAGCATCAGCTCTTAGCATCGCCTGCACACAGCGACCAGGGGGTTTTGGCTAAAATGGCAAACCAGTGCGAACCAGCAGCGCCGTCGGCGGATAGGTGCTCAACGTGACAAAATGTGCCACAAAATGGCGCGGTTGCAACACTTCCAACCGAACGCATCATGGCTGCTTTTCCATCTGCCGTGACTGATGACGTAAGCTGGAGCTGGTTGTCAACCAACTCAGAGTCGTCGAATGTCCATGTTGTACTGTGTATCAGTGTCTGTCAGAGCTTCACATTTCTTTGCTACAATCCATCGATCTTTTTCGCTGATTTGCCCCGTTCACGTGCTGCAGCAGCATCGTCCCCCTCACTGGGATATATTTGCATTCAGCCATATCTCTCGACAGAACGCAACATGGCTATGGAAAAGGAAGCTGTAAAAACTCAGATCAAGACGCTCATTCCAGGCAAGCATCTGAGGTGTTCCCAACAGCTCACGCTGCTCCATGGCAACCATCACAGTTTCACAGGTCCTGCTCCGCTGCTGCTGCTGCTGCTTCTGCTGCCTGGTATTGTCATGCCTTCAGGCACAAAGGAGCACAAGGCACGTGCGGCTGGAGATCCAGCATACCACCTAGGCAACGTGGGCAGCAAGGATCACCGCATCCACACAGGCTACGGCCTAACTGGCAAGGTGCACCCCAAGACTTCCAAGGCTCGTGATGCAAAGGACAACACAAAGGGCAAGCTCACAAAGCATGTGCATGGTAAGTAAACTGCAGTTCCCTGGCCAGCCTTGTGGCTGCACACAAAATCAACCAGCTCCTCAGCACAGGCTTTGCCACTGTATGGTGGGTATGCATCGGCACCTGTTGCAGCTGCAGCGCACGTGCAGCCCGTCAATATTCCAGCGACTCCTGCAAACACCAGCAAGCTGTAGTCACTGCAGCAGCGTAGGCCAGCCCGCAGCTGTCCTCCTGCAGCCACACGTGGCAGCAGTCACCGCTGCATGTCGCGCTCAGGCGTTTCCACCATCAACATGCTGCTTTCTGTGTACCCTGCGGTGGTCACAGGCTCAATCAGGCTTGCTTGCTGTTGCTGCGACATACTTGTCATAGTATCACTGTCTGCTGTGTCGCTTGAACTGTCCATGCACAGCCCCTCACCATGACAAGGCGCCAGCTTCCCACAACACGGCTCCAATCGCCGCGCAGAACAGCAGCGGTGCTAACAGGATGGAGGAGAAGCCAACCGCGCAGTAACGCTGCCCGGTGCCCAACACATTGCACCGTTTGGCGGTGCTAACCACTGCTGGTAGCACTGCTGGCAGCGGCTGGCTCAGCTTGCAGCTGCGCTGCATCCTCACTCTTGAGGTGTAGGCAGCAACGGGCGGCGAATGTGCATCTGTTGGCATGTTGCTTGTTGGTTGGTTTCGTCTGTGTTTTGCTGATTGATTAGCACTGCAGTGCAACAGCCTCAAAAGCGCCGCCCACGACGAGAGGCGGTGCAGCACAACAGACTGGTTGTTTGGAAGATGCGGTCAGCTTGTGGCTCTTGACAGTTCAGTTGAATCCAATGTGTTTGCACGGCGCTTGATGCTGCATCAAACAGCAGGTGCTGAGGCAGAGAAAGTGTGTCAATCTGTGCTGAGCGTCTCCAGCATGTGCGTTGCAGCGTGAGTTCACTGTGCTGTGTGCATGCATGGTGTGCATTGTGTTGTGTGCATTTCTATTGTGGGAGCAGATGAATCTCACTGTGCAGAGTCCTTGTTGGGCAGCTAGGTGTCAGCACTTCTGAACGTCAGTAGGTCGGTGTCCATGTGACAATGCCATGTTACTGCGCAGTGAACCCCTCTGCAGAGCATGTGCTTTTTAAATGCTTGCCTGCTTTGAAAACCGTGCTGCTAGCCAGTATGCCGGCTGTACAGTAGCAACTGAAGTGGTTGAGCAGCATGCAGCACCTGTTTCCTGCATGGGTCAAGCGAATGCTGCATCATGTTGTACAGTGCACATAACTAGAGCTGCGGGGCATGCATTGTTGCTTGTGACAGCGCGCTGTCACGCGCGGTGCTCCAAAGTAACAGCGGGGACAGCAGTGGCGTAAACAGAGCGGGACAGAGGAGAAGCCAGCCGCCCCGTTGGAACTGCGCGGTGGCTCAACCACTCATGCGTGCAGCGCTGCCGCACAGCCATGCTGAGCACTGCTGGCAGTACCGCTGACATTGGCCGACAAATCCCTGATCTGCGCACTGTCCCCGCTTGAGGTGTTTGTATCTATTTGTTGTGAATGTTCAATTGTGAGCGTGCCGAGGTCAACTTGAATGGAAGAAAACTGCAGTGTCGAGCATTGCCCCTGGAATGAGCGCAGAGCAGCGCATCACGTCGCTAGGTCGGAAGAGTGTGTTGCGCTAGGTCGGAAGAGTGTGCGTCTGTGTGTTTCTGGGACAGTGCTGAGTCCAAACGTGGTCCTGGCATCTCGGGTATGCATGATGCTGCATCAGACGGTAGTGCGACTTGCCAGGCAGCAAGGGTTGGCCTGGCGCATTTTCTAGTTTGCATGGTGTATAATTAGCAGCACCACTGTCACCTAGCGCGCGGGTGCATTGAGTGAATAGGAACAAAACACAGCTCTGCATGAATGCAAAGGATGGTGGCATTGCCATTGTGAGCAAAATTGATGTTATATGCGTGCAGAACCCTTGCACGCAGTCCTTCTTGCCAGCACTACTGAATACAACTTGGCCAGTGCCTGTGATGTTCACTGTTGTTTTATGACGCTTTCAGTTTGATAGTGCTGGGCCTGCTTTAACAATGTGTGTTGCCAGCTGGCATGCCAATTCTAGGCACCGATGATTGAGAAGGCAGCAGCAGCATCCTGTGGTGACGTTCACCCGCTTGGCCTGGGTGGATGGTGCACAATCACTGCATACCTGATGTCGTGCATGTGGGGCATGCATGTGGCAAGTGGCAGCAGCATGCGCGGTGGGGCGCTGTGCGATCGCCATTGTCATAGTGGCCCGCTAGGGATGCCTCGCAGAGCTGGGAAGCCTTCCCAGGGACCCCGCAACTCACATTTTTCTAAATCTGCTCGTGCATGTTGGTTGCTTGACATGCTTTGCCCTTGTTGCCTGGCCTCCAGCGATTGATTGAGCATGCCACAGCAGAGTCGGCCCTTAATGGCATGAGTGGGAGTCCCACATCCGATATGCATGTCATGTTGAACGTTGGTTGCGTAGCTACCCCTGCTGCTTCTGTGGGGCCTGCACTCAGGGTCATGTGTTGACGACTGTGTTATTGATCAAGCCAACCAACGTTGGTTAACCTGTGCACCTGTGTTGTGTCATTTGTTGTTGCGTGTAACGTAAGCCTCATGTGAGAGGATGCGACACTGCATGCAAAGCAAAATGATGTCAAAAACATATGTCGTGTAAGTCGTCCGGGCCGAGCAGCTAGCACTAGTGCACCAGTGCACCAGTGAGCAGCCACCGAACTAGGGTTTGCTGAGGCTGAGGAATCATGTATGCGTTGTCGACCCGTGAACTACTGTCAACTATTGGTTCATGTGCTAGTGAGACGCTATGTGCCCTGAGCAGCGCAGCCACGGCTGCGGGCCTGACATGAGGACAACCTGTCCTGACGTCAGCTGACAGGAACAAAACATATCGCCGAACGCCGATTCTAGGTACATGAAAAGCGCCGCGTTCAGAAAAAGATTTTAGACGTGAAAGCCTTCTGAGTTAACTGCCATTTTCATCTCAACACCCAGTTCGTCAATTCAGCTCCACCATGGCAGATGAACGCAATGCGTTGAAGGAGATGGCCAAGTCGCACATTCCAGGCGCGTCCACCTGAACAATACAGGCTGGCTCGCAGCTGGCAGCTTTCAAACCTACCGGCCATACTTCATGCTGGAATGCACCAATGTTGCAACGCTGCTGCAACACTGCTGCTGCTGCTGCTGATGCAGCGCTCCGTTCAATGCATGCCCTGTATTACTAACATAGCCATGTGCGGCTAGTGACTTCAGGCACTACAGCCCACCATCAGCGCTCATCTGCCGACCCTGCCTACAGCGCGGCCAATGCAACGGGCAAGAACGTGGGGCCTCCCCATGGCCAGGCTCGGGTTGACAAAGGCGTAGGCAGCGGAGCACCGCAGCCTGCTACTGAAGGTAAGGGTTTTGCCGCCATGTCAGACGTGCGCTGCATGGCAGGCAGTGCTGGCAGCAGCAGCATTTTTCAGCACCGCGAGGGGCAGACATGCCTAACATAGGCCTGACAGTCAGGCTGCTCACACATGGCAGCACTGCCAGGCATAAAACAAGCACAGCAGGTGCTTGAGCATGTGAGGCCCTGCACTGTCTGCCCTGCTCTGCGCGCCAAAGCGTGGCGCTGGCTGAGCTGCTGTGCACCCGTGTCGCGCTGCTGCGCTGCTGCCAACTGGCGCTGTCGGCCTGCCAGCAGGGCCCCAAGCCCAGCGGCAGCAGCAGCTGCTGCAGCAGCAGCAGGCTCCTGGCGCGGCTGGTGAGATGCTGCGGGGCCTGGGCATGGCCGACAAGTGAGCCGCCGCAGCCGCCGCGGGCAGCAGGCAGCAGCATGGGTGAAGTGTCAGGGCGCCGCCGCCCGCCACTGCCGCGGCAGGCACAAGCAAACTCGTACAATGTGCTGGCAGTCGCTGCCAGTTAGTGGTGCTGCCTGCCACTGCTTTTGACCTAGAGCCAACATTGCCATGCCTTACAGTGATATGGTGGTCAACAAAACAACTTGATGGTGATGGCATTGGCACATCGCCACATGCTGTCTGCTTGCAAGGGTTGTTGCTTGGTTGATGCTCGAGTGAATGAAAGTTGTACGACAGTGGCATCAAGTGGCCAGTCACTGCATTTTTGTGCTGTAGCTGCAGGCCAGTGCTGTGTGCAGCAGCCAGGTGAAGGCCTGACGATGGGAGTAGGCCTTGAGCTTTGCAAGCATGTAGTTCACCGTCACTGCTGCAGCTGCTTGCACATCTCCTGTTGTGCCAGAGCGAACACTCCTGCAGGTCCTGGCAAGCTTGTTACAGTCCAGTGAAGCGTCAGCAGTTTGCAGGCTCACTGGTTGCAAGCCTCTGATATTACTGTTTTGGACGGACGGACGGATTCATGTTTACCCGGCATTCATACTCAGGAACGGAACTTGGCACTGGTTGAGTAGACATTTCCTGGTGACTTGGTGAGAAGGTTTGGCATGTAAAAAGCCAAAAATAGAGACCGTCAAGTGGTGGCTGAATGTTGCATTGTCCATATTGTCAGTGCATGGGCGCTGATGTTTTGAACAGCTGAACTGGTTTGAGGGGTTACACGGTGTGCTCAAGCGGCTACGCCACAACGGACACCTGGAATAAAAGGAAGCTGCGTGCAGCTCAACGCAGGCTGTCACTCAAGGAGGCTCAACCCCCAGGAAAGCCTCTGTGTGTGGGGCCAGACATCAGCCGTGCTCAGCACGACCCGTCGTCCCCATCACACGCAAATGTTGTTTGCTTGAAAGTATATGAGCATGCAAGCAGTAGTCTAAGCAGTGTCAGTGACAGCAATCTATACATGTTGCAGTACAGGAAGCGGGCTGAGCTGATGAGCATGATGCTGACTCAAGGGCAGATCAGACTCAAAGCAGCAGTGAGGAAAGAAACAGCTGAAAGCTGGCCAGCTGCTGAGGTTTGTCATGGCTGCATATCTCAACAGGCATGCAGTGACCCCACATACACCCACTTTAGAGTGGGGCTGGTGGCTTCCAAGAGATAGGCAGGGAGAACGCAGCAACACACATATGCATGCCCGTGCAAATCACCACAACAAACCTCGTTTGATGGTTTGAGGGGTTACACGGTGTGCTCAAGCGGCTACGCCACAACGGACACCTGGAAAAAAGGAAGCTGCGTGCAGCTCAACGCAGGCTGTCACTCAAGGAGGCTCAACCCCCAGGAAAGCCTCTGTGTGTGGGGCCAGACATCAGCCGTGCTCAGCACGACCCGTCGTCCCCATCACACGCAAATGTTGTTTGCTTGGAAGTATATGAGCATGCAAGCAGTAGTCTAAGCAGTGTCAGTGACAGCAATCTATACATGTTGCAGTACAGGAAGCGGGCTGAGCTGATGAGCATGATGCTGACTCAAGGGCAGATCAGACTCAAAGCAGCGGTGAGGAAAGAAACAGCTGAAAGCTGGCCAGCTGCTGAGGTTTTGTCATGGCTGCATATCTCAACAGGCATGCAGTGACCCCACATACACCCACTTTAGAGTGGGGCTGGTGGCTTCCAAGAGATAGGCAGGGAGAACGCAGCAACACACATATGCATGCCCGTGCAAATCACCTGCGGACTACACGTAAGCCATTGCCGCGCAGCACAGTGTGCCACGCAAGGAACGGCTGCCGCGTAAGTAGCTGAACTCTGTGACGACCAGGCACCCTAGCTGTAGCAGCAAAGTCAGCAAGCGCATCCCAAAAGCCGCCAACTGCCGCTCGTATCGCCACTTGCTCAACAAGCACAGGTACACCAAGCCGACAAGAGACCGCCCAGGCTACCCTGCGGCCATGTTCGCATGCATGTATCGCTGCCAAACATACCATGTCCCATACAAGGCGGTGCACATCACGGTGAGGGGCACATGCCAACCACAAAGCCCTGCAGGGCAGGTTTTCACCCGCCATGAGCAGGTTAAAAGCTCTAAGTTGACGCTCCACTTCTTCTCGCACGGCAACAGCCACCGGACATAGCCAGAAATGATGCTCCACACCTGGCCCAGCAGCTGAGCAAGCTGCACACCCCGTAGTCAGCTGCATACGCAACAGCTGCAACAGCTGAACAATGAAAGAGAAAGAAGGAAAGAAGAGGGGTTACATGGTGTGCACAGGCGACTACGTCGCAACGAACACCCGAAAACAAAGAGAGCTGCTAGAAGTTCAGCGGAAAAAACAGACTGTCACCCAAAAGAGGCCCACCCCGAGAAAGCCTCTGTGTGCGAGACATGACACGTGGCTCTGCAGGCAGAACCGTCAGACTCACAACACGCAGTGTAGAATTCTATTGGGACAAGCAGCATGACTAACCTAAAACAGTGTCGGTGACAGCAGGCCATACTTGTGCAGTACAGCGGGCGGGCTGAACTCAACGGGACAAAGTTGGCCAGTAAAGGTCAATACCTTGGTCCGAGGCAGCAAACAGGGGGGGGGGGAGCAGAGTACCTGGCAGCTGCTGCAGGGGCAATGCAACTGCATATTGCAGCAGCCGCACCACAAACCGTACAGCTCCTGCAGCGCAGGACCACCAGTCTCAGGCTTGACAGAGAGCAAACGGGCATAAATACATGCAGAATGGTGGCTATCACCGCCGTACCACACGCAGACCATTACCCCGCAACACAGTGTGCCAGGAGATAAACGGCTGCCGGGTCAACAGCTGGTTCTTGCACCGCCGCGGCACTCTGGCCGTAGCGGCAAAGTCAGCAAGCGCATCCCAAAAAGCACCAAGTGCCGCACGTACCGCCACCTGCTCCACCAGCACAGGCACCACAAGATCACTTGCCACAGCCCAGGCCGCTCTGCGGCCTTTTTCAAACGCATGTATAGATGCCAGGCAGACCATATCCCACACCAGTCGGTGCACATTGTGATGAGGGGAGCAAGCCAGCCACACCGCACGACACGGCAGGCTCTCACCTGCCGGCAACATGTTGAATGCTCTTAGCTGACCTTCAACCTCTTCACGCACAGCAACTGCAACAGGACACGTCCAGAAATGGTGCTCCACACCCGGCACAGCAGCAGAGCACGCCGCGCATCCCGTGGCAGTCTGCATACGCTGAGCAGTAGGGAATGCATTCAGGGCCAGGCGCCACGCAGACTCTTTGTACACGTTAGCCACCCGCACACACCACCACCGTGACAAAACCAGTCGCACCGGTGGCAACTGTGCCACGGCCGGCAACCCATCCAGGGCTCTAACACTAGCAACAAAAGCTGCATGACGGGGAGCAATTGCTTCTAACGCACGGAGGCTTTGCAGCTGCGTGGCAGTAGCGACAGTCAGGTCCTTCAATAACACAACATCATCAGCACCGCCTCCTGGTCGCCGCCAGCCCAAGCTCGCACACATCGTCTCCCGCGCTAGCAAGAGGTCATCTGGGAGTAAAGAAGATAACTGCGCAATGGGCGCACCCGCAGCAACAGCCGCGGTGAAACAATGGCACCCTGCTTGTTTTGAAAAAGCTGAACAATGGCACCCTGCTTGTTTTGAAAAAGGTTATCTTGTATGTTGCAGGCAGGGATTGGAAACCATGCAGTGCAAGTGCATTTGGTTGGGTAGTTTAGTGGTAGAACACCGGCATCGCATGCTGGAGACCCAGGTTCAAATCCTGGTCCAACCGCCCGTGGCTGGGCATAAAAAGCAACTGGAATTGACGGACTTGCGCGGGTGGTTTCGATCGCCTAAACAACGAAGGAAAGACTGGGTACAACTACGATCACCTCATGAGCGGAGTAGCGGCTCGCTGGGCTAGTGCCTGAGGTCAGGTTTCAATCCTGAAGATGTATTGTATTGTATTGTATTGTATTGTAATGTGTCGTCTCTGCAACTTTTAACGATGCAAGCAGACTCTGGTCGGACCTGCACTGTAGAGTTTGCCCACGGCGTCCGCTTCCTGACGATTATTGCATAACACTACGGGACGCTCCTTGCGACCTGGCAATGTGTAAACAGTGCTGTGTGTCCTTTGCAAGCCTCTAAGACCTGGAGTCCAGATGGCTGGATTGTGATGTTGCAGATGTGTTATGTCGGGTGTTTAGACCTGCTGTCCGTTCGTCATCTTGCCAAGTTGTTATCATACAGCATGCGAGGAATGCTTCATTCATGCAGTCACGTGAATGGTGATGGGGGGCACCACCGGTATCGGCTACTGGTGATCACCTGCCATGACCATGTGCTGCTCATGCCGCTTAAGGGGGATACTGGCCTGTATGTGAATGATTGACAGGTAGCAAGGCATGCAAGATGCAGTGAAGCATATGTGTTGTAATGATGTTTGGCCTGTATGTGGTCAAGGTCACCCTGTGGCAACTCTTATCAGTATGTGGTCAAGGTCACCCATGAACCGCTGGCCAGCCGCTGGTGCCAGATCTAGATTGGCAGTGCCAGGCCTGCATGGCTGGGCGGTTCATGAACTCGAGCCTAGATGCCTAATGCGGCCTGGTATCCTCTTGATGACAAGGTTTCATGTCATTGCAATCTCATGCCCAAGCCTAGCACCACGCCAGCTACGATCTTGCACGATGCTGACTCAGCTGGTAGTGTGAGGCAGCTCAGTGATTTTTGAAATCATTGTTATACATAAGTGAGCGATTTCAGATGTTGAAGCCGTTCAAGAGGCACTCACCGTCTTGTGCTTGGCGGTAGCATAATTCAAACGATTCCAGTGAAACCCTCCAGACGGAGGAGAAACAGTGCTGTTCCCGCTCCAATCGCGGCGTCGTTGTCTTGATTGCGATCTATTTGAATGAATTCTGACTGAACAGCTGCAAGCAGTTCAAACTTCGTTGCAGCAGGGCCCGCTGTTCTTGACAAAGCCACCCCTGAAGGCAGGTAATAATCACATATCCAGGATCTTTCCAGTAACTTGTTGGCGGCGGTTTGTACCGGCACGTCTCAGCATCACAAGCAGCACTGCTGTGGCAGCAGCCTTCATTGCGCATCGGTGCTGCCACAATGGAGGGTGCATGCCTCCCAAAAGAGCTTGTGCTAATACACCCACCATCAACAGCTTGCAAGGTTGCATCAGCGCCTGCTGATGCTGAACAGTTGGGTGGGCTGCTAGCTCCAGCAGTAGCAGATACATTGGATGCCACAGTGCTATCAGCGGCAGGTGCGAGCATTCAGGCAGCAGCGGCAAGCCCCACAAGGCAGCAAGCGATACCGCATGATGCAGCTGTTAGTTTGAACACCCGCCTTGCGCATGCAAGTGCAGGTGTCCCCGAAGCTGTAGCAGTTCCACCAAAGGCGGGCTCAGCATCACACCACCAGCATGTTGCAGACACAACACCGACTGATGATCAAGCAACAGCAGCAGCTGCAGCAACAGCAGGTGCTGTGACCGTTGGCAGCCCTGCAGGAGATCATGCAGGCACACAAGCAGAAGCACAGCCTGTAGAGGCTGAAGTGGCAGCCCCTGCAGCTGGAACAGCAGCAGCGGTGGGTGCAGTTGTTACAGTGGCGGATGGGGTGCCAGAGGCACCACCAGTACTAGCAGCAGCAGCAGCAGCAGCAGCAGCAGCAGCAGCAGCAGCACCACCTGCAGCAGCACCACCTGCAGCAGCACCACCTGCAGCAGCACCAGCACCAACGCCAGCTGAAGCGCAGCTTGCTGAGCCAGTAGCGCCAGCAGCAGTAGCGGAAGCAGCAGGCACAGCTGCCTTGACAGTAGCTGCATCTGCAGCAGCAGCAGCAACAGCAACAGCACCACCAGCAGCTGAGGGCAGCACAGCTGGCATTGTTGATGCACTGCCTGCGAGCGTGCAGCTGCGCGCGGACACTGCTGCAGCAGAGGATGGGGTGCCAGTGGCGCTACCAGTACTAGCAGCAGCAGCACCAGCAGCAGCAGCACCAGCGCCAGCTAAAGTGCAGCTTGCTGAGGCGATGGTGTCGTCAGTAGTATCGGGAGCAGCAGACGCAGCTGCCACGACAGTTGCTGCACCTGCAGCAGCAGCAGCAGCACCACCACCACCACCACCACCACCACCTGCAGCAGCAGCAGGGTCAGCTCCAGCGCCAGCTGAAGCGCAGCTTGCTGAGCCAGTAGCGCCAGCAGCAGAAGCGGTAGCAGCAGACGCAGCTGCCTCAACAGTGGCTGCACCTGCAGCAGCAGCAGCACCACCTGCAGCCACAGCAAGGTCAGCACCAGCACCAGCTGAAGAGCAGCTTGCTGAAGCGATGATGTCGGCAGCAGTAGCGGGAGCAGCAGCAGCAGCAGCAGCAGCAGCAGCACCACCAGCAGCTGACGGCAGCTCAGCTGGCAGCGTTGGTGCAGTGCCTGCGAGCGTGCAGCTGGGCGCAGACACTGCTGCAGCAGAGGATGCCACAGCTCAGCAGGAGCAGCAGCAGCAGCAGCAACCAGAACAGCAGCGCCTGCTGCAGCAAGCACAGGAGCAGGAACGTGAGCGTGAAAAGGAGCAGCAGCTGCTGCAGCTGCAGGACATGGAGGTAGATGAGCAGCAGCCCGACTGCCAACAGCCGGTGCAGGGGTTGGCCTTCAACATGCATAATCAGCAGCAGCACCACCAGCAGCAGCAGCTTCAGCAGCAGGAGTGTGAGCATGTAGATATGGATGAAGCACAAGATGCTCAGCCGCCGAGGCTGCAGCAGCGGCAGCAGGAGCAGCAAGGGCAGCAGGACGAAGCAGAGGAACAGCAGCAGAAGCGGAAGTGTATTCAGCAGGTGCCAGGACCAGCACAGCAGCAGCAGCAACAGCGTGGCGGCAGTACTGTTGGCAGCCCCGCCTGCACCCCCACTGGCAGTGCTGGGGCGAGCGATGCTGCGCCTGGGGAGTCAGACGCTGCTGCTGCTGCCGGTGGTGGCAGCAGTGCTGCTGCTGCTGCTGCTCCCCCTGCCAGTGCAGGCATCAGTCCAGCTGCTGGTGCGCCTGCTGCTGCTGCTGCTGCTGGTGGTGTTGATGCTTCTGGCAGTGCTGCAGCCTCGTCACCAGCAGCAGCAGCAGCGGCAGCAGCAGTTGCTAGGCCGCTGTGTAACCTGGGTGACCCTTCCTGCAAGCAGGGCACCCGGCAGTTTGAGGCTGCTGCTGCAGGTGTGCAGAAGACGCTGAAAGTGTACAACGCCTGCCTGATGAAGCACCACAGGGCAAAGGTGAGGTTCCGCTCACTGGACATGCTCGGCACAGCAGCAGCAGCAGCAGCAGCAGCAGCAGCAAGCGCCACATGGTCGCTCTCAAGCAGCTGCGGGGCACGCGTGTGCACAGCCCGCCTGTCCTCTGCTGGTTGACCCTGCGCCGCGTCCTGCCCGCGTCTGTGCCCGCAGAGCTGCAAGCCGGACATGATCGCCTTCAAGGAGCTGCGGGGCAGGCACGCGCTGCCGGGGGAGCTGCACGGCCACATCCCTGGCGTCGCCGTGGGCGCCAGCTTTGGCGGCCGCGGGCCGCTGGCCATCCTGGGCCTGCACGCCGACATGATGCGCGGCATCATGGCGCGGTGAGGGGGCGGGCGGGTCACGTGGGTTATGTGGGTCGTGTGGGTCAGGTAAGTCATGTGAGTCATGTGGGCCGTGTGAGGAACGCGTGTGATGTGGGTTATGTGGGTCATGTGGGTCGTGTGAGCAAAGCGTGTGATCTGAAACATGTGGATTTAAACAACATTTCGAGTGATCAACGCGTGTGGTGTGAATCATGTGGGTCATGTGAGTAAGGCGTGTGATGTGAAACATGTGGATTGAACGACATTTCATGTGAGTAAGGCGTGTGATGTGAAACATGTGGATCAAACGACATTTCGTGTGATCAACGCGTGTGGTGTGAGTCATGTGGGTCGTGTGAGCAAAGCGTGTGATGCGAGTCAGGTGTGCCATGCGTGGCATGTGAGAGGGCTGGTCACGGCTTGGTGAGAGGGCTCGCCAAACTGGGGCGTGGGCGCACTTGTAATGTGACAGCTGCGGTGCATCATTGGGGGCATGTGTGGGCAGTGCGGTGGCAGCGCTGGGGCCCGGGGGATGCTGCAACCTGAGCTGCTGTGATGAGGAGCAGCATGGCGCAGTACGGGGGCGGGGTGGTGGTGTGGGCATGTGTGTGGAGAGGGGTGCGGTCTGTGTGGCCTGCCAGCTGCCTTTGTGTGGTTGGGAGTGTGGGTGTGGGGATTCCGATGACTGCTGTTGGGGCAGGGCCGTGCTTTGCTGCAAGCAGATGTGACCACAGGCGAGTCATGTTATTTAACCATGAATGGTGGCAGGTGGTAGGCAGGCCGACTGAGCAAGTTGTCTGTGTGACGAAGCGGCTGGTCAGTGTACAGTAGGTGTGGGAGGGCTTCAGGACGAGGTGAGTCGCGGCTGCAGGGGATGCGAGCCATTGTTTTTCACAAAGGGGGCTTGCCTGCGGCCGTATGTGGTGGACACTGCAACACTGTGCTTGAGAGCAGGACTCGCTTGAAAGGTGCTGTTGCGTGTCACGCCTGCTCTGACACACACCAACTTGGGTGTTTTGTGCTGTCTGTGTGAGCAATTGCTGCAGTGTGCTGACAGCGTGTGTCCGCCGTGGCGTCCGTGCTTCGTGCCTGCGTGGCTTTGGTTGCTTTTTGGAGAAGCGCTGACCCGGCGCGGGTGCTGGGGGTGACACACCACAGCGGATGTCGGGTTGCGTGCTGTCAGCACCTCAGGGGCTGCCCAGATCTCAGTGAAAACATTGGGACTGACTGACTGGCTGTGGGCTGCTGCACCGTGTGTCTTGCCTCCAACAGCACCAAGTTGAGCGCGGTTTTGCATGTGTCGGCATGCATGCGCTGCAGCTGGAGCTGCAACTCCACATCTGAGTTTACTCTGCTGATACATGCCGCTGTTGTGTGCATGCGCTGTGCACGCAGAGCTTCGAATGGGGTGGTGCAGCCGGCGTATGCCATCTGCCTAGCTGGAGGGTACAAGGACGACGCAGACAGCGGCGCGACGTTCTGGTACACAGGGGAGGGGGGGCAGGACAAGAAGAAGCAGGTGAGACGACTTCCAGCAGTCGCCACCCAACACAGGTAGAAGCGATGCGGTTGCAACACCGGAGGCAAGCAGAAGCAGATGCAGGTCATTGACAACTGCAGCACAGGAGACAAGATGACGTTGGTGCAAGGAGGAGTGACTGTGGGGCACATGGACGGTGGAGCTGCCCAGTGTCTCTTGCATCCAGCCGCAGCAGCAGCAGCTGCAGACTTGATGCAGCCAGCCGCGCCGCTTTCAATTGTTACACAGCCAAAACATGATGAATCAAGCAACAGCAGGTCAGACATCACGCGGGGAGGGCGATCATGAAGCAAACTTCCAGCTCCTGCTCGCCCCTGGGCGCCCAACGACGGTGTCACTGCTGAGAGCAGCACGACAACAACTGTGGCACTGCTGAAAACAGCACAGCAAGTAGGGCAGTGTGGTTGCCGCCCGTGCTGTGGTAGCACGAGCGCCGCGCGGCCACCTCACCCCCCATCCATCTCCACCCCACCCCGCGCGCTTCCCTGCTCCTCACCCTGCCGCACCCCTCGCCCCTTGGCCATCCACCAGGTGAAGGACCAGTCCTACGCCACCAACGGCAACGCGGCGCTCAAGGCCAGCTGCGAGGCCGGCACCCCGGTGCGCGTCTTCCGCTCAAAGCTGGTGCCGAAGAGGCCCGGCGAGTGGTGCCCGCCCGTGTACAGCTACGAGGGGCTGTACCGCGTGCTGCAGCACCGCGTGGCGCCCAGCGCGGACGGGCCCCTGGTGAGCCTGATGGTGTGGGCTACAGGCAAGGGTGGCGTTGCTTGCAGGGCGGACTTTGTGTCATGATGAGGGTGCACATTGCGTTGCCTGCAAACGTACGGGCTCCTGGTGAGTCTTGTGTTTTGGGCTAGTGGCAGGGGCGCTGCTTGCAGGGTGGGATTTGTTATGATGAGGGTGCACGTTGCATTGCCTGCACAACTACGGGCCCCTGGTGAAGCCTATGTTCTGGGGTAGTGGCAAGAGCTTTCCTTGCAGGGTTGGTTTTGTTTCATGCTGAGGTTGCACACTGCATTGCGTTTGTGTAAAGCCTGGGGCCATTCGGCCATGTTGCGGCCCCGGCCACCAGCAAGCAGGCCGCCCACAAGATAACCAATGTGAGCGGCTTTAAACATCTACCGCAAGGTGCAGCACAAGATGATGCCCACTCCAGATGCGCCCCCTGGTCAGGGTGTCACCCGGGTTACATGGGTTCAGAGGCACAGGTTGTAGCTCCAGTCAGGTCTGCAGGGACGTGCCAGGCCACTGCATGGCGTCTGCAGTACAACGACGTACCTGCTGCAAATGCACGGGCGAGTTGGTTTGGTGCCCCCAGCAATCTCACACAACGCCCACCGCCTACATCACAACTCACTTTTACCTCGTGTTTCCGTATGTGCATGCCGCAGGTGTGCCAGTATGAGATGCAGGCTGTGCCGGGCCACTCCGTGGTCTCGCACAAGGTCGAGTTTCGCTGGCTACACAAGGCCAGCTTCCAGCAGAAGCAGCTGGCAGAGGCAACCGCAAAGCCGGGCCGCAAGCGCAGCAGGTGGGTCGGTGTCTGCCTGGAAGTGTCCAGGCTGACTGCTGAGACCTTTGTAGTCTGTTGCAGCTGGGTGATTTGCAGTCTGCTGCAGCCTGTCACAGCTGCTGCATCAGCAATGGCAATGGATGACTTGTGTGACACGGGCAGCTGAGTATGGGTGATCTGCGGGCGAGGTTGACTGTGAATATGACAGATGAAACGTGTGGGTCATCAGCGGCAGCTCCTTGCAGTAGCAGCTGACGACAGTCCAGAGGCAGACTGGGAGGGCAGCAGGTGTGCACAGCATGCTTGATTATGATGTGGCATCAGCACTTCTGGACTCGATTGCTAGACTGACTTGGTTAAGCAGCAAACCCAGGTTTTGCTGGGCTGAGTAAGCTCAGCTCAGCATCCAGATTTGGCTGTGCTGACAGAGTGTAGCTCAGCAGTCAGAAGCCTTCTGGGCTCACGCAGCGCAGCTCAGCTGTCTTGCTCAGCAGGCAGGTAGGGGTGGCCACAGCGGCTTGGCCAGCAGACACTGGGTTGACATTGGTGCTCACTGTCGCATGCTGCTGCTGCTGCCGCTGCTGGCGCTAATCCTGCAGGGGTTCTGCAAAGTTTGCGCCGCCCAAGCTGCTGAGCAGGCAGGAGGCGGAAGCGCAGGTGCAGCAGCAGGCGGCAGGCGGCAGCAAGGGCCGCCTTGTCTCTGCCGACATAACACGGGGCCTTGAGAAGGTGCGTGGCCGGCGGCTGGCGCTGAATGGCAGACTGCACAACTGGTTCTACGGGTACAGATATGCATGTTTGACCAAGGGTCTCAGCATGTGCTCAAGGGCACACTACAGTTGGGCGTGGCAAAGGCCAGCAACAGCAGCGGGGTTGGCCTTGACAGGGCAAGGGGCGAGGGGCAGTGTGCACAGCAGAGGGCATGAGGTGCAAACGCTGAAGCAGCAGCAGCCAGCAGCGATGCGCTGCCTGTTACTCCCAGGTGCTGGTGGCGGATGCAGTGCCTCAAACAGTCTACAATGCATCCATAGTAGGCGACTACGACAGACGAAGCAGGCTTGTAGGCTTGCGGGACTTGCAGCTGTCGACTCAAACCTGTTGGCTGCTGCTGCTGCTGCTGCTGCCGCCATGCAGCTGCCCATTCCTGTCTGGAATGCAGTGGACGAGGATGACAGGATCCTGCTGCCGTATGAGTCACAGATGGCAGCAGCAGCAGCAGCAGTAGCAGCAGCAGCAGTGTCCAGTATGGATGTCCAGGCAGCAGAAGCAGCAACAGCACCAGCACCAGCACCAGCAGATGGTGTAACGGCTGATGCAAGCCCCGCTACTGGTGCAGGCCCTGCTGCTGGTGCAAGCCCTGCTGCTGATGCAAGCCCTACTGCTGGTGCAGGCCCCGCTGCTAGTGGTGCAAGGTCCGCTGCTAGTGGTGCAGGCCCCGCTGGTGCTGGTGCAAGCCCCGCTGCTAGTGGTGCAGGCCCCGCTGCTGATGCAAGCCCCGCTGCTGGTGCAGGCCCCGCTGCTAGTGGTGCAGGCCCCGCTGCTAGTGCAAGCCCTGCTGCTGGTGCAGGCCCTGCTGCTGGTGCAGGCCCTGCCGAGGCTGCTGCTGCTGGTGATGCTGACATGGAGGATGCGCTGCCGCAGTTTGTGTACACCAGCGACTACACGTGAGTGCCTGCCGGGTTTTCGCCCTGCGTGCATCCCATGCCGCCATGCAATGCGTGAGTTTGCTGCACCTATGTGTGCTGTGCTGTGCTGCTTGCTTAACATGACACCCAAAGCTGCGCGTGAGGTTTTGCTCTGTTGGATGAACACACACCTGCTCGCCACCTGCTGTGCTGTGGCTGCAGCTTTGACGAGGACCCAGCCGTGCGTGAGCTGATCGATGCGGCCAAGAAGCAGTTCAAGAAGCAGTACAAAGGCGGCTGCGGCATCAAGGTACGGCCGTCACTGCCGTACTGCTTGTAACACAGTGCTCTGTGTTTTTGATTTGTCATGCTGTTCTGCGCAAAGGCGGCTGCGGCAATGCGCTCAGCACTGCACCGCTGTGCTGCTTGTGCACCGCATGTATCAGCCTCCTGCTGGCTGTTTGGCTTGCAGTGAAGCAGGCTACCCTGTGTGACTGGTGCTCGACTGCGGGCCCAACAGCAGTCTGCTGGTGCTTGCTGTTCTGTGTCCTAGGCTTCCTTGCTCAGCTCAACCGAGGCGTAGCTGCTGTTGCTGCTGCAATCAAATACTGACAGTGTAATACATTACAAAAATTAGGTATGGAATGTGCCTTGATAACCAGCCCAGCTGCACAGCTGCTTGCAGCTGCCGCAAGCCACTGTCATCAATGCTGCGGCTCCAACCGCTGCTGCTGCTGCTGCTGCTCCAACCACCCCTGCTCCTGCTGCCGCCGCCTCCTCAACCGCTGCTGCTGCAGTTCAAGGGCGGCGGCAAGCAGGACGAGAACTACAACGAGCATGGGCAGCTGGTGTACACCCATGTGTCGGGGCACATGGAGTGCGAGAACGCCAACTGCAGGGCGACAGAGCTGTGCAAGGTGAGGCCAGGCTGCGTAGGAAAGTTTCCAGGGCGGCTGTCACAGCTGACAGCCACACTTTGGTGTGGCTCAAGTGCTCCCAAAAGAGCTGTGCAAGGGGAGGCCATGTGTGTGGATGGGGGGGGGGGGGGGTCGGCCGCTGGTCAGGCGGCAAGCGGAACACGACCTTGTGTCTCGGCTGTGGTTGGGGCCGGGTGATTTCAGATGCATGCAGATGCATTGTGCTGCTTGTGCACGCGCGGCATTTGCCGACGCTGCGGGTGCCGCACCAGCCCTGTTAGCTGCCGCAGCCCGACCCGGTGGTTGCCGCTAGGAACATGTGGATGTGCATCATCATCCTGCCGCTGTGGCCGCTGTCCTGTCCTGTGGTCCCTGTTACCGCAGTGGAACCGTGTGGTGTCCGGCGGCATCCGCTACCCCCTGGAGGTGTTCAAGGTGTCGGGCGACAAGGGCTGGGGCGTGCGATGCAGTGCCGACCTGCCGCCTGGCGCCTTCATCTGCTGCTACATCGGCAAGATCATCACAGACGAGTGAGCGCTGCATTGATTCCATCACGACATCCGCAATAATAGCCAGGGACATCTGCAGCTGGTTACCCATTCAGATCGGCAGACCATTGCGGGCGAGTCAGCGCGGCAACACTGTGTAGTTCAGCAAAGCACAGGGGTTGACCGTTCCCTTGTGTAATCGACGGAGTAGACCGCAGTGTTCAGTGCGATCATCACCGCAAATAAAACTGTTGCCTGCAGCAGCAGCAGCATACATACGTGTATGATCACAGTGTTGTACTCAGCAGCTGACACCGTGTTGGGCCGTCACACTGGTACCCTGCTGCTGGAGTTACCTTCACATCTGTGTCTGTTACGTTACATGGGTGTTACGCAGGGCTGCCGATGCGCTGCAGCCGGGCGTGGCTGACCGCTACCTGTTTGATCTGTCGCACTTCCAGCAGGCCTGGGAGGGGCACGCGGTGGACAAGAAGGAGGTGCCCATGAACAGGTGCGAGCAGGGCTTGGCGGCGTTGCTGCTGTTGGGGTGCGGGGATGTTTGCCTGCGGCTGCGAGGGACACGCAGCAACCAGTGACCGTGTGCCCATGAACAGGGGTGAGCAGGGCTTGGCGGCGTTGCTGCTGTTGGGGTGCGGGGATGTTGGGCACGCCTGGAAGGGGCACGCAGCAGACGGTGACCAAGTGCCCATGAACAGGCGTGCGTTGGATGCGGCGGCGTTGCTGCAGCAAGGCTGCAGCCCAACGCAAGCAGCTTGTATGATCTCACTCAAACACCCGATCCCTTAGCGTGCACGTGCCTGCCTTGGACCCCGCTGCACGCACTCAAACATTCGCAGCAACTTGAAACCGCTGGAGGGAGAGCTGGCTGAGAAGCACCTGGTGGTGGACGCCGACAGCACGGTGAGGCGGCCGTGCACAGCAGCAGCTGCAACAGCAGCAGCAGCGGCGGCAGCAACAGCAGCAGCGGGGGCTTGCAGGCAGCAGCAGTCAATCACCGACAGTGTGCGCCCCAGCTGCAGCTGCCCATCACCACCAGGGGTGATTGTGTTGCCACGTGCTCAGAACTCACCCTGCTGTGGGCACCAGGCCCACAGGATGCTGGCAGCCTGCTGAGCAGTTGGGTGAAGCAGAGGCCGCCGGCACGTTGGCGACTTGCGTGTGGCATGCCACAATGCGCATTGCATGCATGGGCTGAAAGGCAGCTGGCTGACTAGCGCCTGGTGGCCGGTGCTGGTGGTTCAGTGAAGCAAACCCCTAGCACGTCACTTGCTGGGGGTGGTGCAGACGCGGCGGCTGCCGCAGGGCTGGCTGAAGTGCCCCTGGTGTGGCAACGGCAGTGTGGGCAGCATGACCGGCCGTGTGTTATGCAATGAATGCCGGCCTGGCATCACGCATGCACTCGCGGCTGTTGAATTGCCATTGACCGTGGATGGCTCCTGGCTCGTTGGCCCGCACCCGGCTGTTGCTGAACCTGCCGGCTCGGCTCATCTGCTGCTGACACGGCTCGTCTGCTGCTGCTGCTGCTGCTGCTGCTGCTGTGGTTGCAGGGCAACGTCGCGCGCTTCCTGAACCACAGCTGCGACCCCAACTGTGTCATTCAGCAGGTGTTCACGGGACAGGCCAGGTAGGCACAAACAAGCAACATGCATCCCCTGTTACCTTGTCCTTCTGCCATCTTGGCCTGCTGTCAATGGCGGCATTGGGCTGAGGGCGTGTGTTGGTTGCTGTGTTTGTTCAGGGAAGGGGTTGCCTCTGTGGAGCCGGTGTCAGGCCGTTATATCAGCAGCGGCAGCGCTTGCTTATCTGTCGTCATCACTGCTGTAGCAATGCCACAGCTGCCCTGCCATGGCAGGTGGTTTTTGCTTGTTTTGTACAAACTGTTCCCCAGCTCTGGCCCAATACACAACTGAAGATTAGTGTTGCGCAGATCCTGGCTAGCGTGGCCCTGACCGGCTGGCTTGCCAACAGCAATGCCCTGCCAAGCTGCGCTGCCTTCCTCGTCACCCACCAGCCTGCATGATGACCTACAGCAGCGTTGCTTCCGTACATGACGACTCGTTGTTGCCTTGAGCGACCATACTTGCGTGGTGTTGTTTGCTGCACCTGGCTGACAGCAGTCTGTCTGGCTGCGTGCCTGCCCTGCAGGAGCCAGCTGCTGTTCTACACCGCCATCTTCACGTACAGGGAGGTGCCTGCAGGAGAGGAGCTGACATACGACTACGGGGAGCAGTACCACACAATGGTGAGCAAGAAGGTGGTCTGCAAGTACAGCAGCCGCGGCTCAGAGGCAGGAGGGGGAGGCAGCTGGGCCCTGCAAGCCTTGTGAGGCTATCAGCACATGTATAGGCTGCCCATGCAGGGCCAGCTGGCCACACTGCTCAAAAGCTTGCTGGTAGCTGCGCTTGTGGTGCATGTGCTGCTTGCGTGCAGCTGCCTGCTACATCAGTGCTGCATTGTTTTCCCCTGAGGCTTGTGTCTATGTTGTTGCAGGCTGATGGCACACGCCACGGCTTCCCCTGCCAGTGCGGGGCAGCCAACTGCAAGGGCAAGATTGCTTCTGCAGACGGTTCTGCGCAGCAGTGAACAGCTGTTTAGGGCCGTGCCAGTGGATTGAGCTGGCTGAGCCAGACAGTTGACAGGTTGCAGTGACAGCGGCATGCATAGCAGAGTCCACCTCCACGCCTTGTTGTGGGGGCCCCATTCTAGCAATGTCAGTGCTGCATTTGCTGTATTGTGCTGTGTAATGCGTGCTTCCTGCAACCCCTTCACAGCCTTGTTGTGCATGTCGACATCACGTCACATGCACCTGTAGGGATTGCATTTGACACGGTGCACGCCTGGTGTGCTCTGGACACCAAAGTCATTGTGAGTGTTCCAAAGCAAGTGCTTTAAGTGCTCAGAGCTGCTTCCACCTGGGTGTTTGCGGCGTGGTCGTCCAATGCTGGGCGGGCATTTTGTGTTTGTTAACCCCATGGGCCTTGTTTGGCTCCTTACGGGGTGGGCCGGTGGCCCTACTTTGGTATTTGGTATCTGGTTTGGTAAAAGGTCCTTGAAATCGAAAAAACAGAGTTCGAAACTGGGTGTCGCGCCCTGAAGAAGAAGAGGGGTTACATGGTGTGCACAGGCGACTACTGTGTCGCGCCCTGAAGAAGAGGGGTGTCGCGCCCGAAGAAGAGGGGTTACATGGTGTGCACAGGCGTGTCGCGCCCGGAAAACCCTGGGGTGTCGCGCCCGAAGAAGAGGGGTTACATGGTGTGCACAGGCGTGTCGCGCCCGAAGAAGAGGGGTTACATGGTGTGCACAGGCGACGTGTCGCGCCCTTGATTGATTGAGGAGAGTTACATGGGTGTGCACGTTGGAAACGGAACACTTCGAGGACTGCAGCGCGCAGGACACGAGAATAAACCACAAAAAGCCTCAGAGAAGCAATTTGCAGCTTCCTCACCCAAAATAACACAAACTCTGCGCAGAGAAAAATCATCAGGACGGAACAAAAAGGTGTCAACGTCAGCGAAATAGGATTGGAACATGCAGACATGGCAACAACTAGCAGGTACTGGGCACCTCGGTGCTCCTGCTTCAGGTGTTGAAGACATTGTACAACATGATGATCAACATGATCATAACTCTCTGCTACTAGAACGCGCACAAAGCAACAGCATAACCCGCAGCGCCGTGGCACCACAGGCACCTGCCACCCTACTGATGTGTCTGACAAGGCCACACCCCTGGCAATGGCACCCGCCCAACACACCTACTGGCTGACACAGGCTGCATGAGAGTACTAACAGCACAAGACATGCAACCACATGTAGCAAAACGGATCAAAGAGCAGAGGATGCAAGAAATAACCCCAATTCATGCTAAGACGCAGAGGCCAAGTCCCTTCTTGGTGCTAGCTGCAGCCGGCCTTCAACCACGCGTAAAAAGGGGTGATCAGCTGGCACAATATCCAGCCAGGTCAAGGGTGCCGCCTTGATGACTATGAAGTCAACCAGCAGCTCCCAAAACCTAGCCACCGCCTTCTTCTTCTTCGTCTGCACCAGCTCATCAAGCTCCTGTTGTCGCCGCTGCTGAAGCTGTAGCTGCTGCTGCTCTCTGTGCTGCCTCACTGCCTCATTATGAGCCAGTTGCGCAGCTGAGGGAGTAGCAGGCTGCAACAACTGAGTGATAAGCTGCTGGTCAGCAGGTGGCGCCCGGGCAGGGCCACCTGCTGGACTGGCAACAAGGTCATGCTGCCTGTTTAGCACATGCTGTAGGTTGGCTGCCCTCCTGCCAACATCCATAGCATTGAAGGCCGCCAAACACACGACACGCCACACGCATGTGAGCACACTCCGCCCACCATGCGGCGGTTGCATGAGCCAAATATGCTGCATACTTAAAGCTGAGGATCCAGGCGTGCGAGTGCACCATGCTGTAGGCAAATTCTCCACTATGGACTGTACCACCGCTTGCGCAACAGGGCAGTGCCAGTAATGGTGGTCATACCCAGGCATACACGCACCACACAAGCAAGCACGCTGCACGCCCGGCATTCGAGCAGCAGTAGGTACACCATTCAACACCACACGCCAGAATACCTCTTTGATGCGGTTATCCCAGCGCAACTTCCACAGTTTACGCGCCCAGGGAGAAGAAGAGGGGTTACATGGTGTGCACAGGCGACTACGTCGCAACGAACACCCGAAAACAAAGAGAGCTGCTAGAAGTTCAGCGGAAAAACAGACTGTCACCCAAAAGAGGCCCACCCCGAGAAAGCCTCTGTGCGCGAGACATGACACGTGGCTCTGCAGGCAGAACCGTCAGACTCACAACACGCAGTGTAGAATTCTATTGGGACAGGCAGCATGACTAACCTAAAACAGTGTCGGTGACAGCAGGCCATACTTGTGCCCTTTTGGTTGAGGAGAGTTACATGGGTGTGCACGTTGGAAACGGAACACTTCGAGGACTGCAGCGCGCAGGACACGAGAATAAACCACAAAAAGCCTCAGAGAAGCAATTTGCAGCTTCCTCACCCAAAATAACACAAACTCTGCGCAGAGAAAAATCATCAGGACGGAACAAAAAGGTGTCAACGTCAGCGAAATAGGATTGGAACATGCAGACATGGCAACAACTAGCAGGTACTGGGCACCTCGGTGCTCCTGCTTCAGGTGTTGAAGACATTGTACAACATGATGATCAACATGATCATAACTCTCTGCTACTAGAACGCGCACAAAGCAACAGCATAACCCGCAGCGCCGTGGCACCACAGGCACCTGCCACCCTACTGATGTGTCTGGCAAGGCCACACCCCTGGCAATGGCACCTGCCCAACACACCTACTGGCTGACACAGGCTGCATGAGAGTACTAACAGCACAAGACATGCAACCACATGTAGCAAAACGGATCAAAGAGCAGAGGATGCAAGAAATAACCCCAATTCATGCTATGACGCAGAGGCCAAGTCCCTTCTTGGTGCTAGCTGCAGCCGGCCTTCAACCACGCGTAAAAAGGGGTGATCAGCTGGCACAATATCCAGCCAGGTCAAGGGTGCCGCCTTGATGACTATGAAGTCAACCAGCAGCTCCCAAAACCTAGCCACCGCCGCCTTCTTCTTCGTCTGCACCAGCTCATCAAGCTCCTGCTGTCGCCGCTGCTGAAGCTGTAGCTGCTGCTGCTCTCTGTGCTGCCTCACTGCCTCATTATGAGCCAGTTGCGCAGCTGAGGGAGTAGCAGGCTGCAACAACTGAGTGATAAGCTGCTGGTCAGCAGGTGGCGCCCGGGCAGGGCCACCTGCTGGACTGGCAACAAGGTCATGCTGCCGGTTTAGCACATGCTGTAGGTTGGCTGCCCTCCTGCCAACATCCATAGCATTGAAGGCCGCCAAACACACGACACGCCACACGCATGTGAGCACACTCCGCCCACCATGCGGCGGTTGCATGAGCCAAATATGCTGCATACTTAAAGCTGAGGATCCAGGCGTGCGAGTGCACCATGCTGTAGGCAAATTCTCCACTATGGACTGTACCACCGCTTGCGCAACAGGGCAGTGCCAGTAATGGTGGTCATACCCAGGCATACACGCACCACACAAGCAAGCACGCTGCACGCCCGGCATTCGAGCAGCAGTAGGTACACCATTCAACACCACACGCCAGAACACCTCTTTGATGCGGTTATCCCAGCGCAACTTCCACAGTTTACGCTGCGCAGCGGTCACACTACCAACACCATCCCTAGTCGCTGCTGAATTTGAGGTATTGAGTGCAAGGACCACAAACTGACGTTTCCGAGCCTGCTGCTCAACACGCAAATTACGCAGCTGCAAGGCGGTAGCTGTCTTCACGGCCCGTGTTTGAGGGGTTACACGGTGTGCTCAAGCGGCTACGCCACAACGGACACCTGGAATAAAAGGAAAGCTGCGTGCAGCTCAACGCAGGCTGTCACTCAAGGAGGCTCAACCCCCAGGAAAGCCTCTGTGTGTGGGGCCATAACATCAGCCGTGCTCAGCACGACCCGTCGTCCCCATCACACACAAATGTTGTTTGCTTGGAAGTATATGAGCATGCAAGCAGTAGTCTAAGCAGTGTCAGTGACAGCAATCTATACATGTTGCAGTACAGGAAGCGGGCTGAGCTGATGAGCATGATGCTGACTCAAGGGCAGATCAGACTCAAAGCAGCAGTGAGGAAAGAAACAGCTGAAAGCTGGCCAGCTGCTGAGGTTTTGTCATGGCTGCATATCTCAACAGGCATGCAGTGACCCCACATACACCCACTTTAGAGTGGGGCTGGTGGCTTCCAAGAGATAGGCAGGGAGAACGCAGCAACACACATATGCATGCCCGTGCAAATCACCTGCGGACTACACGTAAGCCATTGCCGCGCAGCACAGTGTGCCACGCAATGAACGGCTGCCGCGTAAGTAGCTGAACTCTGTGACGACCAGGCACCCTAGCTGTAGCAGCAAAGTCAGCAAGCGCATCCCAAAAGCCGCCAACTGCCGCTCGTATCGCCACTTGCTCAACAAGCACAGGTACACCAAGCCGACAAGAGACCGCCCAGGCTACCCTGCGGCCATGTTCGCATGCATGTATCGCTGCCAAACATACCATGTCCCATACAAGGCGGTGCACATCACTGTGAGGGGCACATGCCAACCACAAAGCCCTGCAGGGCAGGTTTTCACCCGCCGTGAGCAGGTTAAAAGCTCTAAGTTGACGCTCCACCTCTTCTCGCACGGCAACAGCCACCGGACATAGCCAGAAATGATGCTCCACACCTGGCCCAGCAGCTGAGCAAGCTGCACACCCCGTAGTCAGCTGCATACGCTGCGCAGTGGGGAAGGCATTCAAAGTCAGGCGCCAGGCTGCTTCTTTGTAGGTGTTAGCCACTCTAACGCCCCACCAGCGGGATAACACCAGTTGCGCAACAGGCAGCTGGGCCCCGGCAGGAGTGCCATCCAACATTCTAACACTGTTTAGAAAAGCAGCATGACGGGGAGCAATAGCATCAAGCGCAGAGATACGTTGAAGCTTAGTGGCAGTGGCAACGGTGAGGTCGGCCAATCGAATAACATTTTCTGCACTACCGCCCGGTCGCTGCCAGCCTAAATCAGCACACAACGTTTCACGCGCCAAAAGGAGGTCATCAGGGGTGACAATAGAAAGTTGTGCTGCGCTGTCACCAGCAGCATAAGCTGCTGCTAGGTGAGCACGCGCAGCTGCAACCCACACTTGGGGAACCAGAGCTAGCAAGGCCTGCAGATGCTGACGGGCTAGCTGCCTGTCAGCATATTGCGGCTTGTTGCACAACCAAGGGCCCCAGATGTCACGCTGGTATGCTGCGCGCTGAGCTACCAGCCCAGGCAAGGCACATACTCTGTCCAACTCAGAAGAGAGCACCACAGCCTGGCCGAGAGACTGCAGCTTGGGCAGCTGCAGTAGCCCGGATGCAACCACTTGTTCCAGGCCAACAGCAACCCTGCGTTGCTGACCAAACCACTCCCAGTCCTGAGGTGCAGTAAAAATGGGGTTGGCCCACAGCGGCGCGTGCCAACACAGCTCTTCAGCATCCAATGCTTCTGTGCCAACGTGGCGGAGTGGCGGCAGAGCCCGCATCCCCAGTGCCAACGCATGCAAAGCTGACGGCAAACGCTCATCTGCATAGGCAGACGGGAACAGATGTTCACGGCCACATAGCAACAGCCCCCAAGGGCTGCTGCTGGCAGCACGCGTGCATGGTTCTGTTGCAGCGGCCCAACGGGGCCACAGCTCCCGTGCCACCGCCACCCAAGGAGCAGTGCCGCCTTGCATCAAAGGCAGCGCTTCACAAGCCCACCGTGACAACAAGTGGTGGTGGACTGGCATCAATCCAAAACCCCCACACTTCGGGTGTGCTGCCATGCAGTCACCTGGGATACCAGGGGCCCGTCTTAGGTCATCTCCCGGGCCCAAACCAGCATCAACCAGCGCTGCTGACCACTTGCTAAGCTTGTCCGTCACGTCAGAAGGCAGGTGGCCAGCAAACTGGGCCGCATATAACAATGTTGACAAAGCGTAAGCATTTGTAGCAAATGCCCGACCAAAAGCTGACAGTTTGGAGATGCGGCTGATGTTCTGCATGCGGTGTCGCACAATCTCTAAACTGCCACCCCAATCTACACTGCTCTTGCCACATTGATCAAAAAACACACCCAAGGATTTTGCTTTCGCAACGACTTGCATAGCCCCCAAGCCGTGTGCAGCCTCACCTGGCGCAGCAGTCTGAGTCGGCTGCTGTCCTATGTGCAGCAAACGTGTCTTGGTGGGGTTCAAACACTGGCCAGAGGCTTGTGCAAAGTCAGACATGCATGAGAGAAATGTGGGAACATCGTGCATCGACAGCAAAAACACTTCAGCGTCGTCAGCGTACTGCACAGCTGCAAGCTGCTGACTTGCTGCCATGATACCAATGCCCCGCTGCTTGAGGAAGCATAGTAGCGCTTGCCCCACAAATAAGTACAACAGGGGGGCCAAGGGGCAGCCTTGGCGCACCCCAGCATCACAACGGTAAAACGGGCTGCAAAATCCGTTCACCGTAGCACAGGTATGTGTGTCAGACAGCAGCACACGCATCCATCCTACAAACCCGTCACCTATGCCAAGTGCTGCTGCCACATCATACAACAAAGATCTATCCACAGTGTCATATGCCTTGGCAAAATCCGTGAAAACAACCACTGCCATTTGCTGCTGTTCATGCATCAGTGCAGGTAGCAACTGCAACAGCCTGATGCTATCCCCTATGTGCCGATGTTGTAAGAATGCAGACTGCGCTGGATGCACAACCTCCCCAGCAGCTGCAAGCAAACGGTTGGCAAGGATTTTGGCCAGCACACGGCCCGATTTGATTGAGGAGAGTTACATGGGTGTGCACGTTGGAAACGGAACACTTCGAGGACTGCAGCGCGCAGGACACGAGAATAAACCACAAAAAGCCTCAGAGAAGCAATTTGCAGCTTCCTCACCCAAAATAACACAAACTCTGCGCAGAGAAAAATCATCAGGACGGAACAAAAAGGTGTCAACGTCAGCGAAATAGGATTGGAACATGCAGACATGGCAACAACTAGCAGGTACTGGGCACCTCGGTGCTCCTGCTTCAGGTGTTGAAGACATTGTACAACATGATGATCAACATGATCATAACTCTCTGCTACTAGAACGCGCACAAAGCAACAGCATAACCCGCAGCGCCGTGGCACCACAGGCACCTGCCACCCTACTGATGTGTCTGACAAGGCCACACCCCTGGCAATGGCACCCGCCCAACACACCTACTGGCTGACACAGGCTGCATGAGAGTACTAACAGCACAAGACATGCAACCACATGTAGCAAAACGGATCAAAGAGCAGAGGATGCAAGAAATAACCCCAATTCATGCTATGACGCAGAGGCCGGCCCGGAAAACCCTAAAACCTGATTTTGCGGCCGTATATGATGTTGTTGTGGCGCACTTTCCCATCAGTCATCAGCTCTCATGGTGTAGTCGGTTATCACGTTCGCCTCACACGCGAAAGGTCCCCAGTTCGAACCTGGGTGAGAGCATTATTGTCGTTTGTCTTTTATCGGTCACTGTTTTTGTCAACAGCTTTTACTCTTTTTGCCCAAGCACAGCAAGAGAGGGGTTGCCAGGGCATGCTGCCGTAGATTGATCAAGAAGGCGCGCTGTTGCAGACGGCATCAGCAGACGAGTTTACAAATTGCAGCTACGATGGTGGATGGCCCATACGAGCACGCAGAGGCATCCGTATCCGCGCATACTGAGACAGCCTTCCGCAGAGCAGAGAAGAAGTACCAGCTGCATCTACAGCAGCGTCTGAACAAGAGCAAGTAAGGGGCATCATCATCATCATCATCATCATCATCATCATCATCATCATCAGCAGCAGCAGCAGCAGCAGCAGCAGCAGCAGCAATGCCTGCCAGCACTGCTAGCAAATCCTGCCTTGAGTCGCAAGAGATTGTGCTTCACTGTCTTGCACAGACACTGCGCCGGAGTGCTGGCCATGTGCCAGCTTCCTTCGGCAGCACATCGCAGGGCCCCAGCACCCCCAAGCCCCTCTCAGACAGGCAGGGTCTGCGTCAACGCTCATGTGTTTACGTGCCACTGCCCGCAGGAACGGCCGCGTGCGAGGAGGGAAGCTGGTGGCGCAACCCACAGACCTCTCAGACGTTGTAGACATACGCAACCCAGGCAGCACAGCTGCTGTTGTCGTGCAGCAGCTGCAATGCACACTTCCGCCTGTGTTGCAGCAGGACCAGGGCATTGCAAGCCGCGGTGAGCAGCAGCAGCAGCAGCAGAAACAGCAGGAGGGTGGTCAGCCCACGCAGCTGCCAGGAGTGGGCCGGGAAGGACAACTCCAGGTCAAGCAGCCGCAGCTACAGCCACAGCAGCAGCAGTGTTGCGATAGATCCAATGTACGTGCTGTGACCTTCCCCAGCCATCCAGGACTGGCACTGTTCCCTGCTGCCCTGCCGCAACAGCTGCAGCTGCAGCTGATGCGAGATGCACTAGTAGGATGGCCTGAGCCACCTACACGCACCAACCACACAGCAGCATACGGCATGCAGCTCGGGGGGCTGTTTGCTGCAGCACAGGCAGGCCTGTCACTTGAAAGGCAGCCAGGTGCACACCAGCAACGTCAGCAAGGCAGGCAGCAGCAGCAGCAGCAGCAGCAGCAGCAGCAGCAGCAGCATGGAAGAGACGGAACAGAGAAACAGCAGCAGTCACAGCAGCAGGCAGAGCAGCAGCAGCAGGAGCAGCGTCGGCACTGCCTTGTCTGTAATGCCGCAGCAGTCATTCGCAGACAGCGTGGTGACGTACCAGACTGCAGCAGCTGCCATTGTGCTGGCAGTGCAGCATCTCTGGCAGCAGCAGCAGCAGCAGCAGCACATTCCTGCAGCTGCTCTTGCCCACAAATGTGGTCGCCAGGTGGCACAGGGCTCAAGGCTTCAGCACTGCTGCGCAAGCTGCGCTGGGTGAGCCTGGGGCCGCCCTTCAACTGGGCCTCACGCGAGTACGAGCCGCAAGCACCCCACAGGCCCCTGCCCCGCGAGCTGCTGCAGCTGGCTGAGCACTATGCAGCGCTGGCGAGGGCCTGCTGCAGCATCGGGGGCAGCAGTGTAGCAGCAGATGCAAAAGCAGCAGCAGCAGCAGCAACTGCAGATGGCATGCAGCCTGACGCAGCAACAGCAGCCTTCAGGCCTGACGTAGCACTTGTCAACTACTACCAACCAGGCGACACGCTGAACGGCCACCAAGACGACGTGGAGCGGGACCTGTTACAACCGATTGTAACAATCAGCCTGGGGTGTGCAGCTGTGTTCCTGATGGGGGGCCCTAGCAGGCAGCAGCAGCCGACCCCGCTGCTGCTGCGCAGTGGGGATGTGATGGTGCTGGGGGCCGCTGCACGGGCCTGCTACCATGGTGTGCCACGTGTGCTTTGCAGCTGGGAGGGCGTTACCAACAATGTTTGTAACACTGCCAGTAACAACAAGAACAACAGCAACAACATTAACGGTGGTGTTGGTAATCAGGGGCAGCAGCAGCAGGGGGACGCGCTACATCGGGAGTTGGCACGGGAGGAGGAGGTGTTAAGGCAGGCAGAGTATCGTGCAGTGCTGACGCATATGCAGCAGTGCAGGGTAAACATCAGTGTGCGTTCCTCCCTGTGATGCTTGTATAGGAAACAGAAGCGCAAACATGCTAAGGAGTGCCCCATGGCCAAGCTGATGCTTGTAACTGTTGAAGGCGTGGTTGCTTGTGGCATTACAGGTTACGAGGCAGGCTCATGGTGATGATTGCTGTGCAGGATGCTGGCTGTCCAGTGTGAAGAAGCAGCAGCACTCTAGCATGAAAAGGCAAGCAAGCAAGCAGTGTCACCAGACCCTGCATGCGAGGCTGCTCATGTAAGCAAAGCTGGCTCCACCCACTCTACGGCGCCGCTGGTTGTACTGATGCACACGTAGCAAGCATCCAAGTCCAGAGTGGTTGCTTCTGGGGCACCAACCCTTCCAGTGTGGGCTTTTGTCGCATGGCACAAGCTGTAGCTGGGCTGTTGCTGACAACTAGGGTTAAACATGGTGCGATCAAGATTTTGAACCAGCAGAGCTACCTTGAGGCGACTAGTGGCTGGTGGCACCTGCAGTGCAGGGTCCCCGTGCAGGGCAGCACACTGTGACAGCAGCGCAGTACAGTGGGTGGTGCCAGCGATGCGTGCATGGGCAGCCTTGCCTGAGGGGTGCAGATGACTCTGCTTCTCTCTTGCTTTGCATCCCTGCTAGGTGACTGTCACTGACAGTGCCGCTGCCTCGTACAGCAGGGGTCTCAGGCAACCCTAGACCCTGCGGGGGTGACAGCATAACCTCTCCATCTGCGCCATCACAGGGCGCAATGATGGGTTGAAACAAGGTGCCTCTTATAACCTGTCATCACGTTCATTTCATTATTGTTCAGAAGAACGACTGCTGCTGCTGTTCCCTGCTTGGCACCTGCCATTGGATCTCTGTGCCGTTACCTTTGTAATTAGGATCTAGTCATACTCGCTGCTGAAGTTTCTGGGGCAAGCTGCTGGGCACGCAGCAGCAGGCGACAGCAGCTTACGTACTCTGGCCGGGTGAGCCAGCTCGCCAGCAACAGGTGGGGCATGCGCCTTAGCAACGAAATGCTATGGCTGATTGAAGGTCCGCACACAGCATCAGCCGCAGCTTCGAGTGTCTTGTGTTGCACGCCTTGATGCTGCTGCTGCTGTGCAAAGCCTGCTGCTCTAGTGCTCTGATCTGGCCAGCCACCCTCCTAACTGCGTGGTGCTGGCAGATGTGGAAGTTCATTTACACGTAGTAAGAACCTTGACCACCGTTGCAGGTTGCTAGCAGTGCAAGCCTTCTTACAAGCCCACAGGTTCAGCCCCTGCCCTGCTCCTGCTCTGTAACACTCCTGTCCTGCAAGCACCTACATCCTTGTCCCGCTGAACTTCAATGCCTTCATTCTCACAGTTTTCTGGCATATCACCGTACAGTTTCTGGCATATCACCGTTCACCTTGACGAAACTTGTTCGCAGCAGCAGCCATGGATGGCCCAGGGGGATGGCGGCGGCCGTCCCGCTCTGTGATGACCAAGATGATGAAGGAGTCGGTCAAGACAGGCCACCCCACCGGCCTGCCAGACAAGCTGGTGCGGCTGTTTGCACCTGGGCCGCCGGTGCGCTTCATTGCAGAGAACGCCAAGCCGAAGAAGAAGCCCAAGCTGCCCTACACGGGTGAGGTTGGCTGGATGCAGCGGAGCGCAGCAGCAGCAGCTCTGTGCAAGACAGTGCTGCTGAGTCGGTGCCGCTGCTGCACAGAACCAGTGTGATTGCAGCTGTGCTGGCGCGCACGACGACCACCACGGTTCCTGGTATGCATCCCTGTCAGCTAAAAGTGCTGGATACAGCGCTGCAGGCAGGGATGCTACAACATGCACTGCCCTTGCCTTCACCTTTGTCTTTGCTGTTGCCCCCGGCTGTGTAACCTCCGTATTTGACCATCCCCTGCTTCCGTGCTGCAGGTATTGGTGCGCTTGTGACGCACTTTGCGGCGCCAGGGGATGCCGAGTATGAGCCACCCAGCGCAGCAGCAGAGCAGCTGCCGCCGGCGCGCATGTTCCGTAACAAGGAGCTGGAGCTGCAAGTGCGGCTGGACGACGAAACAAAGCTGGAGAAGTGCGTACGGCTGTCTGCTATTGTTATATAAGTACAGCGAGCTGCAGCACAGTATGTGGGAGGGAGGGGCCTACACTCACCTTGTGGCTGATGGCTGCGATGTAGTTTGTCGTTGGAGCATTGAGGTGGGGATGTGCACTGGCTGGATTAGTGCACTGGGTGCTTGCAGGATGAGCCCCCTCCAGTGTCAGAAGCTGTTGCAAAGCAGTGGTGCTCTTGCTGGCGTGGTTTGGCGCAAGCTTCCTGCCAACACAGGGGCGCTTTGTGCTAGCACGTGACGTGCCCTGGCTTGCACATGCACTGGGCACCCGAGTGCGTGCAGCCGTTGGTGCGCTGGCTTCGCGCTGAGACAATCTAGCCCAGCCAGTGCTTGATGTGTACTGCGTACTGTGCCAACCGCTTGCAGGAAGAAGCGGCTGCACGACTGGAAGGTGGAGAAGGTGCGGCAATGCCAAAGCAGCAGCAGCAGCAGCAGCAGCACAACAGCACATTTGTTCTTGTCTGTATGTGCTGTGTGTGCCCAACCACACCAGCAGCAGCAACTGCAGCAGCTAATCTGAGTGGGCTCCTTGGCCAATGCCGGCAACGCAGCAGTGGCCACTGGCAGGGCAGCAGATGCAAGGGTGCATGCAGGGCAACGGCATGAATGCAGCGGCCGCGGCTGTTATCAGGGCTGTAGCATGTGTACTGATCAAGCTGTGCTGGGGCAGTCAGAAACGCGTGCAGCACTTGGCGAGCATGGCTAAGCTTGCATTTGGCATGATGGCGCAAACCATGTGCTTGTGTTTGTGTGTGTTGTTACCACTTGCTGCTGCTGCGCCGCTGCTGCGTTTTTGCTGCTGCTGCTGCTTCCCGTCTGCAGAACAAGAAGGAGCTCGAAGAGAAGGGCGCAACCTTCAACCCCGCAGATGACCCCATGATCGAGGCAAGCTAGGTGGAGAGGAACACACCGCATCTGCACACACCCTGCTGCACCCCCGCATCAGCACCAGCAGACCACCACTTACTGCGGGGCGCGGAGCGCCATGTAACATGCTAGTCAGCTTGCAGGCCTTTGCAATGCTGGCAAGCTCCTGTATAACGACTCGCTTGCAAGTTGTCTAGCTGTACGTTTAGAATGCTTGCCGAAACTGCGGCTGGCTGACTGCGGTGTCGCTGCCGCGCAGGGTGACTCCTACAAGACACTGTTTGTACCCCGCCTAAGCTACGAGGTGACGGAGCGCAAGCTGCGGCACGAGTTTGAGGAGTTTGGACCCATCAAGCGCATACGGCTTGTGCATGATAGGAACACAGGTGCGGTGCGGCACGTCAGCTGGGCGCTTGTTGTCAAGCGTTGTGGTGTGATGGGGTGTTGACAGTATGCAGTAGCTGGATGCAGGATGCACCTGGTCAGGTTGCTGGCGTCAGCGGTACAAGCAAGGGCCCGGACGTGCGTGGGCGCGACCAATGGCAGTAGCTGTGGCTTTGAGGTTGCCTTGTTGTACTGCTTCGCTGTCCAGTAAATTTTGTGGGAGTGGGCAGTCTCCCTTTGGCACAGACTAGTGCATGAGTGAGCAGGCGCTCAGGCCTGCGGGGCACAGAAACACTTGCTGGGAAACATCCAACATTCCTGGGAACCCCCTCGCTCAACCCTATTAGTGAGGCGTAGCGTCTCACCGCATGCTGACTCGCAGACAAGCCTCGTGGCTATGCCTTATCGAGTACGAGCACAAGAAGGACATGAAGGAGGCATACAAGCAGGCAGATGGGCGCAAAATCGAGGGGCGGCGCATCCTGGTGGATGTGGAGCGGGGACGCACAGTGGAGAACTGGTAAGCTGGCTTCCCACCCTGAGCGTGGTTGCCATGTTGCTTCCCTCAATGTGCTGCATACATGTCGCACGGCATGGCTGCGGTGGCTTTGGTGGATGTGTACGCATTGCTGATCGCCGTCTATCTTCACCAACCCGTGAATAGCTGCCTCGCTTGCCGGCCGCTTTGTGTCATGCTTAGGGCCCGCTGCAGCTTCAACTGGGCGCTTGCAAGTGGTGTGAGGCAGCATTGTGCGTTGTGCAGTGCTGCTCCCTGCCACCAGTGCGTCACTTTGCGGGCGTGTTGTTTGATGCGCTGCTGCAGGCGCCCGATGCGGCTGGGCGGGGGCTTGGGTGGCGACAGCAGGGCAGCCAAGGAGCCTCGCAAGAAGCTGCTGGCTGACGCAGCAGCACGCGGCACAGCACTGCCGCCAGCAGAGGCGCCCGTCAGGTACAGTGGCTGGTGCAGTGGCGGGTCAGCCGCAGCATTGTCGGCCGGTGCGGTGCGGCAGCGCTTGTTGCTGCAGCAGTGCTGGTGCAAATTCGCAAGCAGAGGCAGGTGCAGTGGGGTGCATGTGCAGCGGGGTTGCGCATCGGCAGCAGCGTGTGTCGTACACAGCTTGCATGCACAGCAGCACCCGTTCGGCTGCATGCGTGGGTGCGGGGGCAGGGCTTGCTCCAGCTCCGGCAGCATGCGCAGTCCGGTGTGCTGCAGTGTTGCTTGCATGCAGAGCATGGCAGCTGGCAGCAGTGGAGGCGTGCATGTTTTGTGGCTGGATGCGGCTTGGTGCGCTGGGTGTGCGGGTGCTTCCAGGGTGGGGGTGTTGATGGCGTCCAACAATCACGTGATCAGCATGCAGTGCTGCAGCATGCACACGGTAAACAAACAGCATTGCACACAAACACGGCAGGTAATGCACACACAGCATGCGGCAGCAAGCATTGGAAAGGACAAGCACAGCAGCAGCTGCAGCGTACAGTAAAATGCAGGGTTGCATGAAGGATGATGGCAGCAGCAGCTGGGCGTGGCAGCACGCGGCAATGCAGTAGGGTGTCAGTTGTCGTCCTTGTGCTCGGGCTGCCGCTGCCGGCGTTTTGGCATTTCAACCATCCTTTCATCGCCACCAACACACTGCACAGCACACATTGGGGGTTGGGTAAGTGCGTTTGGTAAGTGTGTCGACGGTAAGCCGCCTCACACACCGCACACGCGGCCACGACTAACACACAAGGCTATCCTTTAAGCAGTTTGTAACAGCAGTGGGCTGTGGGGTTTGTCGCCCGTGGCCCACAAGGCTGTGAAGCAGCGTCAACAACAGCAGCAGCAGGCCAGCACCCCCAGCATCACTTTCTGCTCAGAGCCTGCTTGCCGTGTGTGCTAGCGCTTACAGCTGCCCTGCCTTGTATTTTGTGGTTGCACTGGCGGCCCTTCTGCCTCGGCATTGCTGCGCTGTCTTGCACTACTGCTGGCCTTGCATCAAACCACCCTTGGTATGGGGTCTGTCCTGGTGCTGTCATCGCCTCATCTGCGCCATCGTCGTCTGCTGCACATCCGGCCAACCGACAACCCTTGGCTCCTCCGGCACATCATCCACTGGTCAACCCTGGTCAAACATGGTATGTTTCATGACGTGTCAATCAACAGGCGTGAGGAGCAGCGCGGGCCACCACGCGACTACGACCGTGGACCTCCTGCAGACTACCGTGGCGGCAGGGACATGCGTGGGCCGCCACCTGACCGTTTTGCGGATCGTGCGCCGCCGCGTGGCTACGACGCTGGCCGGGACAGGGACAGGGGACGGGACAGGGACTATGGGCGTGAGCGGGACAGGCCAGACCGGGAAAAGCGGCCACGTGACGCGTCGCCTGGCAGGTGCGGCGCGTGCAGCGCATCCTGGACGTGTGCGTCGTGTGTATGTCTGCTCTGCTGCCCTGTGATTGCGGCGGTGCGGCACTGCTGCACTGCTGGGCAAGTCAGCAGTGCTCGCTGCATGTCTGCAAGGGAGGAACAGGCTGCTTGTGCCATCGCCTTCTTGCCGAGCCCTGAACGAAGCTGGGTCACTGCTCTTGGGGTTGTGATTATTAGCACATCAGAGCAAGCCTCGTCTCGTGATGCATTGGCGGCTTCTTTGGCAGACCAATCAAGCACAGCTGCACACTGATGTCAGCCGTCATTGTAGCCTGCGTTTGGTCGTCACCTGTTTATGCTGTTGCCGTTGTTGCTGCTGCTGCAGGGACTACAAGCGTGGGCGGCATGAGGAGGAGCGCCCTCGGGGCAGGGACAGGGATTATTGAGCAGCGACCAGCCTGGCAGCGGCAGCAGCAGCAGTGGCAGCAGCATGATGTTGTCAGCAGCAGCTGCAGCTGTTTGGCGTGCCTTGGTGGTGCTGAGCTGCACTGGCGCCAGCAGTGCTGGCCAAGCAGTGCACCAAATGCATTGCTGCGCAGTGCGCACATGCAGTGCTGTGTCCTGCTACATGGGTGGTGCTGTGGTGAGCTGAAGGCAGTTGGGAGAGCTCCGGTTGGCTGCTAGTCAAAGCTGCGGTCATTCCCACTGTGCTCAGGCAGCTTTTGAGTGCGGTAAGTATGCGCGCATGTCAGCATTGGAGCACTGACCTTCTCTCAACATTAAGGGGCTGGCATGCTGCAGGTGCAGCTCATTCCAGCCGCAGCTGCTGTCCTTATGTTCGAAACTGATCTCCCACTCTTGTACACTCGCTATGTACTTCATGCTTGTTCACAACTGGTGCGCTGCTATGCTGTGGTGGTTGAATTTTTGTTGACAGCAGAACGCCCTTGGCACCGATTATGTGTATTGTCAACCATTGGCAATGGTCGGTGTTCACCGTGAACCATCATCATGCAATTCATGGTTGTTGATCAGCGATGATGGCAATTACCCAGCCAGGCCATACATCCAGCGCATCGCAAGTATGTCTGGTGTTTCTTACGAGGCAGGGTTGTGTGCAACCCTTTACATTCTAGGTACAGGCAGGTTACATGTGTCCCTATGGTGTCACCGTGTATTGCTGCTTTTCTTGTCCAGTCTTGGGATGTGCGCAATGCATGCAAACATTCTGGAGCAGTGCTCCCTCCTCTTGCCGCCCCGGTGGGGCGCGGGGCCGATGGCGCTGATGCTATGGCTTGAATGGGTAATATGATGATGATGATCATGACATGTGTCCCTACTGCTAAGCAAAGCAGTCATAAAGCATCAGCAGCTGCAGGGTCATTTTAAGCAACCGCTGCTAGGGGTGCAGTGTTCACCTGCATGAACCAATCGCGCAGCAGTACTGCACCATGCAATGCGTAACGGAGCAGCAGTCAGGCTGAACAGGATATCACTGATTCGCTGAACAAGAGAGGTCCCTATACGCAAGTGACCTGGCACCTGCCTCAGCGTAAACACTGTGTTCAGCCACCAAGATACGGCAGGTACCATACGAATAAACCCACCTCTGTAAGCCGTGCGCAGCAAGATCAGCATGTAGCGTCATGAAGCATGCGAGCTCACATGACTATTTTTGTTGTGGGCTACAGGTGCTCATTCAGCTGAGTGTGCCTTATGTTGAGCAACTTTTAAATATTTGAGCATGCGAGGCGATATGCGACGTGCATACCGATTGTAGACTTTCAACTGGGAATCCTTCTACACTGCTTCCAGCCACCAACACCATCAGTAATGGCGATAATCAAATAGTAAAGCTTCCTACCCACTTTGTTACGTGGCTCAGAAGCGGCGTAACTGCGGGAGCATGACGCTTCAAACCCATCACAAGCGACAGACTGCAACGTATAACGCTGAAAGTAATGACTTCCTGGTATTTTGACTGATGGTAGCATTGGCCTGATGGAATGGGGTTGTTAGTTTTAGTGTTTTTAGGAACAGCCTCAAAGTACTCGCACAGCTGAGGCCGCTCCCAGCTCCTGTACTCCGTGCGCTTGCTGTGACTGGCTGGGAGGGTTTGCCGGCTGTGGTGAACATGAAATTGTCCCCAATTGACCTTCCAACGTTCAATTCCAACTACGGTTTTGCGTGCTCCTTGTCATCCGCACTTCTTTCAGAAAGCATTTTTCAACAAACAAAACAGCAATGGTTGTGAATTATTGGTGTTTGTGAAGGCTGGCATTGGCTTCCTCACACACTAAGGAGCCCATACCACGGCGCGAGGCAATCAGGGGTGAGTGAGATTGTATTTTGAAGGAGCTTGGAGGAGTTGGCCGCTTATATGGCATCCACCACACCCGATGCCCTGGTTCCGAGGGCTGGTGCCTGATCCGCATGCCCCTTTTCTGCAGGCGCCGGTCGAGCCTGGTTTGCTTTATGCAGGCTTTGTAGGCGCTAGCTTAACGCTGCGTCTGCACCGAGGCGTCCGGCACACTGACGCTCCCTACCACACCACAGCAGTACAGCAGCTGCATGGATGGCCTGGGCGGGCTTCAGCAGATGCCCGTGCAGCCTCAGGACCTCAGCATGTCTGCTCCCGCTATGCAGCAGCTAGCAGTGCAGTTACCGCCCTTGCAACGGGCCAGCTTGCTGCCTGCAATGACCCTGCTATGCACGCTCTTCTGGAGCGCTTGCAGCACCTGGAGAACTACAAAGCTCACCTCGAGAACGAGAACAAGCAGATGCACCAGCAGCTGCAGGTGCTAAGCGGTTTTCTGAACATTGTCAGCAACGCAGCACGCACAACCGAGAACATGCTGTTCTCAGGGGTGCCGGGTGCTGACGTGCCACCCCACCTGACAGCTGCGGAGGCCTCTCAGATGGGCCTTAGTGCGGTGCCCAGTGGCAGTACAGCAACAGCAGCAGGCGGTGCACCAGTCCTGGCTTCAACACCAACACCAACGGCCATCATGCAGCCACATCCTGCGCTGCTGAATGGTGGGGGCTCTGTCGGCAATGCCAACGCCAATGGCAGCTATCCTGCAACTGCAAGCAGTGGTGCAGCAGCGGCTCAGCAACAGCAGCAGCAGGCACAGCAGCAGCAGCAGCAGCAACAGCATGCGCAGCAGCAGCTAGCGCAGCAACAGCAACAGCAGCAAGCCCAGCAGCAGCAGCACAGCGCTCAGCAACAACAGGCCCAGCAGCAAGCCCAGCAGCAGCAGCACAGCGCTCAGCAACAACAGGCCCAGCAGCAAGCACAGCAGCAGCAGCAGCAGCAGCAGCAGGCTCCACAGCAGGCTCAGCAGCAGCTGCAGCCATCAGCACAGCAGCAGCAGGTGCCAATCAACGGCCCACACCCTGCTGCCGCAGCGGCTGCTGCTGCGCAGGCCGCTGCACAAGCTGCAGCTGCTGCTGATGGCAGCGGCGCTGGTGTTGCAGCTGCTAACGGTGCCAATGGCTCGGTGGCAGCGGCTATCGGCACCGCTCTTCTGCCACGGATCTCTCAGCTGTGGAGGGCAGGACTAGCAAGCGGCAGCGCTCGGAGCCCCCACAGCAGCCGCCGCAGCCGCAGCAGCAGCAGGCGCAGGGACCCCTGCAGCAGCAACCCCACCAGCAGCTTCAGGCTGCTGCCAACTCTGCCACCCTGGGGTACCTCAGCCAGCAGCAGCAGCAGCAGCAGGCGCTCGCTATGCAGGGTGCTGCCGCCGCTGCTGCCGCCGCCCACATGGCGGGCATGCCAGGTCAGCTGGGGCTGGTGCCCGGGCTGTCGATGCTGCACGGCGGCCCGCTGCCGCTGGTGGGGTCCGGCTCCGAGTACAACCTGCGGCTGACCAAGATCCGGGGCAGGAGCGTGCTGCACGGCGACGACGTGATGGCGTACCGCGTGGAGCTGGCGCGCTGCGGCGTGTTTGAGAAGTACCTGTTCTTGCCCAATGACGCGATCCCCATCTACGGCGTGCGCAGCTGGCAGCACCGGGACGCCATCCCCCAGGAGCTGCTCAAGATGGTGAGCGCGGCGGCTGGCTGGCTGCACGTTGGAGCGCGCCGTAGCTGCTGCGGTGGTAAGGATAGGATCCGCCCGGACCTCCGGATGTATGTGAGGGCAGGGCGAGGGGTGGCTGCAAGCGCTTGCAGGAGGGCGGCGCTGCAGGTGGCATGGCCGCCTCCAGAACTTGCGCCTCGTTTGCTGTTTGGCGGCTGCGCCTTGTGCGCCAGTGGTGGATGCCGCGGTGATGCGCTGGCGTGGATCCTGCTCAGGGAATGCGCATCCGCAACGATCACATCGCCCTGCGCGGCCTTTTCCCGCACTCGCCACGCATGGCCTCATGACGACCACATGGACTCTGCGCCGCCTGCTTGCACCTTGTGTACTTCTTACGATCAGCATGTTGAGGATCGCCCGACCCCCAGGCGGTGTCCAACGTGAGTTGTGCATTGCACTGCACGTCTGCCCGGCCCTTGAATACCCGCTGCTGCGCTGCGCCCCGCGTGCCCCTGCAGGTCGAGAACTGCCTCACCACCAAGGCCGTGTCCAGCGAGCAGTACATTGAGGAGGTGAAGGCCATGAAGGCCTGCATGCTGCAGCAGTGCCCACACCTGGCACGCTGGGGCCTCGGCAGCAACAAGGTGCGCTACTCCGCGCTACGCTACAACACGACGCTGCTGCTGCTGCTGCTGCTGGGGCAGTTGACGTAGCTGTGCGTGCGTGGCTGCAGCAGCTGCCTGCATTGCGCCAGGCTAGCAGGCTTGCAGGACATGGTCGGTGCGATGAGGTGGCAGCGGCCGCCAGGCTCGCCAGCTGTGCACCTCTGCAGCCGGCGCTGCAGGCTGTTGTGAAAGGAAGTTTTGAACCGTCTCCTACTCCAGTGCACACAGCAGGGATCGAGCCCCCGCCGCAAGAGCACATTCGGTCCCCCGCAGCCGACGCTGCACACCGCAGCAGCTGTGCGGCGCGTGGCATGCCGCACGTCTGTTCAGCGACATGCATCATGCATGTCACGCTGCATGGCACCTTCCTCTGCACTCACCGTCTGCTGCTGCTGCTGCTGCTGCTGCTGCTGCTGCATGTGCTGTGGGGTCACCGCAGGTTCGCCTGGTGACTGAGAGCGGCATGCGCGACCTCGTCAGCAGGCTGCACAGGACGATGCAGAAGCACGGCACGGTCGCGCTGCCCAAGACGTGAGCGCCAGCCCAGTCGCCGTGTGTTTGTTCCGGTCTGACGCGCGGCTGGTTTGGCGAGGCATGACAGCAGCAGCGCCTGGCGGTTCATGCATGTTTACGCGCAGTGGGTGCAGCGGGTTGTGGGGAGAATGAGGCATGAGCAGGCGCGTGGTTGTGATGCGTCGCACCCGGTGTCTGCGGCTGCCTCTGACAGCGTGCCTGGCCGCAACAGGCGGCATCTTCGTGCCGCCCTAAGCGTGTACCAATGCTGTCTGCTGGTTGCGGCTGTCACCACTTCTTGGCATGGACCCTCCCTTGAGGCGGGCTTGGGAGCAGCCAGTCTGTTTGAAAGCGTGATGGCTCATGCAGAGAGTTTCTGTGGTTGCCTGCAGGCTGGAGGCGGGTGTGCTGTACTGGTGCTGCCCGCGTGCCGCTGTCACCACGTGTTGTTGTCGTTCCCTGCAGGCTGGAGGTGGACGTGGACTGGATTGGCAACGCAGACGCGCCCCAGGTGCCGGTGCACGCCTGGTCGGCGCCAGTCTACAGCCGCCGGCTGCAGAACGTCGCGGACGAGGCGTACGCGGCAGCCGCTGCAGCTGCCGCCGCAGGCATGCAGTTTGCGGGCCTGCCCTCGCTGCACCACGGCGGCAGCAGCAGCGGCATGCTGTGCCCTGAAAGCAGCCCGTCCGCGCAGGGCCTGCCGTCAGCGTCGGCTGGCGTGATGGGCGCCGAGATGTACGCGCAGCAGCACCAGATGGCGCAGTGCGGGCTGCCCAACATGCTGCCGATGATGGCACCAAACGGGCAGCAGCAGTACGATCAGCAGCAGCAGCAGTACTACGGGCAGCAGCAGGACATGGCGATGGCGGCAGCGCAGCAGCAGCAGCAGCACCAGATGATGCAGCAAGGCATGGGGCTGCCAGCGATGCAGCAGCAGCACGCAATGCAGCAGCAGCAGGTTGGTATGATGGGTGCGAACGGGTATGCAGAGATGACGCAGCAGCATGGCCCTGCTGCTGCCGCAGCTGCAGCACTAAGAATGAACACGCAGGGCAGTGGCAGTGACATGCCATCTGGTATGGTCCCAAATGGGAGTGCCGCTGCTGTTGATGGCATGCGACTTGACCCTACGGGCATGGGGCCTTCAGCAGCACTGCAGCAGCAGCACGCTGCAGCTGCTGCAGCTGCTGCAGCAGGCCAGGACCATTCTGCTGCCAGGCAGCAGCAGCAGCAGCAGCAGCAGCCAATGTCGCCTGCTGCTGCAGCTGCTGCTGCTGCTGCGATGCATGTTGGTGTGCAGCGGTCACCTGGTGCTGCAGGCAGTAACGGCAGCAGTGACTCAACCATGCAGGAGGCAGCAGCGGGGCTGGCTGCATTGAGCAGGCAGGAGGGCGAGGCAGCCGCCGCCGCCGCTGCCGCAGCAGCAGCACAACAGCAGCAACGTGAGGTGGGGCAGACGTGCGTGGATGCGCCGCAGCAGCAGCAGCATGACGTGCCTCAAAAAGATGGCAAGCTGAGAGATCAGCGGCTGCATGTTCAGCAACAGCAGCAGTTGGCAGCAGGCCAAGAGGGAGGGCCCGGGAGGTGACTGTGCCGAGCCCTGATGCTGCCGCTGCCATGTGCAGTGCTGCTGCTGCAGCTGCTGCTACCGCCATTGCAGTGCAGCAGTAGAGCAAGATGCTGCGGGTCCTGCTGCCGCTGCTGCTTGTTACTCCATCAGCTGGCCACAGCTGTATGAAGATAGTAACTTGGGTGCATTGGAGTATGTGTTGCTGCTGCTGCTTCTGCTGCAGTTGTTGGTGCTGCTGTGCCGCTGTGCTTGCAGCAGCGCAGCTGTGGTGGCCTGTCGACGCATGCTGGCAGCGGTAGGAGGTTGGCTGGCGGCTGTCGCGTGATGTGCAGGTGTGCTGGGTATTAGGACTCTGGAGGGCAGCACTGCTGGCTGTTCTGTCGAACACCAAACCGAGCATGGCGTACTCGTTCATCAGTGGTCGTGTTCACAGTGAGAGATGGTGTGGGTGGTGGGTGGTTGCTGGGAGCACCCACGTTTGCAGCGCCACTGCATGTGCATGCGGTCACCCGCGAAGCTTCGGACCCACCCATGAGTGCCGCCCGCTGCTGCACACCTTGAGCAAGACGGCCTCTGGATGGCTGTCATGCGGCCCTGTAACGACATTGTTATAAGACAGCGGTGCTGACGCACATGTCTTAGATCATTTGGAAAGAGAGCTGAGGGTTATGTCTGCAGCTGTGCCGTGCAGTGGTTCTGATTTTCATGGCTGTGGAACTTGTTCAGTGCCCAACTGCAACAGGAGCAGCAACCCAATTTACTGCGGTTCTTTGTGTATCTCTGCTGCTTGTTTTGGTTGTGGCGGTACATGCGGTATCTTGCTCTGAGTAGGCGACAGCTGTACAGCTGACACACCCGGCTGCATTCCGGCTGGTGAACATGTACGTAATGGCGCGAAGAGTGGTTTTTATGCTGGAAGTTCTGTGTGAGTGGCTGATGAAGAGTTCACACCGGCAGCCGAGCTGCTGCTGTGCAGCGTGCTCTGCGGGTGCCTTTGGGTACCTTCTTGCAGGCACACCATTTTGCGAGGGTTGTCGAGGGCGCTGTCAAAGGGCGCTGTCTCATGGGTGCTTGGGATTGGCTGTCTGTTTGGGGGTTTTGAAAGTTGCTGCGTAGCTCTGTGCCTGTGTGTCATTCTGTGAGAGTCGGGCTCCTAGCTTGCAGGCAGTTCACCGTGCGGAGGTGCCCCGGATACGACATCCAGGTGGCAAGGACTCCCTTAGCGCGTAACCATGTCATGCAACACAGTGCACAGGTGTCGTTTTGAATATCGGTGTGGTAAGCCAGCGCGGCAGCGGACAGGCTGAGTTGAGCTGTCCATGTGCAGGCCAGTGCCACTGGCGGTGGCAGCATGGCGGCGTTGAATCTGCACTGCACAACCCTCAGGGGCTAGGGGTGTGGTCCATGTCCGAGCGTGCCCAGGCTGGCGGCGTTTAGACAGCGCTGGGGAGGTGCCCATGTACAGGATCTCAGGCCACAATTATTTACGGCTGCATGGCCTCGTGTGTTGTTTGTCTGCTGCCTGTTGGCACACAGAGCTGCCGTGCAGAACAAGACCATCGTGTGGCATGCTAGCGCGAGCATGCACAGACAGCGCTAGCGTGCACAGACGCAGTTGCGGCCATCCGGCCAGGCTGTGTTTGTCTGTGCACACGCCTCTGCCCAAGTGGGTTGGCCATGCAGTGCATGGGCGCTCCCCCAGGGAGCCTTTCTGTTCACTTGTGTTTGCTCTTGATGCCGGGTTCCCGCTCCACTGTGTGTGAAGGGTGGAGCATGTGCTCACGCTGTACAGGCTGCGATGCAGTGCATAAGCGAGCGCCGTGCATCAGCAGGTACTGCAGGCATGCCAGCTGGCAGCAGCTTGCAACTGCTGCATGTGGCCGTGCTTGCTGCGGGGCATTGTCAGCAGGTGGCAGGACTCTTGCGGCGGAGGTTGTTTAAGTGGCTCTGCACTGCATCTGCTGTTTCACTGCCAACGACACGATGGCAACAGAGCCAGGGGGCGCCCACGGGCTGCTCAGCATGCTGCATCAACGAATTGACACCCAGTTTTGTGCTGCATCAGATTGAGCAGCAAGATGTCTTGTGTTTGACGTGTGCGTGGAGATCTGCTGTGTGCACCAGCTGTTAGCCTGTCAAGGTGACTCATCAGCCCCTGCACCCCGAAGCGTAACGCAAAACCTGTCACTTGCACAAGCTCCTGGGCCTCTGCAGGGTTCTGGATGACTTGTAAAAGAACGAGTTTTGAACGGCTCCTGGGCTCCAGGTAAATGCACAGCTGCGTACCTCAAGCAATGCTGGACCAGGAGACCCCCGCCAAGTTCTCCTGGTACTCCGGGTGGGCTGCCATGCGGGCACGCATTCGGCAGCAAGGCTTCAACATTAAATAATTACCTGTGCTTGTGTCTTGTGTCGATAATCAGCACACCAGTGTGGTACCACAGAATTTGAATTACTGTGAGAGGACACGGCACTAGCATGCAGTACACTGGCAGCCCACCCATATTGTAGCACATAGTGCTGGCAACACAGCAACACTTGCATGTACAGTACATACCGTTCTGCTACATAAACCTTGATATCACTGGTGATGCGGCTGACATCGTGTGCTGAGCAGCCAAAACAGCAGTGCTGCTGCTGTATCGTTGCCAAGAGCATTGTGGGTGTTCACCAAAGGTCAGCTTGGCGCGGGTGCAACCCCCACCAATGGCTGTGCTGCAGCTGCTGCTGCAACTCCTAGCCGGTCTGAACACCTACAGCAGCTGCGCTGCCTCCTGCATAGCACCAACCTCACTGCCAGGGTGCTGTTGCGGCTCGATGTCTTCAACATCTGCTGCTGCTGCTGCTGCTGCTGCTGCTGCTGCTGCTGTTGTTGTGTGTTCAAACCTGAAGACGTAGCCGCTGCCAGCCACGAACAGCAGGTGCCGGCAGTCCTCTGAGATGCCGCACGCCCGCACTGGGCCCTGCACCTTGATGGCCTCAACCCGCGCTGCTTGGCAGCCGGTGCTGGCGTCAAACACATAGGCGCTCGTGCTGTGGTTGCCTGCCACCAGCAGCAGCAGCAGCAGCAGCAGCAGCAGCAGCAGCAGCAGCAGCAGCAGCGTGACGAGTGTGCAGGTAGCGCGACAGGAGCAGTTGCTGCATGGCGATTTGTAGCCAAAGGTACGCACCTGGGATAGCGGGGGCAGCAGCGCCATGACCGTCGGCCATGCTGAGGAAGCAGAGAGGCATGCGGTCACGATCAGGCGCACCACGCAGCACCAGATGCACTTGCTGTGCCTCTCCTGCATCAACGTGTGCCCCCTCCTCAATGAAAACAGCACAAGCAGTCAACAGCAGCAGCAGCCATTCAATTTGGGTGCCATACTCACCGGGGCCTCCCCTTCTCCCTTCCCTGCTGTGTTCTTTGCTAGGCCAACGCACTGCCGCTGACCGCACTCACCCACGCACACGTACTGGCCGTCTCGCGTGTGCCCGAAGCAGCAGCGGCTGGTGTGGCTGGCTGAGCTGTTGGCGCAGCCAGGCACCCTCCAGCTGCTGAGCAGCCTGCCTGACGGCAGGTGGAAGACAGCCATGCGGCCGTCCGCTGTTTTGGTGGCTAGCCTGTCACCTGCGGCAGCAGCAGCAGCAGCAGCAGCAGACCGTGTCATGCAGCTACAACACGACTTGATGTAGATGAACATGCCGTCACCTTGAGCCGATAGGAACTGCCCTGTTCCAGCTGCCAAAGCATCGCTCGCAGTCACATTTCCTCCTGGCGCAGCAGCAGCTGCGCACAGCAATGCCGTTGCTGGATCGCAGCGGCCGCCATTGACATGCGCCCAGCCAGCCGTCAGCAGCGTAATGCAGGAGCGCAGTCAGTGTACAAGTGGTATGCAAGGCAGCTGTGTCGCCGGCTTGGTGGACACAGGCTCCGCTGTGTTGCAACGCCTGGTAGAACAACGGCTGCCTATGTTGCAAAGCCCGGGTGGGACAAAGGCTCCAGGTGCCCATCCTGCAGCTGCTGCTGCTGCTGCTGCTGCCTCTTCAAGGCAACAAGGCTGTGCTGCAGGCACATGCAGTTCTCCAATCCACCTGCCAGGAAGCGCATGCAGTCCACAACGCTGCCCTCCTGGCCCGAATGCTCGACATGCAGCGGCGACTTCACTACAGCAGCAGCAGCTGCTGCCGAAGCTGCCGCCGCCGTCGCCGCTTCTGCAGGTGCTGATGCTGCAGCGCCGCCGCCACCACTGAAGCTGCTGCTGCTGCCCGTGCTGGAGCTTGCTGCAGCTGCTGCTGCTGCTGCTGCGGTGCGGCTGCATCCACCACGGGTTGCAGGTCCCACGTGCTGAGCTTGCAGGATCTGCTGCTGGTCACTGCGTAGTGCCCCTGGGGATGCAACACCTGTGAAGCAGGCGGCCAGGGGACCAGCCAGTGGTCAGAGCCTGGGCTCGCGGCAGCTGTGCTTGAGCGCGGGAAACAGCAGGGCATGCTGCGCTTGCCGCGCTTTTGAGAGCTGCAGCTCGTCGCAGTGTGCGGTGATGTGGGCGTGCATGCGGCAGAAGCTGCAGGCGTGCCATGTGCCAGCAGTCGGCTGCAAGCCTGGTGGCGGTGTGCGCCTGCACCTGCCGTTGCGGCCGCAGTGCAGCTGAGCATGCACGCGCGTGCATTGGCACGTGGCTCGATCCGCTCTTGCATACGCATGCCCCTCCAATCAGCGCATGTGACAGCTACCGCTGTGCCCCAGTCGGGCATGCAAGAGCACCGCAATCGTCCGTGCCAGGTTGTTCTGCCCTCTCACCGCTGCAAACGCATCCGTCTTGATGCTGCAGCAGCACAGCCCCAGCGCCACCTGCCACAGCTGCATCGTGCCGTCCTTACACAGCACCAGCAGCAGCCCCGGATGGTCTGCTGCTGCGGAGAGCTCGACTGCAGGGTTGCCTTGGGGCAGGGGCAGCTGCTCCACCACTGCTGCCTCTGCTAGGCTGATGATGTGTACGTGCGGGTCGGTACCTGCCACAGCCTGCAGGAACAGGATTGCAGCTGGCGTCAGGCCGCTGATGTGTTCGTGTGTGCTTTGGGGGCAGGGGCCGGGCAGTGCGCCCCACAGCTTGCAGGGATCAGCATGCAGCGGGTGGTGCACTGCTGACATGTATGTGTAAGTGGTTGCCAGCTACAGGCTGCTGGAAACCAACGCATGGCATGTGATGGGCTGATGACGTGGCATGTGCAGGTCGCTGTCAGCAACAGCTTGCACCACAGCAAAGTCCAGCGGAAGGCAGCAGGGTGAGGGAGGCATGCAGCAGGCAGCTGCAACGGGCCCAGGTGGTGGTGCCTCTGTCCCTTTTTTTTGCACGCCTACTTGGTGCTGCCGCTGCTGCTGCTGCTGCTGCTGCGCTCACCAGCAGCGCATCTCCGTAGGGGTGCCTCGACAGGCCGCTGCAGTTGACCCAGCAGCACACTTGGAAGGCGTCCTGCGGCCAACCACAGCACACGCACCCACCACAGGGCTGCCTTTGCTGCAGCTGCGTGATTGGATGCTTGCGCAGTCAGGGGTGCTCTGCCAGGTGCGGCTCTGCAGTTCACCCGCAGCACAGGTACGTGCGTGTGCTGTTGAACAGGCGTCGGTGCTGGCCATGTCGCCAGGCTGCTGCGGCACATGCTGCACATCACACCCTGGCCCTGGCCACGCCTACTAATGTGATGAACATATGCAGCCCACCCCACAGCAGGTCGACTGGTGGGGCAGCTCCTGCGCACAGCATCAAACATAGGACGCAGACCCACACACCTGCGCCTGCTCTGCGCTGCCTGACAGCGACAGGTTGGCCACCACAGCGATTTGGTTTGACAAGTGCTGGTCGTCATACACAGTGGCCTGCAGGCGGGCGGCAGCGCAGGGGAGGCCAGGCAGACAGGCGCACAGTGAGGCAGCACCTAGCATGCTATGCGGCTGGTACATGCGGTGTTTGCAGGCGCTGTGGTCGCAGCAGTGGTGTGGGAAGGCCTCACAGTACAAACATGAGGTGCGGCGGACACGTGCAGCAGCTGGTGTGTCCTGCAAGCAACGTCTTGGTGTGTGACAGGTGCAGCAGTTGCAGCACGAGTTCCTGCAGGCACGCAGGCGCACTGCACAGCACTGCAGACAGGCTGGCGGCCAAGGCACGCGTACAGCAGGCGCTGCTGCCTTGCAACGGGCACATGTGCAGCAGGCAGGGCTGGGCTGCTGGGTGGAGTGCTCACAGGCGGTGACATGGCGTGAGACGAAAATGATGCACTGCTTCACTGCACTCTGCGCAAGAGCAGGCGACACAAGCTGCCGGTAACATTGCCCGTGCCTGACCTGGTCCCTTCCAACGGTGGCAAACAAGTTGCGACAGTCCGCATCGCACAGGTTGAAGGCCAGGGCCTGCACTTGTGAGCAGTGGCTCTCCTGCAAGCACAAGCAGGCATCCCCTCGCTGATTTGCTGCGGTCTGATGCGTGAACCATACTCCTAGGGCTTCCACCAAGTTGGAACCATGCTGCTGCGCCCTTGACAGTGTGCAGTGCACACTTGTTGCGGCAGGCGCATGATGAGCGCTGCTGCACCTTGATCACTGCCTTCAGAGTGAGGGCTTTCAGCGCCTGCCGCCTGAAGTCCTGCAGTCCAGTGCTGCGTTTGTGGCTTTCAATGCGGGCCTCCAAGCATTCCTGCTCTATGTTCATGTGCCAGGGATGAACGAAGCTGTGCCTGGGTTGCTGCTGCTGCTGCTGCTGCTGCTGCTGCTGCTGCTGCTGCTGATGGTGATGCAGTACTGTGTGTTAGGCAGGACGTAGGAGATGCGCACTTTACAAGTTGCTGTGGCTGCCCGTCATGCGATGCCGGTGTTTCCGGCGTCCTCAGGGTTCCCGTCCCGGAAGAGAGAGCGGCAAGGGCGTGTCACGAACATTCAAATGATTGTTACTTGCATGCTTTGAAGTTCAAGCTACAGCTTGCCGGTTCATCAGTATGATCGTTACAAGAACGGTTTCTTGAGCGCATGTGCCATGCCCTGTTTCACTAGGTGCAACATGTTCCTGGGCCAGGAATCCTGGCAGCTTCAGGCTAGTAGCTCAGACAGACGCCAGCACATACGCCAACCGTTGGTCGGTGGTTGTAGTCTGGTGGCTGCACAGGGACCACACATGTGTGCTGTTAGGGTTGAATCCAAACAGCGCGTCCAAGCAGCCAGACCGAAGCAACTACTCTGGACTTGGATGTTTGCTGCGTGTTCATCAATACAACCAGCGGCGCAGTACAGTGGGATGAGCCAGCTTTGCTTACATGCACAGCCCCGCATGCAGGGGTAGGGTGACACTACTTGCTTGCTTGCCTTTTGCTGCTGCGTGAGAGTGCTTCTTTTCCTTGACAGAGCGTCAAGTATCATCCATGATGGGCAGCTGTCAGTGCATGCTGTGCAGTTGTTGCGAAGGTGCAGGCTGCCTGCCCTGAGGGCCTGCCACCGGTTCCGCCAACTAGGCTGCTGGCTTGCTCCTGAGTGTGAAGGTTTGCAGAACAGGGCACCATATGAAAGTGCCAGCTCAGCTTTGGATCCACAAGCCTGCTGGACGGTGGCAGTAGCACTGACAAGCAAAAGCTAACTGCTTCTGGGCTACAAGCACTGAATGACACGGTGTACCGCTGTCTGTCACCACAGCCACTGTGACTGTACCAAACACCATACTGCTCTTGATTGTTACAATGCTGGGCTACAATGGGGGCAGACAATCAAGGAGAGTGTGCTATGGTGTGTGCCAACAAGGCAAACAGCGGGCACACTCGGCAGCGATGGCATGTGCCAAGTACTCACTCTTATAGTCCAGCTTTTATACTCACTGACTAGTTGCAGAAGGAGCACCACACACCCCTGGCAAATTGTGCTGTAGCTGTATTGCAGCAACCACACAGCAGCAGCACCATAACCACTTCCCTTGCAAAGCATCTGAAGCTAGAGGCTGGATTCACCAATTGTAAGCCAAAAGTCCATTCTGGCCTATATCCTATCAGCAAAACTCTACCCTCAAGTATAATTGAACCCACGACAGAAAGATAATATACAGCTTTGCATTGTTGCAATGCATCTGCATCTGCATGAAGTAATGGTTTCCATCTCTTTGTTTTGTACGGACATGGCATTGCTGCACAAGGCTTGCACCTCTTCCGCAGGACCTGCTGACATGTGACTCCCCGACAGTAGCAGCTGCACTAGCGGTACAGCAGCTAGTAACAACAGCCTGACGAGCCTACACTGTGAGGCACTTGCAACAATCAGCTGAGCACATCTTTGCACACAAGCTCCCCACGCAACCTTGTTCAGTGTCCCCCACCAGACAGCAAGACTCCCTCCCTTGCCAACTGCTTCTAGCTCCAAATCAAGGCAAGGCGCCTTTTATCCTAGTAACCGCCCAGCACGTGCTGCTGCGTGATGCAGTGCACGTTGCCTGCGTTCAGCAGCACCTCCCGGGTGCCGCCAGGCACGCCCACCACCTTGTAGCCCGGCCCGTACGCTGCCTGCAGCACGTCGATCGCCTGCTGGTCTGTGGGGTAGCCAAACTGGGGGATCACCGCCCCGCCGTTGGCGCAGTAGTGGTTGATGTAGCTGCCGGGCAGGCGCGCGTTGGCCAGGCGCGGCACGTAGCCCTTGGTGATGTGCTCCGGCTGTTGGCGAGATTGGGATGTGCACAAAGGAGCAGTTTGGGCGGCAGGAAAAAGTGAAGTGCAGCGCAGCACGTCAGCAGGAGGTTGGAAGTGTGGAAAATGGGCAGAGATGGCATCAGCACCAGCTGAGCGAGCAGCCGCAACTCTGCCAAGGGGCGACAGCAGTGCCGGCCGCACCACCTGGGCCTTCCATGATTGTGCATCATGCAGCTGGCAGATCCAACATAAGCGGTGTACATTTGATTTGCTGAGCCAAGGTATTGTTGCTCCCATTTTCAGCTCTTGTCAAGTATACACCATGGAACCAGCATCATGCCTGCGCCGCACTCACGTCCACTGTGTCCGCCTCGTGGTGTGTCCTGAACATGGGTGGCGGGCAGGGCACCTTGACAACCTCCAGCTTCCTGCCACGCGCATCAGTGGTGGACTCCAGGATCGCAACGTTGCGGCTGGAGCACTCGTACTGCACAACGAAGCAGCAGCAGCAGCAGCAGCAGCAGCAGCAGCAGCAGCAGCAGCAGCAGCAGCAGCAACACGTTCACGGATGTATTGACCCAGCAGCGACACAAAGGGTATAACCAACCATGCTGCTGCAAGGCACTTCACCTGTTGATCTGCACCGGCGCAGCTTGTCAATTCGACAACGATATACGGATGTTGAGTACGCAGCTGACAACACCGCCGCAATTGTCACCTGTGGGTCGGTCTTGTCCTCTGTCCAGCTGATGGCGACCACTCCTGGCCTGATGAAGCAGGCCATGTTGTCCACGTGGCCGTTGACCACCTCCGTGTCACCAGCCATGCCCTTCCACAGCCACACCACCTGCAGCCAGAGAGAGCAAGCACAGCTGAGAACAAGGTACCACGCATTTGGAGCACCTGCGGTTGGGAGAACAGTTGCTGCCGCTTTGATGCAGCACACACTGCCTGGTGTGTCTTGCTTCCAGCGTTACGGCAAAAGCAAATGGCACATGCCTGCTGAGATGTACATGGCAGGAGTTGCTTTCTTGCCCGAAGACGAACTGCGGCATGTAGTATGGACATCTGCTGCCGTGTAAATGTCCGTCTTGCTGCCGACATACTGCTGCTTTCTGTCAATGTCATTCAGTGGCGCTGCCCGTCAATTACTTCCTGCTGCCAATGTACTACACCCCCCCCCCTGCATTGCCCCAGGTTTCAAGCCGGCAGGTGTCGCCGGCCATGCCCACCTTGTCGATGCCCAGGTACTCCTTGAGCAGCGACTCGATGCCCTCCTTGCCCAGGTGGGGGTTGCGGCTGGGGTCCAGCAGGCACTCCTCAGTCACCAGCAGCGTGCTGCAGGGACACTTGGGAGACACAGGCGCCAGCAGCAGCAGCAGCAGCAGCAGCAGCAGCAGCAGCAAGGGGTCAGTAGTGAGTGCGAGAGGCAGCAGGACGTGTCTGTTCAACTAAAAGCGGGTTGCGTGCCTTCATGCAAAGCTCGCACAGGGCACAGCGGGCATGTGGACACATGCAGGAGGAACAATCAGCAGGCGCTTGCGGCTGGCACTCACCCCTGGCCGTCGCTGTGGATGGAGCCGCCCTCCAGGTGCAGCGGGCACTCAAACACCGGCAGGTCGTACTGCTCCAGCACGGCACGCCCTGCAGCCACCAGCGCGGCATGTGCACTCAACGTTGAGGATAATTGCAATTTGCGCCTTATAGTGTGGTGCATCATGCAGGGCTCGTATTTATGTTAGGGGGTTCCAAGGATGTTGTGACTGTCAACGTGGACACACAGCCATAGGCCTGGCAGCAACCGCAGGCAAGAGTTTGCATGCAGCTGCTGCGTACTGTTAGCTGCTGTCCCACTGCAGTTCAAGTAGGTGCTTTTGCCGTGAATGCATGGCTGGCAAGATTTTGCTCTGTAGCTGGTGCTGCTTGTGTGCAATCCTTGACTGAGTTGCTTGTGCTGCACCCCGCACCTGCTGCTGCGTCCTTGTCCCAGTTTGGCATCATTGCCGGGCGGCCCTGAGCAATCTTGCCTGGCGCGCCATAGCTGCAGCAGGCGCAGCAGGGGAAGGCAGCAGTGATAAAGTGCTGGTGGAAAAACAGCTGTAAGTGCCAGCAAGTCGCGCATGGGTCTGGCTCACATACGGCACACACGCATTGCAGGTCTGTGCGCCGTAGACTTCAGCACAGCTCAACACACACAGCACTACCCGACACCCCGACTCCGTTCAACCTTGGCATGGGCTGCTCACCAGTCATAGTCCCAGTGCACGCCCGCCACCTGGCGCTTGCCGGTCTCCGGGTCGGCGCGTGCAATGCAGGTGGGTCCCCAGTCACGCAGCCAGCCGTCGTTGATGGGCATGGCCTTGACTGCAGCCAGCAGCGGCAGCAGCAGCGGCAACAAGTGGCATTTGAGGCGGCTGTCACTGTTGAGCAACGCAAATGTGCTGCACTGCTTAGTGAGGTGCCTTGCACAGCTGGATTCGTGACCAACCATGCGATATCATCCAGCTGATGTCCAAGCCACAACAGAGAGCATCAGGGTCACAGGTGTTTCATGCTGGCGTCATGCAGTGCCTGTGGATGACAGTGATGCACATTGAGTGAAGCAACAGCAAGCACAGCCTGTGCCGCACCGCGCAGCACAGCAGGCGCACCTGTCACGTTGGGTGCATCGGCCAGGTACTGCTTCGCTTCCTCCACCACTGAAGGGTCGGTCCACATGGTCACCGGCTCAAACTGGCTGATGGTCTTGGCAACTGCAGCAGCAGCAGCAATGATGGCATGAGTGTGATGGTTTCAGTGATGTAGCCGCAGCAGTTTCATCACAGCGGTGGCTGCAGCAGCAGGTGGGAACGAGTCACCAGTGATCATTAACCTGCAAAGTATCAGCAGAAGAGCCTGTGCACAATCAAGTGTGTGCCTGCTGGACACGTGGCAGGCCTGCAAGCCAAGGAGCGCTGGCGACCCCCAAACTGCTGGCGCACCTGCAGCGTACTGCTTCTTGGCTGGCAGTGCGTCCTCCCTCCACAGGTACTTGTCGTACGGCCAGCCCATCCAGCAGCCGGCATGCTTCTCAAACTCGCCTGCAGCGCAGCAGCAGCCAGCAGCAGCAGCAGCAGCAGCGCAATGCACATCATCAATTGGTGTGCAGCTGCTAGCACTTTAAACATGTGTTGCAGTTTGGCTGGGTGGTTAATACTTTGCGGTTGCCAGGCATGGCAAAGCCTGGTGTTCAAAGTGTCAGGTCACACTGGTCCAATGCACGCATGCACATGATGAACCAGTGAGCTTTGCTCACCAGGCAAGGTGAAGCCTTCTGTGTCTGGGTGGCATCACACTGAACCAAGACATTGGTAAGCATGCTGCACAAGCAGCCTGTCTGCTCACCGGGCATGGTGAAGCCCTGCGCCTTTGGTGTGAGGCTGGTGTCCACCTTGGCGGATGGCGCCACCTGGGGCTTGGCGGGAGCAGCAGTGGCACGCACCAGCAGGGCGGCGCGGCGGCAGGGGGCGGGCGCGGCAGTGCGGATGGTGCCTGCAGAGCGGACGGGACAGGCAGCAAGGGATGTCAGTAGTGGCTAAAGGTGGTGGCAAACTGCTGGGAAACAGCAGGCAACAGACACCAAATGGCTTGCATGTACGAGTGTGGACTGGTTGCGGCCAAGACAGCTTGATCCCCCATGTATAGGAGCAGCAGAACGCAGGCATGGCGAGCTGAGCTGGACAGCAACAAATGATGTTGCTGCTGCTGCTGGTGGTGCTGCTGTTGGCTGCAGTGTGCTGTTGGAGGATCAATTCCAGATGTTCACCTGTGCGTGCCTTGCTGCTGGTCAGGCCAAAGCGTTGGGACATCTTGGCAGAAAAGGCCATGTTGCCTGCATGAGGCGCAGATCAACGGCACGTTGAGACAATAAAGCATGCCGACGGCAGCTGCAGAACAGGCAAGCAACAATGCATAGGCACAACGCCCACGTGGTGCACTACAGCAGCAGGGCTGTCAAGCATGGCGCCACGCTGTGTTCTGAGAAGGTACGAGAAATTTGCTTACCGATGCTTGTCGTCTATCAGCTAGGCACGGAGGTGGGTGCACGTGACTCGCTGGGGTGTTGAGTGCGCGATTGTGTGTTGCGAACCGTACAGAAGGGCGTGAAGCTATGCGAGCTGTTGTCGATAGGCATGGACATACCCTCTTAAGTAGCCTGCTGCGAGTGCCCCTCCAACGCCTAGTAGTCTGATATGCTGCAAGCCGTCGCACTTGCATATTCACGTAATTTTGTCACCGTTGTAGCAGTAGCATGTCTGCCGAATTGATCGTTCGATTTTCTCAGATGAAATTGGCATCAAACTATATCATTAATAACCATTATTAACGTATCATTGAGCTACCACCGCTTTCTGTCTGGTCACTGCACGGCACGATCATGCACCAGGCTAGTTGTTTACGAGTCCCTCATGCTCGTATGTATTTTGTTACTGGCAAAGCATGTATTTGCTCTGGGTGTGTCTAGCTGCGTGGCACAGGCTGCACGCACGTAGACGAAGACGGTTGGAGACCACCTGTATACGTACGTGGGTTGATGCCTGCCGCAACTCGTTGGAGGTGCAGCAGGTGATTGGCGGAAGATACGTATATGTGTTCTGGTCGTCAGCTATAGTGCCTGCCATAGCCTGCAGCAGAGCATAAAAAACGTTCCTGGTGCTGCTACTGCTGCTGTGCTGACAAGCAGTACATCTTCATAGGGTTGCCTGGTCAGTAAGTGCAAAGAAAAGTACGATGTGACATTGCGAATGAAAAAACTCACAAAGGCTGACACCACAACACTGCAGCATGCACTGGCGACCCAACACGGGCAAGACTGGGCAGACCTGCTCCAAAAAACAGCTCGTATTGTACAACAATATGTCCGCCCACACTGGCAGGCCCTAGAAGGTGAATCCGCTGATCGGCCTCGCACGCTGCAGCAAATAGATCAAGAGCTCGCAAGCCTGACGGTAGATGCTCTAGGTGAGGAAATCCTTTCTCTGCTGGCCAAGGCGAGGGACGTGGCGTATAAGGTATGCCCAACGCTTGACACCACAAACGGTTGGAGGCACTACAGGAGCAGAGGCCTCAAATGCGCTCGCAAGCAACTGATGAAACTCAAACACACCGCAAGCGCGGGGCTGCGCATGTTAGGGCAAGGAGATGCTGCACACGCGGACCAAACTGTCAACGTGACCGAGCTGCGCAATCAAGCCTGCGCAGACCATAAAGCTGCTACCATGCTGCTGCATTCAGCAAAGCATAACACATCACACAGCAGGAACGTGACAGCCCCACCACCAGAGGCAGTTGCTACAGTGCAGCAATTGGTGCAAGAGCATCTGCAAAAACACCCTGAACAAACGACAGTGCAAGCACACCAAGCCGTCAGGGACATGACCCGCGCACAGCTGAGTGAGCTGGACAAGCAGTGCCCCCGGTTGGCACAGCAGCAGGCCATACTGCAAACACAGCGAAAGCTAGACTACAACCAGCGAAAGGGCAACAAGCAGGCGCTGGGCAAGCATAAACCAAACCCTAAGACAGCACTGCGAATAGTCAAAACCTCAAGCGGCACATATGCAACAACAAAAGACACGGTGGTCTCAGAGGTGGAGGGGATGGCCACTCGCAAATTCACTGCCCCTGAACCCAACGGCAAGCAAGGCAAGTATCTGCCTGAAGACGCCCCCCGACACTACCCGTTTGACCACCCAAGTGAGGAGGACTTTAAACAGTATCAAAACCTGATGCACCACACCGCACCTGCTTCACGACATAGGCATTGGCTGCACACCGCCATCGATGACGAACTTGAGTTTGAGCACTGCCTAAGAGGCCTGGCAAACAACAAAGCACCTGGGCCTGACGATGTATGCAATGAAGTAATCAAGGCCCTGCCAACACTAGGCCATCAAGCCCTGCACAACATGATGCGCATAATGTGGGCCACTGGACTCACCCCACAAACCTGGAAGCGCAGCACTACGCTGCTCCTGTACAAACAGAAAGGGACACCACTAGAATTGAAGTACTACCGATGGATTGGCCTGGAGCTGACTGTCTACAAGCTATGGACACGCATGGTAACACGCGCCATGGCAGATAGGGCCGAGCGCCTTGGGATGCTCAGCAGCTCTCAGGCCGGGTTCCGTAACAAACGCAGCACAGCAGACCAGGTTGAAATGATGGTGATGGCACTGGAAGACGCTCATCTATTCAAACAAAACATATTCATGCTGCAGGCAGATCTAACAGAAGCATTTGACACAATCTCTCACGACAAGCTGCTGATGATACTGTACGACCTGCACTTCCCCACAGATGCTATTGAAGTGGTCAAAAACCTTTACACACAGACACAAACAACAGTGCAAACTCCTTATGGTATGACAAAGAGTATCCCCATTGAACGGGGAACGATACAAGGGGACAGCTTGTCACCATTCTTGTTCGTGCTGTACATGGAGCCGCTGCTGCGCTGGCTGCGCGCAGGCAACAAAGGATATAAGGCAGGAGCCCTGGCCTACCTAGATGCTGATGCACAGCAGACGCATCAAATAGCCGACATAACGTATGCGGATGACATCAACATTTTAACAGGGGGCAGGTCAGGGCTGGCAGATTTGAAACACCAAGCAGCAAAACTCAGCCGCTACGCTGAATGGGGACACCTCAACGTCAACAACACCAAAACTACTGTGACAGGTGCCCTGCACGGAGACCAACCACAACAACCCTACGACGAAACTGCTCTTGCACAGCGACTATGCAACACAATCAGCATTCAGAGCAAGAAAATTACCTACCACTCGCCCAAACAGCCCTTCAGACACCTAGGCGTGCTACTAACCATGGACCTCAACTACAAACCCCAGCTAAAAGCCACCTTGGAGGAAGTGGCCAACATGACACACAATCTCGGAAAATCACTGGCTAGCGCACAGCAGAAACAAAGAATTATTGAACAGTCGATTCGTCCATCCATAACATACGCGTTCATGGCGGCGCCATACACGCTAGCAGAGATAAAGTGCCTAGACAGCCTGATCACCAGGGCTACCAAACAGGCCCACCGGCTGCCTAACAGCATGTCCACAGCAGCAACACACCTCAGCAGACAAAAGGGGGGCCTGGGATGCCACTCACTGGAGGTCGAGTACAACAAGATGGGCGTGGAGCGCCTCGTCAGGTCTCTCAACAATACAGGCACGCTAGGCACGCTGAGCAATGCCCTATACAAGAACCAGTGCCAGGGCATGGACCGTCTCACTGCACAAGAACTGCCATACACCCTTAGATACAGCATGCGGGTGCGCCAACTTATGGCATTCAAGCGATGTGACCTACGACTATGCAAAGATAGACAGCCACTCGATGAGATGAAAGACAGATGCTCACTTGCCACCGCACTGGAGCAGGCTGTCGAGGCACACACCCAGTGGGACAAGCGGCTCGTGCAAGATATACACACCCTCAACAGCATTGGAGTACAGTCCATTGAGCAGCTGCTGAATGCGGCCCGCACCATGGTGTGCCCTGCCAGTGACCTGACAAAAATGATAGGCGCTCGCAAAGTAAAGGCCAAACACAAAACAGCATGGAACAGGGTGTCCCATCTGCTAACCACCGGCACAAACCATCGTGCAGGCGACCAGGTTACAACAACAGACATGCCGCTGGCCAGCAGGCAGCTAGATCCATCCATACAGAGTGCACTGCAATCCCTGTGGCCCGCCAATCCCACGGCTAAGCCCCACACCATAGTACACATGCTTGCTGACCTGCAGCGCAGCAACTGCCAACGCATCCACAGAATCAGAAACAAAATGACACTCAATACAGAAGAGCAAATGCACCTGCTGGGTAACACAGTCATAGGCAGCAACGTACGCATTGCTGAGGCAGTAATTGAGCAGCAGACAGCCAAGCCACACAACACCCGCGGCGCGGCCAAAACAGGCATGGAGCTGGCGCAAGCAAAGATGCGGCAGCTTGAGAAAGCCAGCGGTGCACAGGCAACCCAGCTGCGGCAAGAACTCCTTGGCCTGCAGGACCAGTACTCGCTGAGACCAGAATCAATCGTCAGCATAGACACTGGAGGGTTCTCACGGGCCACCATCAGCACACCCCAAGGTCGCTCTACCCAATTGCAGGTGCTTGCAAAGTGGGGAGAGTCTGTCCAGTTCAAGTATGTGCTAGATATCTATAAGCTCTTCGCATACAGGACAGCAGCGCCGCCGGTGCGCATCCAGCCAGATGACCACGCCCTGCGCAACGTCCATTGGCCTTGTGAGATCTGCGCACAGAGAAACACAGCAACAGACAGTGTCACATGCTGTGTGTGCCACAGGCGTTATCACACCCACTGCATTACTGGTGCCAAACCCTTACTTGGACGGCAATACAAGTGTAGGCAATGCAGGGAAAGACGCTGGACTGCAGATACACTGCCACCAAAACTATGGCTATATAAGGCAACCTGGAAAGACACATATGAAAGTGAACAGATAGTGCTGACAGCTGGCACCGCAAACGCCATTACACAGCTGCAATCAATGATTCCGCCCGCACAACACAAGCACACTGCGGCTGCAAGCAGGGCCCCCCCTCCCCAACCAGCTGCTGCCAAAGCGTGCACAATGCAGCCTGTCGACACAGTGTATGATGTAACCATAGGGCAGGCCAGGCGCCGCAAGCTGGTAGTGCACACCCTACCCATAAACCCCCACACTGATATAGAACCCACCGGCACACAAGAAGTCATACTGCGGCAGGTGCGATATGGTGAAGGCCCTGAAGGGGCAGCCTGCTGCCACAGAGAACTGGCCTGCATCTACCATGCAGACGGCCGCTGCGAGCATGTGCTGGATCCTGCAACAGCAGCAGCACTGCACCACAGATACAAACACATGCAGAGTAAGCATGCAAAGTTCATGCGCAGGCTCGGCTCCACAACATACGAGCAAGATGTGCTCAAGCTGGTGACACGCTATACACCAGGCAACAGCATGCCAGGCCATGGCGACAAAACAATCACAGAGAAGCAGCAGTGCACACTGCCACCCGCGCTCAAGGACTACTTGTTCTACGAGCTGGGCTGCAAGCATGAGCGCTTTGCCAGCCCACTAAATGCCCACCCGGCTTGCACCAAGTACTACTCTCTCTTTAAAGAAGACCGCATGTTTGGAGCACAAGGCAATGCATACAGCAGCAAGTGGACTGGGGCCAGCGTTGCAGTGCCTGACTCCGACCAAGCCGCTGCCGAACAAGCAGTCAAGTGGGCAGTGTACTCAGCAAAAGCCACTAGGGAAAAACCCACCTTCACCCTGCTGTTCCTGCCCAGCTACTCCGATGCCCAGGACGGATATAGCGGTGCTCCATACATGCACTGGGTGTACCGCCACCCTGAATGCTGCAGACGCCTTCTGCTCATACCCAGCAGCAGAATGGAGCTACAGCCCCCAGGGAACAAGCCCCACGGACCACCTAGCAGGCTGAAATGGAACACGATCGTGCTGGCAGTAGGCAACGTGGCAGGGTTTCAAAAGCATCTCCCATTCTGGGAGCAGGAGCCATGGGACACGTTCAAACGCAGGATGCAGGAAATCTTCCCTCATAGAGACTCCAAAAGACACCCTCTTCAACATCTGAGATGGGAAAGTGACAGATTGGTAAACAAAGAAATGCCTCCGAGGGACGTCAATAATATCACACTGCCACATAAGTTCCGGCAGCGCCCAAACGATTGCGACCAACGCCCCCGGGTGCCCACCATTGATAAGATTGTTACTCCCGTACCCGAACACACCGGGACAGGCGACCATGGCAACGCGCAACGCATCGCAGACATTTACAGGGCCCTAGGAGTCAGCCAAATAGAACAAGCCGCGCTCAGCCTCCCAGACGGAGCCCAGCCTGGAGACCTGACACGCAGAGCAGTACAGGATGCCATTGCGACGCTGCGAATCCCTCAGGCAGACATACCACCACTGCAACACGACTGGAGGAGCTTTATCTACACTGATGGCAGTGTGCTGCCTAAGGACCAACCCACCAACGGACCTGGCATAGGAGCAGCGATACACATCCCCGCCAACCCCCTCACGGGGAGGGAATCGACTACCATCCCGATTGACTGCTCCACTCCAGAAAGGCACGTCGATACAATCAATAGAGCAGAGCTCTCAGCAATCTCTGTGGCCATGGAGGAAGCGGCAAAGCACATGCCCACCGATGGTGCACTGCACATAGCCACTGATAGTTTGGGATGTATCAGACAGGTCTTTAAGGCAAACACGCGGCCCCAGGACATGCTGGAGCATCGCCACTTTGCCCTCATCAGGCACATAGCAAGCAGCGTAGCCTCGCACGCAGGGATTGTTCACCTGTGGAAGGTGAAGAGCCACATTGGAATTGTGGGCAATGAAGAGGCAGACCAGGCGGCCGGCAGAGTGGCCAAGGGAGACCAACCACGATCTGACACCCGCCAGTTCTCTCACCCAAGCAACAACAGAGACAGTATGGCCTGGCCCCACACTGAAGTAGCAGCTGCCTCCCCGCCCGCATCTGGAGAGGGGCCGCAGACCCGCATGGTACCGCTAGCCAACATGAGTGAAACCTTGGCCACCGTAGCTATGGAAACAAGTGAGCTAGGCTCCTCCAATCAGGAATCCATATACTTCAGCAGCTGGATGACCATGTGTCCACACATGAACCATGAGCACAGCCACAAGTATATCACCAATGCCACACTTGCACCGCGAACAAAGCGACTCGTCCATCAAGCCCGTTGGGGCCACCTACTTACCCAAAAGATGATGAGCAGATGGGATAAAACAGGGCAAACCAGCAGCCTGTGCCTCTTGTGTGGCAGGGAGGACGGCGGGCATCACGCCATCAGTGGATGCAAAGCATTGTCACAAACAGTGACCTTAAGACACAATGACGCAGGAACCGTCATCGTGAAAGCTATCAGGCGAGGAAGCCGAGGTGGAGAACTGGTCGCATCCGACATTGGCATACATAAGAGAAGCAGTGCAGAGGAACTCATTCACAAAGGCACCACACTGACTACGCGCCGCAAGTTTACCCAGGCCGACTTTGATGACCCGTATATGCCGAGCATTCCCCATAGGGTTCAACAAGCCTTGATAAACCAACGAAGCGTACCAGATGCCCTGATGTACGACGAGCAGTACAACGTATTTACTATAGTAGAAATCAAATATTGCAGGGACACCGACAAAGATACACAACGTGTCAAAGCAGCCGAACAGCATAAACACCTCCATGATAGCATCGCTGGGATGGATGACCAACCTGACCAGCCTGAAGAACAACATGACACAGGAATGACTGACTTGTGTGCCGCTATCCGTGATGCAGACCAAACGCGCCCCAGCGTGTTCCAGAAAACGATCCTGCTCGGCGTTACTGGAGTGATATACGCAGAAACCGAGCAACAACTGACCACCCTAGGCGTGTCAGGACCGGCACTGAAGAAACTGCTGTCTGACCTACACTACACCGCCATCTCCGGCCTGGAAAGGATTTGGAGACAACGCGGAGCACTGCTCAAGCAGATGGGGCACCTCAAGATGGCCAACTGCAGTAGAGGCAAGAAAGCACGCATGAAGAGGGCCTTCAAGGTGCCATGTCACCGCAAGCACGCCAAGCGGCGGAAGCAGTGACACATCCCATCTTGTGGGGCTGACTGAGGCCGTCTACCTCAGCCAGTTGAAACCTCCCCAGTGGTCGGGCGACCACATGGTGGAGGGGTAGGGGGTGTGGCGCCGGAGACGGCAGGCCTGCCCTCGTTCCTTAAGTTTCGCGAGCATCTGCATCCTTGGACACCGAGGATGCACCGCAGCCGTAACGCTGCAGCTATGCGTAGTCTCTCTCTCTCTCTCCCTTAACTTGGCCAGCGCCGCACCGAGAGCACAGTCGCTGTTGCCTGGGTAGCAGCGAGTTATCAGCCCTCTCCCACCGACCAGTAGCCACGCGCAAGTCATGCGCCCCCAGACGAAAACGCATCAAAGATGCCAGGTGCATCTTGTTTAATCCAGCCGTGTTGTGCACATAATCTGGACATCAACTGAATGGTTTCGTCAACTCAAGCTCATCAAAAGGGGAGCACGCAAACCAGTTCTCATAGGTAGAGTGCATGACAGTATCAGACCCAGCCACTCTGGGGTTGGCTGGCAAGTCTTGCCACTGCTGGTACAACCATGCTTGGAAAGCACTCTGTACATTGCTCAAATCAGAGGCATCAAGGCAATGCAAGCCAACCATTGAGTCAGGAATGTCTGCTAACGTTCCCGTATGGGTATGTAGCGTACACACAAAAGCCCGAAACCACAGCGACCTCTGCCTGCCCTGCTCAACACTGCTGGAGTAGGCCCTCAGACTCAATTCCCTGCTCTCCTGCATAGCAAGAAACAACCAGTCATTGGGGGGCCGTGCAACCACTCGATGCCACAGGTCCCAGCAAGCTGTGAACCATCCACTGTGTCATTCTAGATACTTCCTCCAACTACTAGAACCTTCGAGAACTTGCATCCCTCCGGAATCTTCTGGACCTTTCCAGATCCTTCCGGATCATTCTAGAACTCCAAAGTCATTGCAGACGCTTCCGGACACTGCTAGAACCTTCTGGAACATTCCTCTCACATACTAGTGCTACAGCTATCATATTCCTTACATTGACTAATGGTCGGCAGCCAAACTCACGCAGTAGAAGCTGCCTGCATGTTGATTTGCGCACACGACCAGCCAGCATGCGCAAGAACATCAATTGCACCACCTGCATGTCATTGCTGAGAGCCGTGCCAACACCTGGCGGCCCACTGCCGCAGCCATGTAACAGTGCAGGGCCCCACACTTCAGAGCAGTAGCCCCAAGATGGGGGACACGAGTGAGTTGAACAGATGCAATTGCAGACCAAGGCCGGTGATGTTGTGATCAGAGCAGCGCGAGCGCATCGCCCACATTGCCCGAGATCCAGCAGCACAAAACCCTGTCACCCAGACCCCTCCCAGTACATGTGAAGGGAGACGGCACTAGTATTCAGTACATGCCAATAAGCCAACTGGCAAAAGAGTACTTCTAAAATACGGCAAGGCTTCAACGAACTGCAATGGCAGCACGAGGCTTCGAGCGGCGCAGAAGGTGCTAGCACATTCAAATTTCATAGCTGTTCCCTAACTGTGCAGAAGGCACAGGCCACCATGCCATCTGTCTGTGCTGTTTTGAAGCTCCCCCCTGTGCACCTGCAGGTGCATAGCTGGTCATTTCGGATGCAGCACACGGTGCACAAAACAACAACTGTAACCGAAGTTTACGTGCTGCAAGCCGCTGTACAGCACACGGGCTCGACCCTTCTGCACCTCAGGTGCAGCAGGGCTGCACTGCATTGCAGCTGTGACGGCGTCAACTGTGTTAGGGTTTCGGTGGGGCAGCCCGATACTGGTATGGACGGCAAACGCGGCAACAAAAGACTTCAAAAACTATAGAGTCACACTGTGCGTGCGCTGCGCACGCCTCACTTATAACGTTGGTGGTAGGATTACCAACGCTGTTGGTGGTGCTCAAGCGTTCGACTACGTCCCTGACAGCACAGCTGATCTTGTCAGTGCTAAAGTATTAAACTGATTTCATAATACTTACATTATGCTCATTTTCGCCAATGTTCGCATCCTCTGTATCAGCGCCCAGCAAATCCTCGAACCTCCTGTTCATTGCTATAGATCGCTGCTTCGCTCTTTTGCAAAGCGGTAGTGTGTTTCAGATATAAAAAACATTATTGTCGGGATCAGGCCTTCCTCTGCAAGTTGGGAGTGGCACCGATCACCAGCGCCGAAGGTCACCATCTGCGATTATCGCTGTGCAGCGCATCTGACAGGCGGGCTATGGCAAATGTAGCAGCCCGGGAGTGCCATGTTCCTCAGCTCTGTGCATACATGTCGGCACTGCTTGTCGGCTGCAATAGGTGCCGCAGCAGCAGCAGCAGCAACAGCAGCAATAGGTGGCCAAGTGCAAGGCAGGTCAGGGGGGTCACAAGGGTGTCATACCACTCCCTGCAGATTATTGCATTATGTCAAACTAGAATTTTTGTACATCACATATCTGCTTTTAGTTTTTGCATCACCCCAGAGCATCCCCTTCATCTGCCGCTTTTTGATTTTTTAAAATAGTTCTCCCAATACACGCCCTTAAATATATATGTAGATCTGCACCACACAGCTGTCCTTTATGCTGATGGGCAGGGCCTGCCCTGCCAGCAGTGGCTCTCCTGCAGCCACTGACAGACCTCCTGTCATTGCTGGTGCATCATCACATGCAGTAGCCATGTGTTCACAGTTTGGATGTTCAGGGCTCCTAGCGTGCCGCATGCTGCTACAGCCCTGACCGCATGGAGTGCGAGCAACGGTGGCATGCACACCATCATTTGCATGCATGCAGTGCTGTATCCTTTTACATCATGAGGGTGGTCAGGTAACTCTGCTTCGCTTTCCTTTTGGGTTAGAGTGCTGCTGCTTCTTACATCATCACCGCAGCTGCACTGCGACGACTGTCTTGAGCTGGAGGCCTTTCAGCACCTTCCTTTGGGTGTCCGCGCGTCTCTTGCTGCGAATGGCTGTCAGTGCGGGGTTACAAACTGTCCTGCTGGATATTTAGGTGCCCGAAATGGACGACATTGTACTCATGTACCTCAGCCTGCTGGGCTACCCGGGTAGCGCCAACAGCGCTGTTGCTGCTAGCAACAGCAGCGCTGCTGACAGGGATGCAGAGTTGCAGATACAGCATAGTAGCGTCACATTATGTGGATTTTGCTGCGGCTTCTTGTCTGCGATGGAGGCACCTCAGGCGTCCTCAGGGTCACGGTGCAAGAAGAGGAAGCGGCAAGGGCGTGTTACAACCATTTGTCACCATTCAAACATTGATACGCCATTTGCCATTTGCTTGCAGAACAGGTTCTCAGTGCTAGCTGATATGCCAGATGAGGCAGAAGTAGAATGGCAGTCCTTTGCAACTGCAGTACAGCAGACAGCTACCAGCAGCTTGGGCCAGCAGCAGCACAAGCAGCAGCGTCGATCTTATCTGTCAGAAGACACCTTGAGCGTGGTTCACCACAAACAAGTTGCTTTTGCAGCTTGGCAGCAGCGGCAACAGCTGCTGCAGCGTCTGACGCAGCAGCAGCTTGACATGCAGCAAGCAGCCAGCAGTGGCCAGTGGGAAGGGAGTCAGCAGCAGAGGGAGTGGCAGCGGCAGCATGCCGTTGCAGCCGCTGCTGCTGCTACAGCTAAACGTGCCTACAACACATTGAACAGGGCCGTCACACGCAGGGTGGGGCGTGACCAACATCGGCAGCTTGCTGCGCAGGCAGCGCATGCGGAGCACCTGTGGAAGACAGGGCGGATGTCAGGTTTCCACAAGTTTGTGCAAGGCATGTTCAAGGAGAAGCAGGCAGCAGTTGGTTCAGCAGGCCTTCTCAGCAAAGATGGGAGCACCACACTACGCAGTGCGCAGGAGCAGCTAAGCAGATTCCAGGAGCATTTCCAGGAGGTCTTCAGCAGCGATAGCGTATCTGCTGAGCAGGAGCAGCTCATGGAGCAGCTCATTGCCGGTGTGGAAGCCTCCCTCAAGGGCAGAGTCAGTCACAGCAGCAGCGAAGGTGATACGATTACCCCTGAAGCGGCGCATGTTTCCAGTAGCAGCAGCGACAGCAGCAGCAGTGGAAATGACCTGAGGGCAGCAGCATCCCCGCCGTCACCTGAAGAGGTGGCTGAGGCGATTGCAGCTCTTAGGAATGGTGCAGCAGGCGGTGTTGATTGCATCACTGCGCCTTTGCTAAAAGCTGGGCCGCTGATGGCAGAGTGGTTGCATAGAGTGATTTGTGCAGTTTGGGTGTCTGGCAAGGCCCCGGTTTATTGGAAGCGTGCTTTACTTGTGCCGCTCTACAAGGGCAAGGGCAGTGCTAAGCTAACAGGCAATCACAGGCCAATCAGTTTACTTAGCATTCCTGGCAAGGTATATGCATTGCTGCTGCTCAGCAGGGTGAATGCCCAGATTGACTCACAGTTGCTGGATTGCCAGAGTGCTTTTAGGAGAAACAGAGGTCTGTCAGATGCTGCTTCACCTTGTGAACGCTTATGTCTAAGTGTCGTGAGCACAAGCAGCCGTTGTACATGGCTTTTGTTGACCTGACAAAAGCATATGACTCCATACCAAGGCATGCACTGTGGTGTGTGCTACGAGCATATGGAGTTCATGACAAACTAGTACAGTTCCTCATTGATCTGCACACAGGCACTCAAGCAGCAATCAAACTGGCAGGTAGAGTATGAGAGTGGTTTGATATCAGCACTGGGGTGTGGCAGGGGTGCGTGATTGCTCCTTTGCTGTTTAACGTGTTCTTTGATTGTGTAGTTAGGCAGGCGCAGGCAGCAATGCCAGAGGGCTGTGGTGTGCAGCTGTCTTACCATGCAAATGGTGAGCTGTTTCAACGGTCAACCGGTGCTGGTTCCTGCTTGTTTACCCTTTCCACTTTGTTGTATGCAGATGATATGGTGCTCATGAGTTGCTGTCAGGAGGAGCTTGAATGCATGCTCAGGATTGTGGATGACATTTGCAACAAAATGGGCATGCGTATCAATGCCAGCAAAACAGAGTTGTTAGCTCTGGCACCCTCTTCTACTGGTCCTCCGCCGCAAGGTGTGCAGCTGTCAGGAGGGGTGGCAAATTATGTGTCTAGCTTCAAGTATCTCGGTGGCATTGTTGATACAACTGCCACTTGTGATGCAGAAGTATGTGCCCGCATAAGCAAGGCCAAAGGCAGGTTTGCTCAGATGCAGAGACTCTGGGGGATGAAGAACATGTCTGTGAGTGTGAAGATGCGATGCTACAATGCGTATGTTTTGCCTGTTATCATGTTTGCCAGTGAGACATGGGCTTTGACTAAGCAACAGACGGAGCGCCTGGAGTGTGTACATTCTAGCTGCTTGCGGCAGCTGTTACACGTGCGGCTCTCTGACAGACACCGTCTGGTGAATATCAGGAAGCAGTGTGGCACAGTTAGCCTTGCAGAACACCTTGCGGCGGCTCGCCTGAGGTGGCTGGGGCATGTTGTGCGCATGGATGAGGGCAGGATCCCCCAAGTTGCTTTGTTTTCTTCATTGCATTGAGTTACGAAGCGGTCTAGGGGCCGGTTTCCAGTTCGGTGGCAGGATTGTGTACACAGCGACTTGCAGCGGCTGGGACTCCCTCATCAGATGGATGACCTGCGTGGTTACTATCTTTTGAGGGGCGCATGGCGTTCTATGGTCTACAAGGTTACACACCCTGAGGCCGTAGGGGCTCCCCTGCGGTTCTCCCGTTCCTCCTCCCACTACAGGCAGCAGCAGTCACTCATGAGACAGCAACACCTACAGCAGATGTATCCGGTTTCTAGTGAGCCGTTTATAATTGCTGGTGTGGGCTGGCAGTGCCCTTGTGGGAGGATTCATCACACGCGGGAGTGCACTGACGCTGTGGTCCAGCTCAGGGCCATCAGTGATTAGGGTTTGGGTATGATCATTGCATGAGAGATCTGTCAAGCGAGCGCTCTTGCGTTCAAGGTTTTGGCCGTATCTGGCCCTAGCTTGTGGGCCTGCGCCCACCGGTTAGGAACCACTGAAGGTGGTTTGGGAGCGGCTCCCCTTTCTTTTGGGTTGTCACTATTGCTAGAACAACGTGTGATTGATTGGTTGATTGATCATCATGTTGTACACTGTCTTCAACACCTGAAGCAAGAGCACTGAGGTGCCCTGTACCTGCTAGTTGTTGCCATGTCTGCATGTGACGTTCCTATTTCGCTGACGTTGACACCTTTTGTTCCGTCCTGATGCTTTTTGTCTGCGCAATGTTTGTGTTATTGTGGGTGAGGAAGCTGCAAATTGCTTCACTGAGGCTTTTTGTGGTTTATTCTCGTGTCCTGAGCGCTGCAGTCCTCGAAGTGTTCCGTTTCCGAAGTGCACACCCATGTAACTCTCCTCAAACTCAATCGCATCTTTTGTTGACCCGCTCTTGAAGACACCGTGTAACCCCTCGAATTCAAGATTCGACTTGAACACACCAACGCAACCTCTTTTCTTCATTATGGACTCCCCCTTCTTCTTCATGTGACCGCCTTTGGCCTGAAATCCGCTGCACAAACGCGAAGTGGGAAGGAAGCATGCAAATGGTGGATTTCAAGTTGATCAGCCGCATCAGCACACCAGCTGCCTACCTGTCGTCCTGTTGTACATGGCCGCACGCCCAACCAGCATGCTGTAGAAGATGAAGTCACCCCTAGGGCCCTCACATTCATTTGGCACATGCCGCGGCATCAGGCCTGACACTCAGAGGCTTTTGTCAGGGGCTGAGCCTCCTTGAGAGGCAGTCTGAGCTGAACTGTTTGTTTACTGCTTTCCTTTTCATGCCGTATTTGGCTGATGCTGTGCGGTCACTGCATGCCTGCATATACAGCCATATGCTAGAGTGCTTCTTCTTCTTCACAGCCATATGACTGCATCACATACCCTCAGCGGCAATGCTAGCTAGCTACAGCAAGTTGCTTGATTGTCACGTCTGCCTTGTGTGAGTCCGACCTCGCCTTACAGGTGCCTGCTAGTGTGTGCATGGTACCGCACAGGTCCTGTGGTGGGCAGACATCGTGTACACTATACAGCGCTCCCTGCTTTGACTCAGGATACTCTGTTCCCATTGTAAGCAGTGGAATTGCAGCATAGGCCAAGGTTTGTGAGCTCCTTGGTTGCTGCTGTGTTTTCTGCAACTTAATATGTTGTCTGTCACTGTTATGAAGCTCGGCTCTGAGCGGCTGCGAGGGCCGATTGGCATGGGCGTGAACATATGACTGCTTGGGGGCAGGGCAGAGGTAGCAATAGTTGAGCACACCATCCTGCAGAGCAGCACTCGACGACCTTCCTGCCCTTGCTTGACGGCTTGCAGGGGTCGTTGCCCTCCGAGGCCACCTGAGGTGAGTCTACATAGCACTACATGCATGCAAAGGGTCTGTGATTTTTGTTGCTGCTGGCAGCCCACCACCGCACCAAAGGGCTTGGGCAGGAAGCTCCTGGTTCACACTGCTTGTGTTACAGCTTTTTGGTGGTGGTGCTGGCATCCTTCTGTTTTATGTAAAAGGACACAGCACTGGCATGTTCTATGTGAGAGGACACGGCACTAGCATGCAGTACACTGGCAATGCTATGTGTATGGGCCCATCACTCCCCATGCCAGCCTGGCATGCCAGCCATGCCAGCCTGGCCTGGCCCCCGGGGGGCGGGCATATTCCCATGTTGCACATGCAATCTGAATGGTGAAGCACGTGCTGCTGTGATCATCATAACCATATTACCCATTCAAGCCATAGCATCAGCGCCATCGGCTGCTATGCTGCTGTGATGACACCTGAACAAAACATCTGCATGACGTTGTGCCCTCTTGTTCTTCGTAATCATGGTCATTTGAACATGCACCAATGTTTGGCAAACAAAGTCATCAATTACATCCACACTCAGCCTGCTGATGCAGTTGTGAATAGTACGCCAAACACTTGCCAAGCGCATGATAGCAGAACCCAACCAACCCAGAATCAACAAGAACCAACAACCATAGAGATGACAGATTCAAACGAGATCATCAGCTGACCGCAGCCTTACCCGAGTGCCAGATGGAGTGCATGCGCTGAAGCCACAATAAACACCACACCCCAGGTTGCACGCGCGCACATCCAGCAGCACACAGTTGATGTCTGCAAACATGCGACACGACCTCCATGTCATGCAGACAGGCCGCCGGCCTGCCACCACCATTCCGGCAGCTAATGTCCCCCATTTTATGCTACTGCTCAGAGGTCTGGGGTCCAGCTCTGCTGAGACAACCTGGATCTGGTGCTGCTTTGGTCGGCAAGTTGCAGGACAATGTGATTAGCAGAGTCCAGTATATTTTTCTGCGCACTATTGCAGGTCATGTCCGCAAATCAACTTGCCGCATGCTTTTATCGAGGGAGTTTGGTGCCCAACCTTTGGTGTGCACTTGGTTGCGTGCAGCTTTAGCTATGTGGAACAGGGCTGTGGAATTGGGTGATGCTTCCTTGTTGGGGCGCGCAATGCGTGAGAATTTGCGGTTGTCTCTTGTCGAGCAGTAATAGTTTATGGTGCAGGCAGTTACAGAGTGTGCTGTCTTATACACATGATCATTCCCGGCAGTTGACTGCGGTTATGCCGCGGCTGCAAAGCTTTGTGGATCTGGATGCCAAAGTAGTATTAAGTGCATTTGAGGGGTGTTTGTATCAGCAGTGGCAGGGATGCTCGCAGAATCCACGTGATGCCGTCACCGGGGCTGGAATTTACAGTACATATGAACGATGGTTTGCTGCTTGCTCGGGTGATAACTTGCAGTCTGTGCGTCCTGAGTCTTGGTGCCCCCAATATGTCTTGCAGACCGCTGGGCTCAACAGGGAGCATGTTGGTTCTCTGGCTCGTTTTCGACTTGGTGCCCATGATCTGCGTGTATGCACTGGTAGGTGGCACCGTCCGCCTTTGGTGCGGTCTGATCGAACATGCCAACGCCCTGGATGCCACTTGGGTCAGGTCGAGGATGAGTTTCACATGGTTTTTGAGTGTCCTTTGTACGCGCCAGTTCGCGAGCGTTTTGCTTGCCTTTTTGAACCATTTGGAGGTTTGTCGCATACGTGGGGTAGTATAGCCTCTTGTCAGCCAGGTGGTTCGCATATGATGACCTTTATGCGGCAACAACCTGCTCTTGTGGCTGCCTTCGTGCATTGTTGCTATTTGGTGCGCTGCCACCCGGAGGCGGACCCTGAGTCCTTCTTGTCTTCGGTTTCTGTCGCTCAAGCGATCGATGCAGCGGACGAATTTTTCTCTGCTGACTCTTCTGTTTGTTCTGATGACGATGATATATTCTATGAGGTCTCCCCCCCCAATGAGCCTCTCGTTGGCTCCTGAATGGGGTTCCCACTCCTTGTTGGGTGGAGCATGTAATGTAATGTAATGTAATGTACAACGATGCAATGCGATTGGCGGATACTGTACAGCTATTGCATTGCCTGTCCCTGGGTCATGACCCCTTGGTCACCAGGCAACACGTGCAGCTAGTACGCAGCCTACTTTGACTTTGACTGCTCTACCGCCCGGGTGGCTGCCTCCTGCGCTGGTGTCGACATGCCAGAGGCGCTGCTCTGCGACCCTGCTGACTTGCCGGCCATTGAATCACTGATACTGTCGCCAATCTCTGAGGCCATCTCGCGCATCGAGCCGCCGCCGGTCTTGGGGAAGTCGGCACTGCAGCAGCAACCGCCGCAGCAGCAGCGCACCAGCGGGCGGAGGTGGTGTGGAAGCGCATCAGGCACGGGCATGCGTGCATGCCGCGACTGACTGAAGACATGGCTGCAGCTGTCCTCAGGCGCTGCACGGGCTGTGCAGGGCGCACGCTGGATTGGCTGCAGGGGCAGCGCCCTGGAGGGTGTTGGTGAGCTGGTGACGCATGGCCACATGATGCGTGCAATGCATGACCTAAGCTGCAGCGGACAGTTGCGGTCACTGCCTGCCTTGCCTTACATCCAAGCGCTTGCATGTTGTGGATTGCACGGACAGGCAAACAGCGGCAGCGGCCCCGTACACTGCAACCTGCCGCAAGTGCCACCATGTACTGCTGGTGAACTGCGTTTACAACAGGTGTAGTGTTCTACGCTGCCAAATCACCCAAGGCCTTGCATGCCGCTCTTCCATGGTGGCTGAGCATGGGAGTCCTTCAAAGCTGGCCTGCTCACCCGCCGCCTGCTGCCTGGTTGACCTTGTCGGCCATGAAGCGCACCGAGTCCTGGCTGGTGTTGGCCGCAGACTTGGCCACCAGCTCAGGGTCCATGGGCTGCTGCGGGAACTTGTCCGGGTTCTGCAGGTGCGGGAGTTTGAACACCAGGTGGTAAGGTTTGATAGAATGCAGAGGGGCTAATCACAAGGTGCCAGTGCATGGCTTTGTGGAAGAGGAGTGGTGCCGCATGGCGCGTCAGATGGCCAGAGAAGCGGCAGGCAGCAAGCGGCAGGCAGAAAGCGGCAGGCAGAGTAACGGCAGGCAAGCAATGCATGTGCTCAATGCTGCGCACTGGCTCAAGTTGCAGGTAGCAGCAAGCCACTCACTGCCGCAGCCCAACTGTACCCTTGCACTGCGTGTGGACGACAGCCAAACAACCATCACAGGCGCTAGCACTAGAGCACGACCTGACGATGCAGCCACCCTGCGCTATCACCGGCCAACAGCCCATGCGGCCCTCATCACTGGCACCGCGTCGCTCGTGTGACGGCTACCATCTCAGCCACCGCACGCGACTGTGGCCCTGCAGCGGAGCAGCTTCGCCCCGCACCTGCTCAGCCGCCCCACCTGCTCAGCTGCGCGCGGCACCTGCAGCTGCGCGCCTCACCTGCTCAGGCGTGTCGAGCCTGGCGTCCGGGGACTTCGGCTGCTCCCCCTCACGTGCCACCTCGCTCCTGTTGGCGTCGTCATCTCCCGGCCGCCCCGCCACCTTCACCCAGGGGGAGGACGCGGGCTCGCTGCTGTCCTTGCTGCCAGCATTGAACACGGTGCGTGCGGCCTGCCAGCAGCAGCAGCAGCAAGGTGAATGGCTGTGGTACCGGCAGCCTGCTGAGGGCTGGAACTTTTGGAAACATGGGGTAAGTGCTCATATGCTGCAGGAGGCAAGATCTTGACGTGCCAGTGTGTGGTTGCTGGAAGTTGACGAGGCTTGGGCTGCAGCACACGTGTCACCAACTCCCCGCCACCCGATGTGCAGCCACAAGAGTGGATAGCTGCATGGATAACACACATGCATGAGTTGAGTTGATCTAGCTGCCACTGACTATCAGCTGCAGGGACTTCGATGTAACACAGATGCAAGCTGAGGCCCTGCTTCGCGGATGCAGTGACGGGGAGCTGCTCTCAGGCAACATCAGCGCCGCGCCAGCTGTGCTCAGGCCCCAATGTAACACAGAAGCATTCTATGATAGGCAGAGCACTGCCTGCCTAGCACAAGGTGCTTGCTCCCAGGCACCGGTGCTGCCGCTGTCCTGCCAGCAGGTGTACTTGCAGACATGTGGTTGCTGTGGTGTTGGCCAGCATCACATGGCGTGCTCTCAACAGGCAGACCTTGCTGTCTCTGCAGATGATGATTCTTTCTTACCTGCACCTGCCATCCAGCTGCAGCATTCTGTGTGAGGCATCCGACCAAACGCGAAGCCACGTTAAACTTCATGGTCATGGTGAAGGTAAATTTGCAATAGATGGCAGGAGGTTATCCAATTTAGTGTTCAGCCAGCTTTGTTTTTTTTTCCAGGCAATCTCGGGATAGGCTGGACACACACGGAGATTTCTATCACAGTAGCGAGAGCAGAAAGCTGTCCGGTGATTACTCACCGTGAGTAAGAGTAATTGCGCACGCTTGAAAGCGCAAAAGGATGCATAACATGGTTATTGTGAGCAATGTAAGACCATATATACCGCAAGCAGCTCGTCCGAGGCAGCTACTGGACAGGTCGTACTCGCAGCCTGGGTCAGGCCTAATACAACCCTGAGCCCCCTCGGCAAGGGGTGGTGGTGGTGGTGGTGGGGGGGGGGGGCGCTGATGTTGACGGTTTGTTAGTCTATCGTTATAAGTATTTGTCATAAATTGTATATTATAAAGTGTCATGGCCGATCATCCTTACCGGACATGTTACCGTAGTCACCCTGATGCTAAGGCACCCTCATTGCCTTATACTGACAATCTATGCCTTATATTAAAGTGGATGGTTTTTGGCCGGCTTTGCCTTATGATGGTGCAACGCACGAAAATCTTCAAACCCTCAGTATCCGCGCCAAAGTGGCCTAGCTGCTCTCAGTAGACCCTTTTATGTTCAGTTCAAGTTGTATTGCTGCATCCTGTTATCATGATACTTCATTATCATGGGGGCCGGGGGGGGGGGGGGGGTGGGGGGAGGGTATTCAGCTGCTATGTGCCTGCCGTGCCAACAGGTTAAGACTGTGCAGGGGTGTCGTACAGCAACAAGGGCAAAGCCTCTGTTTGCTGGCAGTGAGATGACGACAGCTCTGGAATCAATGGTTTGTTACCGGTTGGTTTCTGCAGGGGTGTGCCATTTTCAGTTTTCAGCTCCTCGTCAAAGTAATTACATGAAATCTGAACTGAAATAAAAATTGAAACGCAAATGAAAATTGAAACGCGTCACTTGGTGGGCTCAGATCGAGTGAAAATTGCAATGAAATTTGCAATGAAATGAAAGAAATTGTAGAGTGAAACTTGTATTGGCGCACCCCTAGGTTTCTGTGGTTCAGCTGCCCGTCATTGCTCCGCAGCTTGGTTACATCTGCACACATGTTTTGAGCAGCAGCAGTCGTGCACTTTCATGCGGGGGGTTGGGTGGACAGCCAGAGTACTGCATGCTAGTGCCGTGTCCTCTCACATGTTTATGCTTGCACCTGGCTCATCTGCTGCAACATCAAGCCGTTGCATCTGCATGCATGCTGCATGGTGGATGGGGTCCAGCTGGCAGGTCTGGGCTTCATCCCCCCGTTTGGCTGGCAGGGCGCCACCAGCACCTGTCAGCTGGACGTCAGGAATGGCAGGTGTGCCGTGGCGATTGGTGGTGGCTTTGCCATGCAACAGCAAGCCACCATCCTTGCCGTGGCCGGTTCCAGATCACAAAAGAGTTGCATTGACAGACACCAACCACAATGTTTCAAGATGCACACGTGTATTCTTTCAAAGGTATGCAGGCGTGGCTTGGTGGTGGGGCAACTGCAAGAACAGCTATGGTAAACGTTGTGAGCGCTGCACTGCAGCAGCAGCAGTCTGCTGAGCAGCAGTCACAGTTTGCATGTTACACGACGCGAACATTCGCCCGTTTTTCGAGCTAATCATTGGCTTTTTTGCGAGCCAATCATTAAATGAAAACATGCTCATTGGGCAACCACTAGATCCATTAACCTTCAGTTTAAGCAAGTCACTGCAGGTGGTGAACAGGTGCAACAGCAGCAAACATCTTCCAAAGTAGCAGCTTGTCGCTTCACATAGATGCGGTCACCTTGATGATTCAGCTTTGATGGAACGCAGGGAGTGGAGTCAATTGGTTGTTGACTTGCACTGCAAGTGGCTGGCAGCCGATGCTGGCAGTAGACTCAAAGGCTTGCTTACAGGCCTGTAGGGGAGTGGCGGGCTGGGAAAGGAGGCAGCAGCATTATGGACATACATACAGACACTCCTTGCACTTGCAAGTGCACTTGGCTTTGCATGCAGTAACAAACAGCAGAATGCAGTGCTGTCCCTACAGACGCCAGGGGCGGTTCAATCTATTGAAGAGTTCAGTGGAGCGACGTGACAATCCTTATCCCTGCATGACCACTTACCCTGGGGGTATCCAATGTTGCACTGAGCATCCTGAGGGTATCCCTTTCGCTTATGGCGAGATACATACAATGGATTATTCAACGGCAAGATGTGCTGACGGGCTTGGAGCCGCGCTGATACTATCAGCTAGTAGCCAAGGGCAAAGTGGCGCCACACACAGCAATGGGCGAGGGGCAGGACCACTCTGTACCTCTTCCCAGCTGTCCAGTATGTCAGTCTAACCAGTGCAAAAGTGCAAGGCACGCGCAGCAAAGAGGCGACGGGTCTCACACGTGCATAGCGAGCAGGCTGGAGGCCAGCAGAACTACCGCAGCAGCACACCTGATGAAGCCACCCATCCAGCAGGCGTTCACGGCTGGCACCTTCCTGCAGGCCAAGGCAGCCGCCTTCACGATGAAGTCATTCACTCACGCTCAGCGCTGGACTATAAAGCTTTGCGGTTCAGCTTGCCGCCGCTGCCAGCCAGCGACAGGTTGAGCGACTCCCATGCAGCCAGCAGGGAGTCGAGCTGCAACACATGAAGGCATGTTGCGATGGTGAAGGCGTTCAGGGGCACCGGGTGCTTGTCAAAAGGAGCAGCACTTTCACACACGCAAAAAGTCAAGCAAGCCAGCAGTGTCTCCCCACCTCTGCATGCGACGCTGCGCATGTAAGCAAAGCTGGCCCCACCCACTGTACTGCTTGTAAGGTGGAACTCTTCAAGCTCATGATCAGCTGGCACCACACATGTGCATTTGGAGTTGGGGCTTTTCTTCTTTTTTTACAGCACTGGACCGGAAGAGCCAAAAGAGGTCTTGTGCGCAGAGCAACAGTGCCATGTCTTTTGTACAGCAATTTGTTGTCATGATAATCTCAGTCGCTGCACACAGTGCTTGGCGGCCAAGCTCGCACAATGCAGCAGCCGGCAGTTACGACCTGCAAGCATGCATGTGCTGGTGGCATGCAACAACGGGCATGACGTTTGATCACTGCACTCGTGCTTAAAAAGCAGCAGAGACAGACAAGACAGACATGTCAGCAAATGTTACACGGTGTGTGACAGGGGACAGAACAGCTGGGGTTCACATGATGACAATCCTCAGCGATGCTGTGATAGAACAAGTGTAAAACGGCTCATCATCATCATCATCATCATCATCATCATCATCATCATATTACCCATTCAAGCCATAGCATCAGCGCCATCGGCCCCGCGCCCCACCGGGGCGGAAAGAGGAGGGAGCACTGCTCCAGAATGCTTGCATGCATTGCGCACGTCCCAAGACTTCACAAGAAAAGCAGCAATACACGGTGACACCATCCGACATCTTCCAGAACTGCCCCAATCATCATCAGATACAAAATGCAACACCTTGTGGGGGGGGGGGCTGTCTGCTTTGCAGATGGCCGCTGCCGCTGCTGTGGTGGGTTTGAATCCCGCTGTTCCCAAACAATGTGACAAGCAACAAACAATGTGTGGATGTCCGGCTGATGGTGCTGTGTTGCCCTTATGATAAGTAGTGCCCACACTTGAGAAGTGCCATTTTGGAGCAGCAGGCCATCATGCATGAGATTTTTTTCATGGGATAAGCGAACAGATGTTGATTTCAAAATCCAATGTTTCTTCTTTGACTGGTTCGATGTTGCGTTGCACTTGCAGCGCTCAAGACATTGCTCACATGATGCATATGGTGGCCAACCATCCGTAAGCTGATATCACTTGACTTCGGGTCTTGTTGCAGCTTTTCCCTCAATAAAAACACAAGGGGACTGCTGATGGCCGACTGGAACGACAAGTTGACCAACCTTTGCTTGCAGATATATTGCAGCAACTTCACGGTGGCAACTGCGCATGGCCCGCAACAGGACAGCCAACAAAAGATCCCCGCACTCTCACTTGATGATAACATTGTTGCTACTTTAACGACTACTGCTGCTGCCTGCCCGCACCACCGCCAGCCTCTTCCACTGCCAGCAGCTCTGCTTTGATTGCCGCTGCCTCTGCCTGCTTCGCAGCCTGCTGCTGCGCTGCTGCTGCTGCCTCCCTGGCCTGTGCACGGCGCTGCTTCACGCGCATCTCCCACTGCCCAAAGTTGCGCAGCTTGCTCCTGAAGCTGCGCCCTGCCGGCTTCATGACCTCACGCAGCTGCCACTCAGGACGCTCGCCTGCATGGCGGCATGTCACCACTATGCTATGTCATGCAGTGCGATGTCATCGTAAGCATGTCGCATCCATGCACTCACCCTAGCAGTAAGACCAATACCAGCCCTGGTAGATGAGCCCGGTCAACATCCTGCTGTCCACACAAGAGCAGAATGCACGACAAAACAGCCCGGCAGTGGCAGCCTGTGCCCAAACAGGTTTGAAGCCAAGTGCTGCAGCAGCAACACTGGCCGGCATCCCTCAACTGGCACAATAGTGGTACAAGCCAGGCTGATGCTGGCCGAGCCACCACTCCTCCTGTTCACCAGGCCACGCCTGCTGAATGGCACACGCTTAGTGAGGCGAGGCCCTCAAGCCACATCAGCAGTCTCGGGCTAAGCCCTTGGTCATGTGGCAGCATCGCGGCACCAGATGCTCAGCCACACCCAACAGCGCAAGCGCACCCTCCCGACTCGTCCCACCGGCGGAAGGCAGGTCCCCCAGCACCGCGCCAGCGGGTCTGATCCACCCCGCAGACATCGTGCCAGCATGCTTGCCGTCGCATGCCGGCCACATCATCATGCAGGGGTAGGGTGACGCTTGCCTTTTGCTGCTGCGTTAAGAGTGCTGCTTCTTCTTGACACCACCACACCGGCAGCTGGCAGGCCCCGGCATCGCCCACCTGTCGACGCCAGGTACTCCAGCCGCATGAGCTGGTCGGTCGCGTCGCGCAAAAAGTACGCCAGCAGGCCCGGGCTGATGGCCTCAAAGTCGCTCGCCCACTCCTCGCGCGTGTAGCACAGCTGGCGCAGGCGCTCGACGCTGTTCGCCAGCCGCTGCGGCGACATGACCAGCACCGGCGGGAACTTGGTCACCAGGGCGCGCACCTGCGCGCGGGTGGTGACAGGCGGGGTGGTCAGCCTCGTGAGTGAGAGTGGGCGTGACGCATGGCAGATGTGAGAGGACACGGCACTAGCATGCGGTACACTGGCAGCCCACCCAACCCCCCGCGTGAACGCCGATGACTGCAGATGTGCACGCAGGTGAGGCGCTGGTGGCAGGCTGACCGATGGCAGCAGGATGTGGGAGGGCGTGAGCATGCAGCAGGGAGGCAACTGCAGCGACAATTGGTACAACTCCTGATGCTCAGCTGAGCAAGCATAGATGCGGTCTCCTTGTATACTGCGCAGCATGCACGTGCGCCGCAACGCACCAACACCCCCTGTGCCATCCTGCAAAGGAACGTACCAGCGCTGGTGTGAAGCTGACCACGCGGGGGATGTGGTCGTACGCAGCCTTGACTGTTTGGCTGTCGACCAGCAGCAGCTGGGGCACTTGCGCAGCATCTGCGGGATGTCAGAGTCTCTGATGCCCAGCATCTCCTGTATGCTGCTGCAGCGGTTTAGCACCGTGTCAAAGTCGAGGTTTAGGAGGCGCGGCTGCTGGCGGATGTAATACAGAGTGAGCTCCTTGCCAAAGTGTGAGGCCATGCTCTCAACCAAGGCTGTCATGCTGTGATGTCTGCTGTTATGGACGGCAGCGTTCGCTGGATGCGAGCTGGCAGGTTTGGGAAAGAGAGCACGTTTTGAACCAGGGCTTCAACTTCTTTGCAGTGCACGTCATCTGCTGCGCAGCACGAAGGGCAAGGCCGCCACTTGAACTTATACGTCCACTGCTGCTGCTGCTGCTGCTGCTGACACTGAGGCTGCCGCCGAAATTGCCGGCTTGATGTTTGAGGTTCCGCTGCATCACCCGGTTCTGCTACTGCTTGGCATCGTATCCGCAAAATCCTGCTGTTGCTGAGGATGCAGCTTCCTCTTGCTACTGCTGCAGCAGCTGGGTTCTTGCTGGAGGTGCTGCACGGGCTGGGGCTAAGCACAGTTTCCTGTCTACATAGGTTTATTCGCCCAGCGTACATAGTTGCTTGCATAGTGCGGGTTGCACGCTTTCAGTAGAATGACGACCAGCGAGATAGGGAGTGCCAGCAGCAGCTCCAACAGACGTTCGAGCAAAGTGTTTGAACACAAAATTGAGATCCCGGATGTTTCAACACGCTTGTAAGGAGTTTGCAGCGCGGATGTTCTTGACCCGTGCTGCCACCTAACTTGGGTGACCTGAGGTATCGGCTGTTCGCCTTCCCACCATCCCTCCCCCCTGAAGAGTTGTTGCGCACTCCATAGACAGATGCCAAACCCACACCGGCCCTCACTTGCACAGAGAACCAGATGGATACATGCAATCCTCCCACTGAAAACATGCCATCAATGCAGCAGCTGCCCTTCATCAGCTTTGTTCATTTTGCCCGCAGGGCAGACACTGCTAGACGCCCATACAGTTCAGGTCAACCTGATTGGTGATAAGCAACAGGCCAGCTAGTTTCAGCAAACTGGCAGCAGCTTGCTGTGCGCGGCACCAGCCTGGCGACACTGGCAACATGCGTACAGCACGGAAAGCCTGCTTCTTCAGGACATTAAAAAGCTGGCATGCTGCTGCTGCTGCTGCTGCTGCTGCTACCTAATTTGTCAACACACACATACATCCCATGCTGCGGTGCACCGAGAGGCATCACCAGCACCAGCAACACATGAGCATCAGCTCGCGTAAATAGCCTAAACTAGCCTGACCCCACTCCCACCCGTATGTTCCCTCACTGCTGCTGCTGCCCCTGGAGCCTAAGCCGCACCCGCAGCGGCGCACTCAGCTTCTTGTCATTGACAGTCAGCAGTGCTGCTGACTCATCACCCTCCAGCAACTCCCGCACAGGCCTGCCGAGGTTGTGCCGGGTGTCCTCTTCGTAGATGCCGCGTGCATACAGCTGCTTTGCACCGTAGCTGACACTGGGGTGTGCCAGCATCTTGCCTAGCTGCGGGTGCGCCAGCATCAGGTCAATGACCTGGCACAGTACCACCACACAACAACAGCACAACCAAACATTGTTTGTGGGCAGCGATTGGTGACAGCTGGAGCTTGATGCTGATGTTGCAGCGGGCGCATGCAGTTGAATTTCAAGCCATGACAGAGCGCAGGCCCGAGAAGCTGCGACCAAGCAGCCAGTGAGCGCAGCACCAGTAGATGTTGGGAAGCCTGATGCTGACTACTACGCAACACCCCTGATCTGCACCACCACAAGCAGCAGCAGCACCACTGCAGACAGGACATCCAGATCAAGAGACAACACCAGGCAGCTGATGCACACTCAAAGTTGCACTGTCATGCCTCCTGTGAATGTGCCGCATGCGCTTTGCTGCGTGGCTGCTGAGGTACCTCTCCCCGCGCCCACCTGCTGCAGCGTCGAGTCTGCTGGGGCTGGCAGCTCCACGCCTGCGCTGCAGACCGGGCACTGCGGGTCGCGCTCATACGCCACCGTGTGCGTGTAGATGCCCTGCGACCCTGTGTACCTGCAGCGGCAGGCCGGCAGGCAGGCAGGCAGGCAGGAGTTCATCGCAGCCTAGGCTGGCAGAGCACGGCAACCAACCAGGCTGAGCATGCATGTGCTGTGTTCCTGACCGCAGGGCCAGGGCTGGCACTTCCTGCTCGCAAAACCACAGCTGGAGCGGCTCTGCTGCGCCATACGCCCGGCTGCAGCGTCCAACAACGGTGCGGCTGTTGCTTGCAAGCAACTGCGTCTGCGCACTCGGATGCATGCAGTGGGCCCCACACACCAGGCCGCGGCGGGCGCTCACATCATGTAGTTGTTGAGCCCCGTGCTGCACATGGTGATGAGCTTGAGGGCCTCGAGCACGCACGCAGCGCTGACGATGGCGTTGGTGGAGGCGATGGCGGGGATGATGTTCTTCACCACACCCTGCGTCAGCTGGAATGTGACTCCCTGCAAGCACAGCACCAGGACCGCCATGGGGAAAATGGGTCGACAGACTTGATGTTTGTCACTCTATGGTGCGTACGCATGCCGTCACGTTTCATGCTGGGGGTTACCGTCCGCTGCGCTGCATGCGAGCGCGCCAGGGGGGATCAGCACATGGGTGCCCTGCATGCCCGCTCCGCACGACGCCCGGCGGGACGCGCCTCAGCCTTCACTAGAAGGTCGCGCTAGCGGCGCGCGCACCTCTATGCCGTACTGCTTGGCTCGCGTGAGGGCGTTGCCGTACACCCACTGCATGTGCTCCTCGTTGTCTGTGTCAAACTCCTCGCTGGAGCGCTGCTGGCTCCACTGGATGAGGTGCGCGTACTCAATGCAGTGCGCGGGCGTCCTGCAGGGCAGCCGCAACAACGCAGCAGGGCCGAGGGCGAGAGCAACAGCAGCAACGCGATGATCAGAGCTTGCAGACAAGACAGCTGCAATGCTGGTGCAGACCTTGTACGCCGCCCCACCAATGCATCAGCTCAATGGGCCACCCTCGCCAATCTGGAGCACAATCACCACACCACCCGAATCAGAACCAGCAACCACACCTAGCCGCTGCCAGCCAGTTGGTGCACACCAGCAGTTGAAGCACTTGCGGCTCTCAACCACCCACAACACAACACACCAGCCCCTAAAAGGCTCGCCACCATGTGACGATCTTGTCCAACCAGGTTTTGCTTCCAGCCAGAAACGTCCAAGGCGCTGATTACGTATCCGGCAACAACCAGCAGTGTCCAGTCGAAGCATACTGCCAAGTTTCACCCATGAAACTTCGCCCAAAGTCCACCAATTCGCACGCAGCATACTGCCAGGTTCTGTCAAACAAAAATCTTTGGTCTCAAGTTTCTGCACAGCAATGTGGTTGCGAGCCATGGCCAGCAGCCGTCCTGATCTGTGCACTTGACGGCATCCAGCCACAGCAAAGCCCCCCTCCCCGCACGCCCCACCTGGGGGTCTCAGCCAGTGTGCACAGCGGGAACTTTGTCTGGGGAGGGAACAGCCACAGCGTGCACTCGAAGCAGGGTGTGACGCCTGGCAAGATGACGCGCGCGTGGCCCTTGAAGCCCTCCGTGCCGCCATCGACCAGGGGCTTGATGGTGGACGTCTCCGTGTTGCCCTCTTCGTCAAACTCTGCACGGTGCGCATGATGTGGTGGCGTGTGTCAGCAGGAGGCGGGCGGCGATGCAGCCACGCAGTGGCAGCGGAGCCTGGGCATGGGCAACTGCTGGTAGGAACCAGGTGTGCTGCAACACGTCGGCACCAATGATGTTGGCTGAGTGTCTGTAGTCGCTAGGTTATTATCCTGGTGGTATGAATATATCTGCGTTGCCCTGCCCATGCCAACCTTGTGGCTGCATTAGTGGGCGAGAAACAAATGTAGGGCAAAGGCAGCGCTGGTCACAGAAGTGGTAGGCAGTGCAAGAAAGGCCTGTGATAACGGACAGCACGCAACAGGCATGACAAGCACAGCAGGGCCTGAAGCCACCATGTTGGGTTTGTCGTTGCATTCATGCACACCCCCTGCCGTGGGGGTCGACGCTGATGATGATTCTGTTGCAACTGCTGATGTTCTGCTGTCTGCTGCATCATCGGGCTGCCGGCGGACGCAGCGCGTGCTGCTGATTATTTTCACTGCTGGCGCCCTTGTGCCAGTCACCTGTTGCGCAGTTTAGCTTGGGATCTCTGCTGCTGTCTGCCATGCAGCAACCTGCTGTGTTAAGTAGTTGCCTGTTTGCCTGAACAACCATGGCATCTGCCGCACCCATTATAATATGCTGTTTGTTGGCTGCCCCATGTGCTGCTGGCCCATATTTGCCTGCCGTGTCTCCTGCTGCCTCATGTCCTGCTACCTGCTGTCTTGCTGCCCTGCTGTCTTGCTGTCCTGCGGCTGTGCTGCCACCCATGCTGCGTGTCAAGGCTGTGCCGCCCCGTGCTGCGTGTCGATGCTGCTCACCCAGCAGGCTGCATGCGATGGAGTTCATATAGCGGCGCGCTTCCAAGGAGTCCAGGCCCAGGACGATCACCGTGAACTGCTGGTAAAACTCCAGGGGCATGTCCTCAATGCGGCCAAAGTGCGCGGTGACGTTAGCGCCCTGCACGCGCGCGTTGACGCGCTCTGCTGCAACCACCGCTTTGGGCTTGCCCACATCCTGCAGCCTGCAGGAAAGAAGAAGGCTCGGCCTGAGGAGGAGTAAGCCAAGCTATGATGGTGTTGCAGCTGAGCGGGTGCGACTCAGCATATCCTGAGGCACCTTGGCAGAGAAGGTGCAGCTATGGCTGAGGACTTTCCATCTGCGAGGGCCACACCCGGCACCTAGCACTGCTGCTGCTGCTGTTGATGATGATGATGATGACAAGAACACCAGGCATGTCATGTTGTGCTTTGCATACTGCCATGACGCCAGTGTGGTGTAGATGCCGTGGCTCAGCATGTTCTGGGGCATAATGTTGGACAGCAGCTGCCTTGCACAGCACGCAAGGTGGCATGCAGCAGCTGCGGTTGTGGTCAGGCACGTCGGACACCAAAGGCAGCTACCGACCATTCTGCTTCCAGGACGAAATCAGGCCAGCCCTGCTGTTGCATGTGCTGCTGCTGATCCTGCTGCTGATACAGTTCACACCGCACCTGAATAGGAACTGCCTGTTGAGGTTCGAGACGTCAATGGTGTCCATGTCTATCACATCAATGTTGACAAAACCCGATAGAGCCAAGTCCTTTAAGATCTCGCAGCCAAGCCCGCCTGCACCTATGCACAGCACCCTGCAGTCCTGCTGCAAGAACTCCCTCAGCTCGGGTCCGGGCTCGAAGCCAGGCCCAACCAGGTTTCCATTCCGTGTCAAAAGCTTATCTATGTCGATCCAGCGCTCGCTGCTGCCAATGAGGGTAGAGTCCTCCATTGTTTGCCTCAAAGCAGTTCTTAATTCCGATTCGTTGCCAGAAACAAGTGATCCCATACTTTCATGTGAACAACGTAATTTGCAGCTTGTGAAGATGACCTGCGTGCGTCCAGTGCCAACTGTCCGCCCAAAGAACCCTTGTAGTGCTGTAGTCCGCATTGTGTGACGCTCGACCTTGTGAAGCGACCGACTCTCTTGAGAATAGACAAGCTTGTTTTTAAAAACTGACAGATAGCAGTGAAACGCTGGGTACGAACAAGGAACCACACGTACGAGTCCCTCAGCTGCTGCTGCAGCAATATGCGTCAATTGCAAGCCTGTGCGTTAGATGCTTGTGCCAACAGCTCGTACTTTTGATTTTCAAAAGTCAAGCAAAAGCGACGAACTGGCTGCACGCATGGTAGGACCGCAGTGACCCGCTGCTGCTGGCCAGCCTGATGTCACTAATTCGGCGTTTCCTGCTGAAGCTAGGCCTTCTCAAGGTGAATATCGTTAGAGCATACTGTAAAAACCATATCTTGACGCCTGCCTGACAACATGCTTGTGTATGTCATGCTTGTTTGGTGGATGCCGCATTGCGACATGTGGGTGTCGGAGCACTGCAGTCACAGGCCCTGAGTAGTACTTCAGACGCAGTATTGCTGGCTACAGGATCATGTGCAGAATGAGGCGTGCTGCCCATGTGTAATGAAAGCCGTTTGATGCTGCCTCAGTTAACCCAGGAAGTATCTGCACTTTTTGCTGCCCCTGCCGCCTGCTGCCCTCGTCCTGCAAGCAGGTGAAGGCCAATGTGCTGGTGCTGGGCCTGGCAAACAGCGGCAAGACCACCCTGGTCAATTGCCTGATGGAGGCAGGGGACCAGGAGGTGGTCCCAACTGTCGGGTTCAGCATGGAGAAGGTCCACTTTGACCGCTGCAAACTGACAGTCATTGACATGTCAGGCCAGGAAAAGTACCAGCCGCTGTGGGAGATGCATTACACTGATGCAAAGGTACGGATGACCTGCCCTTGAATGCTGGCAAGGTCACCAGCTGCTGTGCCAAACTCGCGGCTCACTGTCTGCTGTACAGCAACAACTTACCAGAGACAGCTTCGCTTCTTCAGTCAGTGCATTCTTGTCCCCTCAGCTGATGACAACAGCAGACGATGTCCAAGCGTACTTGTAAGCCCCACTGCAGCGCATGCTCAAGATGCACTCTCCTGCTTAAAAGCAGCAAGTAGCATGCATGCAGCGCCAAAGGTTCAGATTCCTGCCATGTGCCGTTGCTGTAGGCGCTGGTGTTCATAGTAGATGCAGCAAACGCGTCCAGTATGCCGCATGCTGCTGCAGCTCTTATAGCAGTGGTGGGGCACCAGGAAACACAGGTGCGCTGATTCCTTTACTGCTGCTGCTGTGTCGGCTTCTTTCAGCTGCCAGCCTGGCCTGATTCTCATGTGGGCATTATCCTCAGTCAAAACCTGATGCTGAACTCCTGGTGCAGCCCCTTGGGTTCAGCATTCTGTAGGACCTGCAGCAGTATGTGCTAGCGTTGGAAATTGATGCGGCCAGTACACGTGGCATTTGAGCCCTACCTGCTTGCTGTGGTGATGGCAGTGCACAATGTTGAAATTTAAAACTTGAATGCCCTGCCTGCTGCTGCCTATGTGCTGCACTGTAGGGCCTGCCGCTGCTGGTGTTTGCAAACAAGATGGACCTGCCGCTTGCGCTGCAGCCTGCGGAGCTTGCTGAACAGATGCAGCTGCCGCAGCTAGCGCAGCGGGCCTTCCACATACAGGGCTGCAGCGCTCTGCAGAATGTGGGCGTGCAGGAGGGCATGAAGTGGCTGGCTGGGCAGCTGCAATCAGGGTAATTGACTCGTGAGGTGATGCGCTGTCAGATGTGCCCGTGGCACGGTGCTGCACAGCAATGGCTGCTGATGATGGTGGTGCTTACAAGCATGAATGATTAGGCTGCAGCTGGTTGTCCAGTAACATATCACATCCGGGGACTTCATTGGTGCTGGTTATGTTATGTGGGCTGCTAAGTATAACTTGTATGCTGTCTGTCAGAATTGTAAAAGTGTACCACAGCAGCTGCATAGTGTGGGCACACTTGCTGAAGCCAGCAACATCAGTTCTGGGGATTTGACACATCGACCAAGCACTGCACTTGAGAACGAGCACTGCACTGACACTGCACTTGAGAACGAATGTCCATTGAATGCCACTCTTCATATCATTTGCATTGCCAACCTCTCTCACTGGTGAATAGCAGCGCCCCGGGCCAGCCGATACCGTTGCTTGCAGTCTGATTTTTCCTCAATCTTTAACAGCTGTTGCGCTTGACAGCAATGCAGGCAGGCAGTTCAGGACACATGCTGCATGATGCATGCTGCAGCACAGCATCCAGCATGGTGCAGGTGCACCTGCATGTGTTGCTGGTCTGGCAAGTATGTGTTGAAACACTAGAACTCTATTGCGATGAGCAACATCATGATTGTATATCTGACCGTCAGAATGTGACATAACATCACGGCCATGAGCCTCTAGATCTGTCAATAACCAAGTCCTCAGCCAAGGTATCATTGCCAGCAGTACGACCAGTAGTAGTCGAGGCGAAGTTGTTGAGTGGCAGCAACATCATGATGATCATCACGATGTAGGTGTACACAGGCATGTCAGCACGCCTGTCTTCACGCCCATGTTCTCTAGTTCACTGATTGATGTCACTTGCCAGAACTGCAATATGTCTACACTGCGGCTGAACTGTGCGCCTCAGCGCAGTCAGTGTGAAGTGTTCTGACGCCAACGCAGCTTTGGATGAGGGAGGCCAGGTGACTCTGCTTCGCTTTTCCGGCTGGGTTAGAGTGCTGCTGCTTATAACATGCCGGGCTGTGGCGCCAGTTGCAGCGGTTGGCTGGCTGCGCCAAGCCAGGGTGCAGTAGTGCATGGCACCTTGATGTAGTTCTTGGTGGTCCAGAATGCAGATGCCTGTCACTTAAATTGGTCATCCCGCATATGAACTTGAGCATTACAAGGAGGTCGACATACATCAGCTTACGCATGTGCATATGTCATAAGTTCAACAGTTGTTGATGCTGCCACTTGAAAGAGGAAGAACTCACACCTGCTTGCCAGCTTACTTGTGAATGGTTTTGGCACGGCAGAACACTGATCATACTCAACGCCCACCACCACAGTCACGCAAGACAACGTCAAAACCAGTGACACCATACGTTCAAGGCCTCTTCCCAACACCAAACATCTCCTACATGTTGCTACTAGTAGCAAGCCAGAGGGGTGTGGCTTCAAAGCACACTCTCTGGCAGGCACAGCTCGAGCATGGTGTTGGCTATGACACATAAACCCTTCCCAACAGCCGGATGCCAAAGCATTTGATATGGACGATAGTGAGAGGCAACACTCGACAGTAAAATTGCAACACTCAAGTCGCAATTCTGTACAGTTCTGCGTTGCACAATCATCCCAGGCTGATCTCTGCTGCAGCAGTCCAGGCACTACAGGCGACACCAGCAGCTGGGATAACATCACTGCAACCACAGCAGTGCCTGCTAGCTGAACCTGCAGGCTCCGCTGTGGAATTGCACATCACAGAGCTCTGGTGCCATCCCCTGCCTCTAGCATGTTGCTCCTAGCCTCTTCCCCAGCATTCGTCTGACAAGGCGGTATTGTAAGCCCTGAGACCAGCGCCCATGAGCAACAACCAAATGCAGACCGAGGACAAACAGATGTAATGCGTGCCACAACTCGCCACCAAGCCACGAATGTGGAGCCGGATAGAGATAGCTGCATGTGAAATAGGCATTGCATGATGCAATCCATGCCAAAAGGTACAGACTGGCGAACGGACTATGTGTCTCAAACACAATCACAGCAGACAATCCCGCACTGCAGCCCTCTGTACCAGGCGACAGACAATATCTGCAGCAACCGCCAGATAGCTACCCGCTGAATGTGTTTGCAACCGGACACTACACCGCAGAAGGCGCACACGGCTGGGCTTGACATTGCACCCTCAGCCAGGAGAGCTGACAAGGGGTTGGTAATGCGTCACATAGACATTGCGTTGCATACATGACAGCCCCTCAAGAACAGGTGCATATTGAGGGCAATGATCTGCTTCTCATCATTCATATTACTTAACACTTGCCTTAACATATTTTGGCAATTTTTTTAAGAATAAAGGTATATCCAAGTGTACACGCACTCGAAGTGGCAAGATGCCAACATTGCTGCTGGCGTTGGATATTACACAGCAGGCTGTCACGCCTCCATTATAACACCATGGCAAGCAGCGCCTCCCGCCCCACTCCAGAACAACTGGGCGGCCATGCCTCTGCACAACCTCACCCAAACCACGCAAATACATCTGCACAAAGACATGCGGCTCTTGCACGACAAGCCAAGGGCATGGGCAATCCCGACCCAGAGACAATGCAGTTCAAACAGCACCCAGCGGCAAGTGTAGTACCATCCTGCCTATGCACAGCCGTGAACACATTGCTCATAAAGCACACAGGAGTGCACTGTCCTGCTCAGCACAGCTGCACCTGCACATCAACCAGGCGACACTGCCGGCACGTTGCACCCTTGCAGCTCCGATGATCTGCCCCATTCTCCCAGTTGCCCTGTGCAGTTATCCCATGCAGCCAGTCCATGCACACCACAGGCACGTGCGCCAAGCCTCCGAACATTGGCGGCTGTGGGCCTGCAACTGCCGTGACACCGTCAGCGCCGACAGAGGTGTCTGAGAGCCGCATTGAACTCTCCAACCTCGTCAGCCACATCAGGCTGCACGGCGCAGCCGCCACGGCACAGTGGTGCTGACAAATGCACTTCCTCCACCACATCACAAGCGCAAGCACACCCAGATGATGTGCAGGGCAGAGTGACCCATCATCATCCAGCAAAACCATGGCTGAAGGTCAGCGTGCCAAACCAACCATGCCACAACCATCAACAAGCAGGATGTCCTTGTAGCAGTAGCAGGGCATGCTCACGCTCACAACAACCGTAACTTAGCTGCACAATCGCATGTTGTAGCACAAGGCAGAGGCCAATCATGTGCAGCACTTCCCCAGCCTGGCTCACATGCACACCTACAAAACGCCAGCTGTCTGAATGTCCATGCTATTGCAATGCACAAAAGTCAGCCTCAGCAGCACCAATTTCTATGAGTCAGAAGAGGCTGGTTGGTCCGCCATACTACATATACCATGCACCCTAGTGCAGTATGAAAACCACCCAGCAGTGCGAATGCTCGATTCTGACCCTGACCACCACCACCTCCAACAGTGCCATCACACCATGCAGCATCATCTGGAGCTATACGCTGGGACAACTTCCAACGCAGCATATACTGCTGCTGCGGTCAGGTCAGGTCAGGCATGAGGTGGCCGTGCCGAAACCTCAGCAGCTGCCACAAGCTGCATGACGCAGCAGCATTGCAAAGGACATCAGCGGGAGGCACATGCCGTTGCACGCCCAGCAGTGGCCTGTGCTACCCCACGCTGCTGCTGCTGCTCACGTGGCAACACACCACACTGATCCAGCAGCTGCTCCAGCTTGTGCTGCACTGCCCAAAACATGAACCCTTCTGCAAACCGGCGGTCGGTGTCTGACGGTACCCGCCATGCTGCTGCCTTGCTGAGCGTGACTGCATAGGAGGGCTTGTGCCCTTGCCTGTGGCCGCTGCCGGGGGTGCATGCTGCTGGCGCAGTCGCCACAGCCGGGCTGCTAGCTCCAGGACTGCTGCTGCTGCTAGGCAGTGTGATGCCAACGCTCCCGCTGCTGCTACTGCTGCTGCCGCCAGCGCCAGCACTACGCTGTTGCTGCTGCCGCTGGAGTGGCCCCTGATCCCGGGCAGCAGGCGTCCCAGCCACGACTGCACCTTGCTGGGGCGCCAGCAGGCACGTGCTGACAGGTCAATGCGCTCCAACCCGCGGTGCATCAGGGTTGGGCTCGCCTCATCAATGTAGCGTGGATCAATGACATACGACCCAAACCCTATCGAGAGATCCAGTGACAGCCGCGGCCGGCCACACGGGCTGTTGCCGCTGCCGCTGCAGGTGCTGGCACCGCTGCTGGTCGCCATGGCAGTGCAGGCACCTAGGCTGCCGCTGCTGCTCAAAGAGCCCCTGGCCAAGCTCCCGCTGTCACCATGCTCAAATGGCGCAGCAGAGCACAGCATCGCGCTCTGGCCAATGCTCATGCTGCTGGCTCTGCTGCCTGCTGTTGCGCTGCTGTAGCTGTCCCATGTCTGATCAAGAGCCATGCCACTGAGGCTGCTTGCGCAGCTGCCAGCACCGCAGCTGCTGCCGCCGCTGCTGCTGGGACAGGGTGCTGCGAGCGTGCAGGGGTGCAGGAACCATGCAGGCACAGAGAAGATGTACCTGACTTCCAGCGCCAGCAGCCGCGGCTGGCCTGGCTGCAGCTGGATGCAGCCCTGACGCCAGTCACACTGCGGCGAGGTGACCCTGCAATGCATGACGATGACAGCAATGGCAGTGGTGGCAGCAGCCGCGCAGCAAAACCATGAAGTACTGGGGATGCAAACACAAAAAGCGTATGTGCTGATAATCTGCCTTGTATGGACTACTGGGTGTAGTTTTTTGAAGGTGACAAAAACAGCAGGACACAGCTTGCAGCAGGTTGTACCAATGTAGGGTGCTTGGATGGCGTGTAGTGCTGCTGCTGCTGCTGCTGTTCTTTGAGCGGCTGCTCCATACAGCAGCTGCCTCACCTGCCGCTTGCATCCACCAGAATGTCAACAGTCTTCCTGTCCAACACAAAGCTGATCACGGTCACGCTGTCCTTCCAGCCGAGCGTGTGCTGCTGTTCGCTGCAGCCGGACTCAACAGGGGGAGCAGGCTGCTGCAGCAGTAGCTCAAAGGTCAGCAGCACACCATGCGGGGAGACAGCTGGCGCCAGGGCCTGCACGTCTAGCTGCCAAGGACCTTGCTGAGCACGCTGGATGCAGCTCCACACTTGGCGCCAGTCAAGCCTGAAAGTTGAATGAGGCATGCAGCAGGGCAGCATCATGGTCCAGTCAGCTACTGCCAGCCTGGCCTGGCCTGGGCTACTAGGCCCAAGACAGAAGCCAACTAACAGCCATTTGAAATATGTTACATTCAAGTAGAAATTATGCCGCAATGTGCAGGTCCTGATGTGAGAGCGCTGCGCTGCTGTGCAGGGACCAACTGCTCGACATGTTACAATGTGGTTATAACACGATCGCTCTGAAACCATGCGGCACCCACCGTTTCAGCTTTGCGCCTGCAGGCGCTGCCTCTGCTTCTTGCAGCTGCAGGAGACCTTGTGGCTGCCCTACAATTGCTGCTGCTGCCTCTGCCTGCTGCTGCCGATCTGCAATCTGCCCCTTGCTGCTGCCATAGCTGCTGCTGTTGGCGCTGATCTGCTGACAGCTGGCCAGGCCCCCTGGCAGCTCCAGCGGCACTGAATCGTCCACATGCACACTTCTGAGAGCTGCAGCTGTGCTGCTGAGTTGCTGTGGCTCGCCCTGCTGCTGGCTCTGCTGCTGTTCGCAGGAGGGCAGAGGCTGCAGTGGGTCCAGGCCCCTCAGCCGCCTGAGAAGGCCGCTGCTGTTGAGATCTGCCATCAGCCATCCCTCAACCTTTGGGGCCCAATGCTGGCATGCTTGCAGGATGCTGCTGCGCAGTCGGCTGCTGGCCTGCTTGAGCTGGGCCACATCCTGGTCGCACAAAAACAGCAGCACACCGTGCAGCACATCGGGCTGCAGATCTTCAAGCCTACTGGGCCGCTGCTGGCATCAAGGGCTCCTGTGCCAGTGATTACTTCACTAGATGGATCCCTGATGCGCTCACTGGTGCCGGATGGTGGTCACTGTGCCACGGGCCATGCCGCTGGTCGCTGGGGTTGACCAACAGGGCCTGTGTCCTGCTGCTGGGGTTGCTGCAGTCCAGCAGCGCACAAGGCGCCTGCGCTGCCGGCATTGAGATGGCGCAAATATTGTTGCAGCGCATGGCGGGAGTAGAGTGCGAGTTGACTACGTTGCCGGCCAGCTGCCTCTTGAAACGAAGTCAAGCCTGCTCTTGGGCACTTCACGCGGGCAGGCACCCCACAAGCCCCCTAACTCCCTCAGATGTTGCATCTTTATCATATTTTGGTTCTAAACTTTGTGCAGCTGCTTACCAACGGGCTGGGCATGAGGTAGAGTAGCTTGCTGAGTGCAATAGGCTCTTTAATCGCTGACACGCTCCTTGAAATGAAGGCAGTGGTGACAGAAATACGCACGGTCATCAGCGCCACGCCAATGTGCGTTGTGACAGTCTCCTGTTAACTGTGACCTATGAACTCCGATCACAAGAAAAGTCGTTGAAAAGATTGTGATTAAAAAACAGCCTGTAGTGTCTGGTCAAGCTGGCTGAAGGTCGCTTACCGATGACACACTCTGGCCAAAGTGCTACTCGTTGAGACTCGATAGGAGCCCGAATAGTGTTGAAATTGAATATCATTAGCCTCGGCACGGCACCGGTGGCAAGCAAGTAGTAGCAGCAGCACGAGTGTACGAGCTGCAGCTTGCTGACACATTTGTTTGCTGTCAAGTGCGGGCACTTGTTGGGAGACCAAGCATGGTTGTACCAGCAGTGGCAGGACTTGCCAGCCAACCCCAGAGTAGCTGGGTTTGATACTGTCATGCACTCTACCTATGAGAACTGGTTTGCATGCTCCCCTTTTGATGAGCTTGATTTGACGAAACCATTGAGTTGGTGCCCAGATTATGTGCACAACACAGCTGGCTTAAACAAGATGCACCTGTCATCTTTGATGCGTTTTCGTCTGGGTGCGCATGACTTGCGTGTGGCTACTGGTCGGTGGGAGAGGGCTGATAACTCTATGCTGCCCAGGCCACAGCGACTGTGCTCTCGGTGCGGTGCTGGCCAAGTTGAGGATGAGTTTCACTTTGTGTTTTGAGTGTGACGCATATCAGGTTGTTCGCGATCGCTTCTGGCGGCTGTTTGTTGATTTTGGAGGGTGGCAGAGCACAGCTGTGAGCCCTCTTGGACGGTGTTTGGCTAACTTTATGCAGCAGAGGCAGAGTAGCGTTGCTGCTTTTATCTACTATTGTCTCCTTGTTAGAAATCCGGCTATGGCGCTTGCTGTGCTCTCAAGTGACACTAGTGCCTCAGAGACAGAATCCTCAGAACTTGTTGAGGCCTCGGATTAGTTGGTTGAATTGGTACTCCTTGGCTGTTGTGGGACCCCATGAGCCTTGTTTGGCTCCTTAGTGGGTGGGCTTGTGGCCCTAATTTGGTATTTGGTATTTGGGCATTAATCATGGCCCCTGCAGCGCTTGACGGTGCTTTGTGGTGCTCCCTGCAGGCAAGTGCTGCAGTGGACAGGCGCCTGTATAGTGGGGCGGCGGACAGTGTTTGGCAGCCACCTGGAGCACTGCAGGAGGTGCAGATGCCAGGGGCTGGTGCTGTTGGTGCTGAGGGCACCACACCGAGGCCCATCACTGGCTGCATAACCAATGCCAGCAGGAGCAGGGCCTTGCCATCACTGTCTAAGCAGCAGCAGCACTGTGACCTAGCAGGGAAACTGAGGATCAATATTGCAGAAACGAGGAGTACAACTTGCATGGGAACACGTGAGAGGACCATGTGAGAGGACACGGCACTAGCCGTGTGGCTCAAGCAGTGCACAGGGCTGGCGCAGCAGGCAACACCTTGTCAACTTAGGTTGCATGTTGGTCGAGACAGTTCTGATCCATGCCTTCATGCCTGCTCATTGTCCTGGTTTTTCCTTCTAGCTGCTGCGTCGACGTCAGCTGCGCGCATCATCACGTGACTCAGTGCACTGAGTTGTACAGTTGCATGTGTAACTATGAAGCAACTGCGGCAGGTTACTCCTTTCAATGGAACCGGCACAAGTTCCCAACAGTCAACAGACCTTTTTGGCAGGATCATATCACGCATGCAGTGTTGTGCAAGGGTTCGTTGTTACCTTGGCAGCCTGATGTTTGCAGGCACACCCATGACATAAGGCTCAATGGGTTGCGTCGCCCTCCGTACCTGCAGTAGGCCAAGTATGACAGTGTCAACTGTGTGCTGACGTACATTGGTGTGTCTGACAGTACCAGCACAGCCACAAGGCAGAATAAGCCGTCCAATGGGTTTTCAAATGATGTCAGGACAGTTTTCAGCAGTCTCTCGAACTAAGCGTGTTTGGTAAATTCCAAAAGGCACATTTGCAGCGAATGCAGTAAGCGCATCTGCTCACAACTTTAGAGTTGCCGGCCAGACTTCGCACTGTAGTTGCCACCTTGATCTGGCGGACACTCAGGGACGCCTCTGCAACGAAAGCGTATGACGATCAACTGTGAACTTCCCAAAACGCTCATTACACGATCCGCCTTTGATCAGCTATCTCCAGTACACGAACACAACAGCCGTCCCTATGCTGCGTGCTGACGTTGTGCAAGCGCACATCTTGCCAAGAGCCGTTTCAGATGTATTAGGAGAGGCAGCAGCAGCTGGATGTAGCCGGGGCTACTCGTCCACGTACGGCTGGGCCCTGCACAGGCAGACACTACTGCTGTGGAAGGTGGAGGATGGCCTGCAGGCTTCCGTCAGGCGCCTGCACCTGCCCGAACCACCTTCTGGCCGCTGCTTTATGGAGATCATGCCGCACAACAACTCCACAGCAGTGACAGTGCTGCTCTGCACCGGCAGCGGGCAGCTGTGCGTGTGGCTAGATGCAAACTTCCCGGCACCGCCCTACTCGCAGCACGTGTGTGTCAGTGCCAACAGGGGAACCAGCGAAAGCACAGTGATCTGCGCCCTCGCAGCTAGCCCAGCAGACAGCGGCAGCACCTTAGGGTTCTTGGCAGTTGTGGCAACCGCAGATGCAGCACTGCACTTGTACCATGGCAGCCAAAACGGGATCTTCCCTCGGCAGTTTTACACCCCAACGGCAGCAGCAGGCCCCAAGCCTGGCATGTTTGGAGCACTTGGAAGTGTAGTCAAAGCGCTGTACAGCGAGGCGTTTGACCCACTGCACAACGTGCAGCGATCCAGTGCAAGTGCGATGGCAGCGCTGCAGTTGCAGCTGCTGCCGCTGGGTGGAGGCCGTTGGAAGCTGCTGGTGCTGACCCCAGAAGCATTGGACTGTTGGCTGCTGGGGGCGCTTGCAGGAAACCACAGCAGTGAGCAGCTGCTGTGGTCCTACAACTTGTATCATGTGCTTAGTGGCAGCTTGCAGGCACCTGCGGTCACTGTGCTGGCTTTTGCAGCCAGCACTGCGACGCAGCAGCAGCCTCCAGCAGCAGCAGCAGCAGCACCGGCAACACCGCCAGGGGGCGGCAGACAGGCGCTGCCGCCGTCGCAACAGAAGCAGGCAGTGTACCTCTGGAGCACCCACCCAGCAGCTGCTGGCGTTTGTCAGGTGCATGCGTTGACTACGCTGGCACTCGCGGAAGGCAGTGTCGTGCCCAAATACCTGAGCAGCACGCAGTTGGAGCCAAATCTGCCTCTGCCGCAGCCTGAGGCAGGAGACACGATGAGCCAGTGGCAGATGCTGCCGCACAGCAGCTACAGCAGCTGCCTGATGCTGGCGCCTAATGGGACGCTGCTGGAGTGGATGCCATCTGCAGGTGCGAGGAGACGGCGAAACTGTCACTATGTATGTCAGGCTGGTGGTATGCAGGCCTGTCATCGCAGCAGACAGGCCAGTGAGCGTGTGATCAACTGAAGGTCAAAAGTTTGGTGTTTTGGGTAGCATTGGGAGGGCAGTGACAGCAACAGGAGAGATGCGCGCTGCTGCTTCATAGCCGTCACTGCAAGTTCTGGCACATGCACACTATTTCAACCATGGCCGAGTAGGGGGTTGCTTGCATTTCTGCTGCCCGGCTGCTACCTGCAGGCCTGCCGCATGCGCTGGGGTGCAGCTCTGAAAACCTCGCCATCAGCAGCAGCAGCAGCAGCAGCAGCGACGGCGGCACAGCACAGAACTGGCAGCTGCTGAATGCATCCTACGGCGTGCTGGAGTTCCTCGCACAGGACCCAGCTGCAGTTGGCAAGCAGCCAGAGCAGGCGCAGGAGGTGCGTGTGCCATGGTCGGCTGGAGTGTGTTCAGTACTGCAGTACAAAAGCTGTGCGTAGTGAACCAGCGGCGGGTCATATCATTGCACTCAAGTGTCCAGCCACACACAAAAGGCAGCATGTTGAGGGCGTAAGCACCTGCGCTGGATGCAGACTGAACAGTCTCGTCTGCTGCTGCTGCTGCTGCTGTGGCTGCCTGCAGGCACCCTCACCCCAGAGCAGGAGGCAGCAGCCAGCGAGCTGCTGCACAAAACGGTAGAGCTCATGGCCAAGGAGTATGCTGCCGGCTGCCCCTACAGGGACCTGGCTGAGGGGCTGGGGCAGCGGCTGGCACGGCTGGGCGTGGACGGCGCTGCCGGGCGCGGCGCGGACCTGCTGGCGGCAGCCAGCGGCAGTCTCGTCGATACCATGGGCAAAGCAGGTGAGACAAGGGCTGTGATGCTGCATCATGCAGCATGGACCTTTGACAGCACAGTCGCAATAGGCAGCGGCATCGCATGCCATGACCAGCATGGCGCGGACGCCGACGCAGCGGCTCGTGATGCAACCGCCTGGGTGAGCCTTGATGTGTCTCCTGCTCGCTTTGCTACAACACTCTTTCCGACTGTACACTTTCCGACTGTTCACTTTCCGACACTTCCAGACACTTTCAGACACTTTCAGACTGTACAGTTTCCGACTGTACACTGCACACTTTCCGACTGTACACTGTACACTGTACACTTGGCAAGCTCCTGAGAGCCTCAGCAGTTGCCGGTACATGCTGGATGGCAGCGTCATCCCAGTGGCGTTTGTTCAGTCAGAGCGACACTCTGAATTCCCCCTTCTGTCTCTGGCGTGCTGCTCGTATGTCTGCCGGCCAGGCTCTGCAGGGGTGTCGTCAGGCTCGCTGCGCCGCTGCTGTCAGACAAGCAGGTGCGCCACGACCTGCTGCTGGCAGCATACCAGGCGGGTGGCGTGCTGGCAGCAGCTGCCGGCGCGGCAGTCTCGTCGCGTGTTTGAGCATGCTGAGATGCTGGCGGCTGTGGCGGCTGTGCTGGAGTGGCAGCGGCAGCAGGAGGCTGCTGCAGGAGATGCGCAATCAGGAGGTATGGCAGCCGGCTGGCTGGCACCGCGCTGAGTGCCTGCCATTGGTGTGCGTGAGAACTTGCGTGTGTGTTGTGTTGCCTTCCTGCTGCATGCTGCTGTGCGCATCGTCACATTGGGGCTACTTCTGGTGAGCGCAGCGTCCTTGGTACCCCACAGCACATGCAGAACCTGGTCAAGCGCTGCTCAACCATCTGAGTTCTGCCGCCGCTGCTCCCTTTGCGCCCCAGTGAGCACCACACAGACAGCTGCAGCTGCAGCTGCTATCGAGGCGGCCGGCGTGATTGCTGCTGAAGGTGCAGACACAGCAGGCGACGCACATGGCGACGGCCGGGGGCAGCAGTGGGAGGTGTTCTTCAGCCGCCCTGCTGTCAGTATGCCTGCCCTCTTCAGGGCTGTTGCCTCCCAGGCAGCGGCAGTCCAGTGAGTGAAGCTGCCGGTGTTTGGTTTCCAGGAGGACGATGGGCCTGCTCTGCAGTTTAAGGCTGGCTGAGCTCAGAGCTCCTAGACCCTGCAGGTGCAGGTGTGGCAAGAGCGGCATGCTTCACCATCTTGCACATCACGCAGCAGTCTGCACGTTGCAAGTTTCTGCACATGCAACGCTGTGTGTACTCCCGCCTCATTTCCGGTGGTACGCAGCTGGCACGCAACCTGCAGCGCTCAACATTCACCACATCACCCAGATCACCCTCCGCTTCCTGTACTGCAGGCAGAACCTTGGTGGCGACGGCCGCACCGGCAGCGTACTGCAGTCTCTGCAGCAGCTGCTGGGCTTGTCCGGGCTGCTGCAGGCGGCTGCGTCTGGCGCGGCTGCAAAGGCCGCTGAGCTGTCCGACCACATGCCTGATGAGGCGACGCGCCAGGCTGCTGCCGGCGCCAGCTGGCTGGCGGGAAGGACGCCCAGGGCTGCCTGGGGCCAGATTGCAGAGGTGAGGCTGTGGGGTGCCTCAGGCTGAGAAGCACCGCTGTGTTGCAGCGCCGCACGGTGGCACCAGCTTCGCCTGTGCGGAGCTGCAGGAGGCGCCGCGCCGGCACGGGTGCCACCCAGACCTGCTGTGGTATTGGGTGCTGGATGAGTGCAGGCAGGTCTGGTAGCACATCCCATGTGACGTCTGCATGGCCAGAGCCCCTGCACTGCTGGCGGGTCTGGCTGCGTGTCCTGCAGTTGGCCCCGCTTGCAGGCAGCTCTGCATGCACTGCCGCAGGCTGTTCATGAACTCGCAGTGCTTTGTTTTGTTTGCGGCCAAGCATGGCTGCTGGAATGCTGAGCAGCTCAGCGTGCCCTGCCACCGCTTGCTCCACTGCCGCGTGTGCAGGCCTGCCTGCTGCTGCACTCCCGGCTGCTGGACCCCACGCAGCGGCTGCAGCTGTCGACGCACGCGCACCTGCCGGCCCTGCAGGCCCTGCTGGCGGCGCTGCGGGAGGCGCTGCGGCGCAGCGCCAAGCCGCCTGCCGGCCTGCACGGGGAGTATGCCCGGCTGGCTGCCGAGCATGGCGCGTGCCTGCTGGCCGACGCAGGGAGCAGCTGGAGGCGATGCGGTGAGAGAGGCGGCGGCTGGGCAGTGCACAGCGGCAGGGGCAGCACCAGAAGAGGAAGCGGGATCAGGGACGAGGGTTGCCAGCTTGGCGTGGGGGTCTGCCTGCTGGCTGGTGTAGGGGGGCAGGCGCAGGCGACGAGGTGAGAGCGGCGGCATATGGCGGCAGGCCTGGCAGGCGCGGCAACAGCAAGGCTGGGGTTTGCCTGCTAGCCGGTGCAGCGTAACAGCTGCAGGTGCTGCGGCGAGTGGTACTGGCCGTGGCCGGCGCGTCGGTGCGATCAGTGCATGCAGGGTGTTTGTCAAACTAAGTCAGCGGCCAGTGCTGGGCGCATGCTTAGGCCTTGTTGCATTGCCGCGCATTCTGCTGCAGGGCATCTGGCCTGCTTGCAGCGGCTGCTGAGGTGGCCGCCGGCGCCGGCCCCAGCGACCAAGCTGGCGCAGACACCGTCACGGCGGTGCAGCGCGCACTTGTCTGGCCTCTTGAGGTGTTGGCGCAGCAGCACCGGTGCCATGTGCTGCTGTATGACACGTGCGAGCTGCTGCTGACGACCGGCCTGCTGGACAGCGGCCGGCTGCAGATGCACATGCGGCAGGAGGCAGCGGATTGTGGGGGCGTGCTGCCACCCGACTGCTTCACTTTCTACGTGATGGAGAGGTGGGAACTGTCACAGTCATTGGCTGAACAGGATGCAGTGCGGATAGGTGTGCGTGCAACGTGCAGTGACAAAAGCGTGAGCTGCCACGCATCGATTGTCCATGAGGCAACCCTGTGAGGCAAAGGCCTTGTAGCAGTTTTGTGCATGCATGCTGGTTGCACTCTCTGCTGGCATCGCTGAGGCAAGGCTCAGGGTGAGCTGCATGTCATATGGCCTCTGCTACTCGGACCATTGTCAGCACTCCGAGCCAGGTAGCCAACACCTTGTTGTGAAAGCAAGAAAGTGGCTGATATCTTGCATATGTGCGCAGGTGGCGCTCTTCTGGGCGGCTCTCCTCGCTGCTGCAGCTCGGCCGCAGCGGGTTCCAGCAGCAGCTGCAGCAGTTCCTTGGCTCCTACCCTGCGCTGCTGTGGATGAGTGAGGTGCAGGCGGGGCAGCTTGACAAGGCGGCTGCAACGTGCGCGGCAGCTGCAGAGGCTGAGCAGGTGCGGCTCTCCAGACAGGAAGTCCAGTGCGGCCATTGCTGTGCAGAGTTCCTTGTTACCATGTCACCACGGAACCCAAGTAGTCGGAAGAGCGTGTCGCCAGCAGTGCAGCCCTAGGTGCTGTTTTGCAGAGTTCTGGTGTCAGATCAGCTGCACGGTCTCTGCCGGCAACGCATGTCGCCAACCAAGCCATGCCAAGCTGTACTTCCCTGCTGCGACAGACGTGGCGGTGTACTGCGGCACTGGGCCTCCTGGGTGTGACCCTGCATTGCACACGTTGGCCTCCTGGGTGTGACCCTGCATTGCACACGGGCATGCCGGTGTGCATTGCTGTCTGTCCCCTTCCCAGCACCTTGCAGAGAAGTTTCTGGTAGCCAATGGCCAGCCTGTCATTTTTGCTGGTTATGTGCGTTACTTGTGTGTCTACCGCAGGACTCCGTGGCCAAGTGCCGCAGGCTGCTGTGCCTCAGCAAGCTTGCAGCGCATGCATCGGGCGGCAAACCCCAGCAGGCGCGCCTGCAGGCTCAGGCCTCTGCACGCTTGCGGCAGCTGGCCCTGCAGCAGGAGCTGCAGCTGGGTGACCAGAGGCCTCTGAGCAGCGCGCAGCTGGTGCTGGCTGCGCTGCAAGCTGCAGATGCATCTGACGGGCCTGACGCAGCAGAGGCTGCAGTTGCAGCTGTTGAGGCGCTCGCGTTGATGCCAGAGCAGCCGCCGTCTGAGCAGTACAGGTGAGGGCGACTTGCCATAGCCTTGGTCTGCAGCGGTGCAGTCGCATGCATGCATGTGCAGTTTGTACTGCTGTGTGCTGTGTGACTGTGGCGGCCTGCAAGCACAAGACGGGCATTTGTCGCAGGGCTGCTTGTTCGTTCGGTCAGCTTTAGGCCAAATCAACTGCACATGCTGACACTGTCTGCCGCTGTGTGGCATGGAGACCTCAAGCATCGCAGTCAAAGGAGCACATGATGGCACGAACACATGCACTTTCAATCTGTCTACCACAGCGCATTGTAGCACTGACACATTGATTGTGAATCCATTCACACCTGCTGTGCATGCCCTGCAGGCAGCTCTGGCACCGCAGCTGGCATGCAGTGCTGCGCCACACACCGCTGCAGGACCTGGCTGCTGCTCGCGCGGCATCGCGCATGGCAGGTGGCGAGCCTGGCCAGTTCGAGGAGGCAGCCACGAGCAGTGCGCTGTTTGTAGCCATCTACAGGGCAGCCCAGGCGTTAGCCGAAGCTGGTCAGGTTCAGGTGAGCTGAGGATGTTGGTCTTGATGGCGCTTGATCCATGTGGTATGGCACGAGGAGGCTGTCAACAGCCTAGAACACGAGACAGGCTGGGCTGCATTGCTGCAATGTGTGCTGCATGGTTGGCTTAGTAACTGCGCCTGCAGCACGCCCACTAGCAGCATGCCAAGGAAGACAAGCTAGTGTTTTTGTACGGCCTAGTGAGCTCATGCTGTCCCGCCCTGCGCCTGATTGTGTTGTCGCACATGCAGAAGGACCTGTCGCCTGCACCTCTTCTGGATGACACAGGCAACATGCTGATGGCGCATGTGCAGGAGCAGCAGCCTGCTGCAGCGGACTGCATGCAGGATGTCCTAAGTGAGGCTGCGCGCGCAGCACATCCACTGCTGGCAAGTGTATGACTGTTGGGCGGCAGCAGCGGCGGCAGCAGCAGCAGGCCAGCACCGCTGGCCACACTGTTCCCAGGTGTCCAGCAATTAATGATTGCCTCAAAGACGGCAGGGTGGTCGGTGCACAGCATGCAGCTGCAGAGTTATGTTTTGCCAGGTGCTGCTTTTGCTGTGTAACAGCTTGAGCGCTTGCATTGGATTAAGTTCAAGTTCAAAACAGGAGAACCTGCGCAAGCCCTTTCCAAGGCTGGCTTCGGTTGGTCAAACTGCTTTAGAGCGCAGTTCTGTGGCAGCCTCTCCGCGGTTGGCCTGTGTCAGGTGTCCGCGGCGTCAGGTGGGTGCTACCGCTGGCGTCTCGGTTACGCATTGAGGTTGCCCTCTTGTCGGATACAAGTAAGGTGTTGAGGAAGGCTGGAACAGATGCTTATGCAGCATCAGCAGCTGAAGTAGCGCTGGAGAGACGATGTCCGTCTGAAAGCCTCCAGCCTGAAGTATCTCATCCTTCACCAGCACAACCAATAGTTTAACGTTGACTATCCCGATGTGTCATCAGATCGATGTCTTGGGCGCGACTATGGTCAGGGGCGGGAAGGTTGAAGGGTGCTCTTGCGAAAAGGTGGGTCCAGCCTGCCGGGCGCGCGATGACAGCATATCATAGTGTTGTGGTGCACTAACACGTACTTTTCGTCACAAGTGCTCGCGCAGGAGTGCTATGACACGCAGATGCTGCTGCTGCTGCAGCCTTTGTTGGACTGTCATGCTTGCAAGGCAATTGCGTCATTGCTTCACATCAGCTCCGTGTCCTGAGTTGTCTCTGCTATTGTTGATGGTTGCAATCCCTGCAGCTCTCACCAATTGATGCGAGCCCGCTACTTCTCAAGACGCTCAACTCACCCGCCCTGAAGTTTAACCATGCTCTGGATGTGGACCGCCTGCACCGAGCCACAGCAGCACTGCTGTTGGATTACCCTATCATTGGCGGCAGGTACATGCCCTTTGGTGCTGCGTGAAGATATCTTGTGTTGCCTTGATTGGTTTGATGCCCGCAATCTAGGCAGCATGTGTCTCTGTTTAGGCAGTTGCTACAGGACTACACCATGCTGCTTCTTGCTCATCATCGGCATAGTATCAGCGCCACAGGTTCCACATTGGTAGACTGATGGTGTCACCCTGATTCCAAGCTGTTAAAGTACCTGTGCATTTCCCTGCGGCTGCAGGATCAAGAAGCTTTCCAAGCATGACTATGCCAGCCAGCCCTGGCTCAAGGCAGCCCCCTACTGCATTGACTTGGCAGCACCAGATGCTGGCGTGCTGCTGGCAGAAGCAAGCACTGCTGCGGCATCTAGCGCCATCAGCCTAAATGGGGCACTGACTACGCCCTTCAGCATGATGAGCAGCAAGGTGCAGCTGCCGCCTTGGTACCAGGTGAGCCCAAGTTTTCCTGCGGATTTCAACAGCACCTAAAGCCTTAGCATGTTGCGCTGACGTGGTGTTTAGACTGAGATTGTGCTGGCAAGCAGTCGGCATCTTCATGCACAAAGCCAAGCTTCAACCACAACATGACCAAGATAATGCACTTGCAAACAGTGCATGTCTTATGATGGGTTGCCTGTTAAACACAGCTCACATATATATGTGGTTCTTGTCACGACTTTCAAGCTGCTCCGCACAAACATAGCATGGTCACGACTCTGCCACCAAGCCCTCTGCCAATGCATCTCCAACCACACTGCAGCCACTGGATGTGTCAGCGCTGCTGTGCGGCAAGGAGCCACTGGTGAAGCTGCAGCTTACGCACTGCAGCGATGGTGGTAGCATCCTGGCAGCGACGATGCCGCACCTACTGGTTGGTGAGTTCTGCAGCATGCCTGCTTGCCTGCCCCGCAGCAGGGCTGTTACCACATGAGCAGTGTACTGATGACTCATATGGCACACTGCTCATGTGATATGCTACACTGCTCACATGATATGAGCAGTGCACCACATGAGCAGTGGACCACGTGGTCCTTGTTGGCCTGACGGCAACTTGTTGCCTATTGAGCCGCCCACAGCTGCCTGCAGAGACGTAGACACAGTGCACATGCATGTGCAACAGAACGGAACTGCTTGCCACCTTGGGGGGAGCACAAAGCCAGACAGCAGACTGAGCATGGGCGTGTGACCTGCACCCTTTGCCAACAAGAGTTGTTGTGCGCTGTCCCATCTTGCCGCTTGCAGACAGCCACTCCTCTACGCTGCTGCTGACGCGACTGGCAGAGCTGTATCAGCAGACCTCAAGTTCCAGCGGCCGTGGCAGCAGCAGCAGCAGCGGCAGCTGCCCCACCAGTGCCACAGCACCGGCAGTGGCAGCCGCTGCAGGGCCAGCAGCAACTGGCGCCGCTGGCAGTGGCAATGCACAGAGCAGGAGCATGCCTGGGGTTGCTTTTCAAAGCCTGCGCACATCATGCGATGCACGGCCACCGACAGCAGCCCCTCTTGCAGCTGACAGCGGCCTGATCAGTGCACCTGCCGTGGCTGCTGCCAGCATTGCGGGTGCCGCGGCTGTGGTGCAGATGACAAGCCCCACTGCCAGCAAGGCAGGCAGAAGCTGGAGCAAGGACATGCTGCTGCCTGGTGCTGCTGGCGTCAAGGACTGCCACAGCCCGGCAACCCTCAAGGTGACTTGCGCTGCGCATGTCCACGCATATGCCTCTCTGCTCGTGGCCTGATGGCAAGGCCAGAAGTCTGCCTGGAAGCCTGGCTCACTGCTTGTTGTGCCAGCACGTTCACTCGCAGCCATCATGTTGGTGGTAGTGACACCTAGATTGATTCACCCACAACCGTGCCTTGGAGTGCGCCCGACTGGGGCGTGTGTGGCACAGCTATCATAACTAGAGGATTCATCTCTGCAGCATGCTGTGCATGGTTGTATCTACGTCTGTCATCTGTAAATGCAGTGAACATGCAACTGCTGCTGCTGCTGCTGCTTGCTGCTGCTGCTGCTGCTGCCTGCTGCTGCTGGCTGCTGCCTGCTGCTGCCTGCTGCTGCCTGCTGGCTGCAGTCGCTGAGCCTTGACCTGCAGTCTGCCGAGGTCCCCGGCCTGGGCGGCACACTGGGCTGGCTGTGTGCCGCTGTCAAGGCGGCAGTCGCCGCAGCACAGAAGTTCCCTGGTGCTGCTGGCCGCCTCACTGGCTGCCTGCTGCACATCCCCAAGGGAGACGTGCAGCAGCTCAAGGTGTGCTGCTGCGTGCGTGACACATACTCAAGCCTTGTGTTGCGGCCTTGAACAGCGTCAGGTTGTGCCCTTTACAATGACCAGCAGATGTTGGAGGTTGGTGACCACGCTCAGCATGCCAGCAGGCTGCTGCCATGCCAGCTCTTGTGCTCATGTTGTGGCAGCCTGTGGAGAGAGAGAGTGCTGTGACATGGCTGCAACGTGTGTGAGCTGGGCCCGAATGTGACAGACATGTGTGCTGCTGTGCTGGCCTGCAGGCGCTTGCTGCCGCTGGCAGCCTGGGCGAGGCTGCGCGGCACATCTCCACGAATGATGCCGTGTCAGCGCTGGCATGGCTGACCTTCTGCAACCTCAGGGGCAGGTGGGTTGTGAGCTCGGCCAACACACGCCTGCTTTGCACTGATGTATCCGTGTTGTGTCATGCCATTGCGCTCTGGGGATGCACAATACAACAAGAACAACAGCCTGGCGTCAGTGTACTCGTGCTTTGCCCATGGGGCATCAGGCTGCTTCGGCACTTGCTGACTTAATCATTATCGTGCTGTGCTTTTTTATTGGGTGCTCTCTTGCAGGCCTATGCCAGGCAGCAACAGCCAGGAGCTCACAAAGCGGGGCGGCTGTGCAAGTGGTGGCGATGCAGCAGGGGCCTCCTCGCCGGTTGGCGCGCTCGGCATGGCCATTGACCTGCGCCAGAACTGCAGGGACCTGACGCAGCAGCTGCCTGCTGACTACTTTGGCAACGCAGCCTGGTGAGTTTGTCCTGCAGTTGCTGCTGCTGCTCTTGCTGCTATGGCAGCACTGCTTTGAGCGACCATGTTTGTGTGCTGCTGCTGCTGCTGCTGCTGCTGCTGCTGCTGCTACTCTGAAGCAGCATCAGCATAAGCTGTCACCTGCCTGGTTGCAGTATCATCTGAATAAGCTACCGAACCGCCAAGCGCATTATTGATGCATGTGCTGCACCATGGTGGGCAGGGGCCTCCACATCTTGAGCCCAGTGCCTGCGGCCACCTCCAGGCAGAGCTGGGACGGCAGCAACAGCAGCACTGCCAGCCCTGAGCACGGCGTGTACAGCTATGCGCCCGCGCTTCAGGCTGCTGCTGGGGCTGTGCGGGGCGGGCTGGCCAGCTTCAGGCAGACACCTCAGGCTGGCAGCAAGCTGCTGCAACTGGTGGCTGCACAGCAGGCTGCACCCAAGTCTGTGCTGGTGAGTGGCCAGTAGCTTGTGACAGCTTGGTGTTTGAGCCCTGGTTTTGTGCAATGATGGTGGGTGAAGGTGGTGGTGGCCTCTGGGTGCTGTATACGCTGGCCTGAGTTTGGGCAGCGAGGACCTTGCTCTAGCCAGCACCAAGAGATGGATGTTGGAACAGGCGCAGATTGTAACAGGCCGTTATGTTTGTTGTGCATGACTTCCAGTTTTGGCGTATCCTGCTGTCGTGGCTGCCGCCCTGCCATGCTTTCCTTTGCAGGTGCGCAACCTATCTCGCCTGGCGGTGAAGGTTGACGCGTTCATCACATCCTGGAACTTTTCAACAGCTGGCATTGACTTTGGCCACGGCCCCGCAGCAGAGTACGCGTGCGTGGTGCGGCCCACCCCTCCTTGGCAGGCTGCTGTGCTGCCCGGCAGGCCTGCTGATGGTGCGGTGCAGCTGCTGCTGACCGTGCCTGCCTCTGCCGCTGCTGCATTGAAGAAAAGCCCAGTGCTGCAGCAGCTTGTGCCACATGCATTGCTCATGGCTTGAGATGCAGCTGTGCATGGCCGTGCGGGCTCGTGCGGCTGGACGTGGTGATGGTGCCTACATGAGCACCAGCGGTGATGCCTGGGAGACATGTGCAAATGGCGGTGCAGTCAAGGCGCAAATGCGCGTGCACAAGGAGGTGTCTGTCTGTTGCATTTGTAGAGAGCTGTGCCTTCCTGCCTGCGGATTACCCTTGGCAGTGCGTGGAGGTGTTTCATTGTTAAGTTGTGCAACTAGTTCCGAGCTGTCTGATGGTCCATGGTCGATGTGCCTTGACATGCTCAAGCACTGTGCAGAACCCATGCAGCACCTTAAACAGCGGTTATGCTGTTTTGAACGAACCAACAAGCAACAGTTTTTCCATTTGATGGGACAGATGCGCCTACGCCAAGGAGGCTGCAGCTGTGCAAGTTATTAGCAGTGAATGCAACTGGTGCGTGCATCATGGTGTCACTGGCGACGAGCCCAAATGGTGTTCAACAAGTTGGCCAATACTCTGTTGTGCAGACCAGATGCGCAGCTGTGCAACACACTGCCCCTGCATGTACAATGTCAAATTTGATGTTTGGCGCAAATGTGTTGGTGTGCAATACCGTTGGTGTGGCAGCTGTAAAGGCGTGGCACATATGAGCGCATGCATCGCGACTGTTGCTGAGGGCTGTGTACCATGTAGAACACAATGCTGTGGTGAATGAATGCATCTGGCCACATGACGCTGTTGCCGTTGACAGATGCTGCAGGCAGCCTCCGTCATAATGCTTTAGAGAAGCCCTTGCTGAGGGTTTATTTCATCAGTACCATCCAGCTATACGCGCCTGGACGTACAGACAGCACGGTACATAGACGACAGCTGTGCTTGCGTGAGGCAGCAGTGCAGGATGCTGCAGCTTCTACTGCGCTTGCCATGCTCAGCATAGTATGGCCTGTTCCTGTGGTTCGTTGCAAGTGCATGTCTGGTGTGGGGACTCAAACATGGCATGTTTACAAGGAACCGCATGAATGTCTAACGCAATAGTTGTGTTGATCCATGGCCAGCCAGGCTGCGTGATCATGAGCGGCTTGGAATAATTGTTTTGCAACTGGGACTCAGCAAAAGCTTCATTAGTATTTACAGTATTGAGGGATCCAGTTGAGCAGTTTTGTGCAGCAGCATGGCTCCCGCCTGCAGGAAACCCTGGGGATATGGCTCTGTACAATCTGCAAGCAGGCAACATCATGATGCTGCATGTGCTGGTATACGTGTGCGCAGCATGCACTGCTGGACAGCAATCTTATGATACAAGAATATACCACAGCATATCAGTCAAACTGCACGGCACGAACGCTATTCGCACAGCAGTGCGCTGCAGCTCAGGTGTGAACAGAGCTTTAAGGTGGGATGCATGCACGCCATGAGGGTCTGAAACTCCAGCAGCCCTGTGCTGGTTGCATTCACCATATCCAGGCTGATTAGAAGATAGGGTGTATCATGTATGCTATACAGTGTTCTGCTTTGACAGGACTATGTAGTGTTCTGCTTTGACAGGACACAGCACCGGCCAGCCCATGGGCTGTATTCATGCAGCAGACGTGTTGCCGCCAGCAGTGTCAACTTGAGGCAGTGACACAGGGTTGCTGCTGCCCATGAGCAGCTGTGCTGCCAGGATGGTCGTGCAAACCATGCTATACATACTGTGATGCATCTCTAGAGATGTAGTCGACTGCCTCAGGAACCTGGTGTAAATGCACGAGCCGAGGGTTGACCACTGGGGTTGGTGTGCACATGTACTACTTGAAGGTGCGCACCGGAATCAGTCGCTGCTGCTGCTGCTGCCGCTGATCTGCTGTGACAGAAGGGCTCAAGCCATGACACAAAGGCCATGCATGTACATATGTACAGTCAAACAGCCTTCACATGTTCCCAACTGCAACGTTTAATGCCATGCTGCTCAGCCAACAGCGCACATGCCATGTACGCCCGCTGCACCTTGTCCTGTTGTCACCCGGCCGCCAGCCTTCCACACTCCGACCATCGTCTTGTACAGGATTGTTGGTAATGCTTCACAAGCCCCTGTAACAGAGTCAACCATGCATGCCCTCAGCGCAGAGCAACTGTGCTGTGCTGCTGACTAGTACAGCACATGCTGCTTTCTGCAAAGCTGCAGCCACACATGCACAGTGCATGATATCCGAGGGCGATGATCAGGGTGGTGAGGCACACCCTGGGACGCATGTGCAATCCCTGAACCCTGAGCTGCAGCTCAGCTGGTGGGCTGCGGCATGGCAGCAGCTACACACCCTCTCTATAGAAGGTACTGCTGCTGCTGCTGCTGCTGCTGCATGTTGATGTGGCAGCTGCTTCTCAGCCATGTGAATAATCACTGTACAGGCTTAGCAGTGTCGCTGGCATGCACTGGTCATCACTGCTGGTGTGGCTGGCCCAGCCCAGTGGGCACTGCAGCTGCAGGATGGCACAGCCCTGCATGTTGCTGCTGCTTGGCGTGCTGTAGCCGCCTGTAAGTGTGGCACACCCCAACAGCGACGGAACAAAGGTTGTATTTGATACGGAACACAGTGAGTGGCAATACGTTTGTCGACTTGCTGGCGACATGCTGCGAAACCGATGCACCGACCAGAAGCACGGCATCTGCAACGAACGGCACACCATTACTCTATAAAAGTATAACAATATCATCTGTGGTGCGCAGCTTGCTCTGCGCTGGTACAACGTGCTGGCCGTTTCTGCCACAATAGTGATCGCAGGCCATATAAGCGTGCATGGCTGCATGCATGCTCTATTAATGTTGAATTATAGCTGAAACATAATATTGCGCGTCTGAGGCGTAGGGGCAGCAACCTCTGAGGCTGCGCCGCAGGTGTGCCGTGCAGGTGGTTACTGTTTGACTTCTGCGGCCAGCCAGCTGCGATGCTCGAAAATGCTTGTGAGTGGTTTCTAATTTTTTGTGTTCGGCTGTAAACTTGCATATCGTACCCAAGGCGTCTCCCTGACATGGGTGTCGTCATGAAGCACTCGCCTGCAGCACGACTAAATCCCCGGCTGTTCCACGAGACAGCAACATGCATATCGTACAGTTTTTCTATCACCTCACAGTATTAAATATGGATGCATCTTTGCCAGCGGTGCAGAGTCGCTCATGGAACAACAGCAACGGTGGCATGTTGCTGCTGCTGCTGCTGCTGCTGCTGCTGCTGCTGCTGCTGCTGCTGCTGCAGACAGCAGTGATGTTCAAGATGTGCCCCTGGCTTGATGTCGAACCCACAGTGACGCACGACCTCTAGATCCAAGGATCTGCCTGCAGTTTAACTGCTTCTTGCTGCACCGCACCCCCTGCCTAGACAACACAGCAAAACCAAAACAATGCGTGAGCATTGCTGACCTGACCTTCAGGCAATGAACAGACCGTACAAACCAACCCCTTTTAGGGCCTGCTGCTGCGTGCTGTGCTTCAACACTTGTAGCGCCTGATTGGGGTTTCCACTCATTTGTTGGGTGGAGCATGTATAGTAGAAATCATGTAACGATCTCAACTGCAGCTCCAAACTCTGACCGTCAAGGAACTTGGAACAAGCCATTGCTTCTGATATGCCTGCAGGCGCATTTGCTGCTACAGCAGCACATACACACGTTTGCAACATGTACATCGCAGGCATGCTTCAGCTGCTGAACCCTTAGTTGCGCATGTCCTGTTGTTGCAACGAGCTGCACAGGAGAAGTGACGCCGATGCCAAAGCTGGCAGTTGTACGAAGCAGGCCAAGGCACCCTACAACTCATCAAGTTGCTCAACCTTCACACAAAGATCAGCCCATTGCGCCACCCAGCTTGCTGAAATCCCCGCTCCGCATTGCCTCAGTAGCCTGCTCCAGCACATCAGCCATCTGCTTCAGCCTCTGGCCAACCTTGGGGTCTTTGCTGAGGATCTCCATCACGCTCCCAGGCTGTGCAGCAGCCTCAAACGTTTCCCCGGCAGCGCCACCAAAGGCGCTGACGGCCCTCATAGCCTGATCCAGGCTGCCATGCAGCTTCAGTGCGACCGGCTGGCCAGCCCCCTGGCGAGCCTTGGACAGCAGGGTGCGCATGGGGTGCTGGCCCAGGACGTGGCCGGCTGCAGCAGCAGTGGCTGCTGCTGCACGGGGGCCTGACAGCAGCTTGGAGGCGCTGCTGGCGAAGATGTTGTCAAACAGGCTGCTCATGTTCATCGACTTGCCCAGGTTACCTATGGGAACGGCATGGAAAGCCAACAGCAGCAGCAGCAACAGCAGCAGCAGCAGCAGGGGTCGTGTTCTGTTCCAATTCGTGAAGGTCCTGGCACTGCAAAAAGCATGTAGGCTCCTTTGCAGTCAGGGGTTGCAGCGGTGCAGCTCGAGTAGGCAGAGCAGCAGCAGCAAATGCAAACACACTCAAGCGTCCTGAGCGTCAGCTAGCATGCATCAGCTCTTGGTATTTGACCGCACAAGCTTCCGGCCACTCACTCCTGAAGCTGTGGTCCTTCATGGCAGCGATGGTCTCCGGGTTAAGCCAGTGCTCGCGCGCCTCTTTGTGGATCTTGACCACCTTCTCGCTGACCTTGAACTTCTGCTCCAGGATGGACACCACCGAGTCGGCAACATCCTGCATGGTGTCCTTCCTGCAGGTTGGGCATGAAGGTGGGCAGGTGCGACAGGCAACACGGAACAGGGCAACGGTCACTAAGATCTCCCTGTCTGGAGTTAGAGGGGTAGGCGTAGCTGACCATGCCTTGCCCTACAACTTGGGCACTGGATCCATGCCACTTCAACGGCAGCGAAGTTATGTCTGCCCTTGCATGCAGCACACATGTCTGCCTGCTGCGCCACACAGCACGCAACGCTGGCGCCCATCTCTTCTCATGACGAACCCAGTCTTGTTTGCCACTTTTAAAACAACTCAGCACTCACACATTCAGGGGGTTGAATGTGAACGCGTGTCGACCTTAATGTCCTTCATGGCCTGCGCAACAGCCTCGGCCACGCCGGCAGGCACAAGCTGATGCGCTGACCAGCCACGCCATCAACGGGGAACATGCCCTTGTACCAGGCAGCCCCCTTGTTGAGCCCTCCGGCTGCACGGCAGACAGGACAGCTGGCAGGTCAAGCAGCCGGCAATGGTCGGCTGTTACAGACGAGCACTAGCTGTGGCATGAGCAGCATGTACCACCAACACAAAACGACTGCGCCCAAATCCAGCAGGTGCAGGCTGGCATGGCGGGCGCACAAGACTCTCGCTTGCAGTGCAGTGTAGGGAGTGCATAGGAAGGTCCCAGCTGCATAAAAAGAACGCAGCATTATGAGTCACATGCCAGGCCCAAATTCTATGCCTCACTGAGCAGGTTGCGCATTGTCATCTGCCAGTCACAACATACAAGTCCTACGCATCGGAATTTTTTTAAAGAAAAGGACAAGGACAGGCCTAGTAAGGGCCTGGTAAGAGTTCTGTTGTGAAAACTCATCCCCGTTCCCCCTGCACAATGCGCCATGTGCCACTCAGGTAGCCCTCACCCGCCTCTACATCTGGTGCAGCAGCAGCAGCAGCGCCATCCGCATCCTCTGCTGCCGGCTCTGCTGCTGCTGCAAAGTAGGCGGCAGGGTCCAGCAGGGTGATGGTGGTGGTGGACTCGACGCCATACCTGCGCGTCACCCGGCACTCCTGCAGGCAGGCAGCGCGCATGCAGCAGCTTTTCAACAACAACCAGCAGGCAGGGTGACGCTGCATGCAAGCAGACAATCACGTCATAACCCGTTCAATTTGTGTGGTGCATGCCATCTGAGATGGCGAACGGCCTACGTGTAACTCCTCCTCTCTCATAACCTCAGCCGTGACCAGAGGAGCAGCACAGCGCCACGCCCGTCACAGGATTCCAGTGTCTGGACGCGGATCCCTATCCTGCGCAAGGCTGGCTAGCCTGCGCTACAGCGCAGCACTGCTCACCTCAGTGTTTGCTGCGGCAGCGCTGACAAACCTGCTGGTGTAGCGCGGCGGCCTTGTCTCCACAACCAGCCCCGGCTCAGTGCATGACAGCACGTAGTCCAGCTGCAGGGGCCCCGGGTCACGAGTGAGCGTGCACTCGCCACTGCTGAGGGCAAAAAGCCCGCCCAGCCTACAATGACACGCCACGCAACAACAACAGCAGCAGCAGCAGCAGCAGCAGCAGCTGAGGAATCCATGTGTGCCGGCACTCATTACACATTCAAGCCCACCACCCAAGGCCCCGAGTTCCGCAGTGCTCAACACCAGATGAGCAAGCTTAGCAGGCGCTGGCGCATCTTGCAGCCAGCACCGCAACCAGCCCGGGCAGCAACAAGGCAGGCACGTCAAGGCGGATCACGCGCTTTTAACAATCACAACAAACATGCATTGCGCGCTAGCTGGCATGGCTCAGCTGCGGCTGTGTTCACCTGTGATGCGTGCTGGTGTGGCGGTGGGTGGGTCGAAGCTGGCTGGAGTGCATGTGGCGTTGCGCAGGATGTTGATGTTGCGGATGACAGCGTTGCCATCCTCCAGCGTCTTGCGCAGCTCTTTCGTGTTGTCCAGCAGGAGGCCGTAGAAGCTGCGGCAGCAGCAGCAGCAGCAGCAGCAGGCAGCAGCAGCAGCAGCAAGCAGCAGCAGCAGCAGCAGCAGCAGGTAGAGGCAGTGTCGACAGCAAGCCAAAGGTGACAGCAGGGCAACTGACGCAAAACAATGCACACGTAAGCCTTGCAACCATTTCCGTGCACATGAACCTGTTTCTTGGTGGACAAGCACAGGAGGGCAAGGAGAGGCAGTGCCTGCAAAGGGCTACCTGCCTGCTTTGCGCTCAAACCGTTCAAATGTAATACGGGCCGTATCACACTGGCTGCACATCTCGTACATCATTTCCAGGGTATTGATACTTTGGAGTTCCCTAGGATATCCTCTGCCGCATGCCACATGTTTGAAGCTGAGCAGAGCTCGTGCAACTGCACACCTGTGCTGCTGCTCCATAGTTGTAGCGGCTGAAGGTCCGCAGCAACGCGTGCTGCATACTGCCTTGTGCATGTCTGGTTCTGCAGTGCACTGTAGCCCAGCCGCAGGTTCGCGGCATTAAGTAGTTTATTATGTACTGGCTCACCCCCTGAGTGTCTTCTCGTATGCGCCCCGCACTGCATCCATGCCTGACAGCAACGTCTTCGTGCTGTGCTTGAGAGGCTTGGTCAACTCCTCGTAGCGCTCAGAAGTCACACCAGCCTGCGGCAGTGAGGATGTCGTGTCATTATGTGCATAAATCATGTACTGCCTCAGCCACTCGTTCAGCGTGGTGCCAGCAGCTTCCCAACCAAACTGAGCACAGCTATGGAGCCCTTCAATAAAAGCGCAGGCATATTGTCATTGTACACATGTACAAGGCATGCTGCAGCCAGGGTGTAACATGCATGTGAGCACGGTAAGCTTACCCTGGCCAAGACAAGTCCGATGCTCTTGTGCAGGCCAGACATCTGCTTGTCAACTGCTGATGTCAAGACGCCGATGGTGTTGGCATCGGCGCTGCTGGTGCTGCCGTCTGCAGCTGTCTCAGTCTCTGTTGCATTGAATTTGACTGTTGTCTGAGACTTCGGAGCTGCGTGAAAGAGGAAAAGACGTTTCGTGTGTGGTGTAAGCCATGCAATTCTTCCTCTGCTGGCACATCTGCTGATCTGCAGTGAGCAGATGCCTTACTTGTAACTGTGGTGGTGCTGACCGTTGTGCTGGTGATCTGCGCCGTTGCGTGTTGTGCGCACATTAAAACTAGCAGCATAGCAATTGATCTACTGCGAGCAGCCATGGCTTCAAAGCAATCCTTCTTGGCACTGCCAACACTTCAGCCTGAAGCTCTCCGCTCGTGACCTGTGCGTCTGCGTGCAGGAAGCAACTCTGATCAGATTCCTAGAATGTGATAGATACAGTAGGTCAGAGGAAGCCTATGCGAACGATGGTGCATCTTGAAGAGCCCCACGCCGACCCTTGGCACCGTCGAAGTTGATGGTGAGGCGCGCATCGAACGAGACCAGGTATGAAACGGTGTGCAGTTATGTTGAATGCTAATTTAAAAACTTTACATTGTACTCGAACACACAGTAGGCTCGTTGCGCCCGAAAATGCAGCACCACAGCAGTTCGGGGGCACCTGCAAGCTGGCAGCGGCAGCAGCAGGTCGTTAAAGCCTGCTGTGCGCAATACGCCTCCCACGCCCTGCGAAGGAAGATGAGTAGACCACGTCGTCGAGTGGTTGCGTTACAACCGTCACACAAACTCCTGTACAATGGGTGGCCGCCAGCTGGTCTGCAGACCATGGTCGGAGAAGCTTATGCATAAGCATCCCACATGTGCATTGCGGTCTGCACCTGCAACGTGCAGTAGGTTGGTCCGAACATCAACGTTGACGGTACATCCCAAGCAGTGGACGCGATCTCCAGAACACATGTCACAGTGACCGACAATCATCATCATCATATTACCCATTCAAGCCATAGCATCAGCGCCATCGGCCCCGCGCCCCACCGGGGCAGAAAGAGGAGGGCCAGATTGTTTGAGTGACCGACAATGTGCTGTATCAGCAGTACAACTGAAATTTCAAATATGCACAGGCCCAGGCAGATGATAGGGATGGCACACTGGTCATACACCGGCCGTAGCCAGGCCTCAGCTGAAACCTGAGTCTGAGACACAACAGCAATGCACAAGCCACACAAGCCCATATGGGCTTGTGTGGCTCATGCATGAGCATGCTACAGATAGGCATGGTGTCATGATGCACCACGTGTGCATACAGGATAGGGCACTGCGTTGTGAAAGGAAAACGCACTAGCATGCAGGGGCTTAAGCTTATACAAAGCTTTGTAAAACTGCAGTGCTGCGTCCTCACAGCATGGGCAATCTTGGACACGCTTGTGCAATAGACAAAACCTGGCTAATGTACGATTTGGTGAATACAATTCCTTTGCATGCATGCAGTGCTGTGTCATTTGAGCAGTGCGCGGTAAGGTGGTAAGTTGTGGGAACTCCCCTGCTTCGCATGCATTGAGACCTCTTCTCAATTTGCATCAACAGTGCCACACACATGCTGCCATCTGCATCGGATGCAATGCTGAATCATGCACAAAGTTCTTATAGCTGCCACTGCATCTGAGGATCTACTGGGCAAACGCCTGGCGCTTGGAAAGTGCAAACAGCTGCTGAAGTTGCTTGTATGCGCCTTCCCAAGTCAAAAGAACTATAAGATGCGTAAGCCCCAAGACCAGCGAAGCTCTGCCAGCACATCTGCATGCTAGCCGCCTGCTGCTGAAAGAATAAGATTATCAAACGGTTGCTCACCTATGTCTCAGGCTGCTGATCCCAGCAGCTGCACAGGCACACTTGAGGTGGCCTGACGTTGGCTGCACTGCACTGCAGGTGTGGCACCCTTTCGTGGTGCTGCCGCTACCTAGCACTACCAGCCCACCCGCATCACCCGCCCGCCACCCTGAGCTCTTGGCACGGCTCTGAAAGCCATCAGCTGGCGCAGCCAAGCCCGGCCACGTCATGTCCACGTCTTATGCTCCTGCACCCGGATCCACTTGGTCACCGACCACTTGTCGCACTTGAGCCTGCCGTCTGGGTTGCCGTCTGGGCACACCGGGCAGCCGGCATGCAAGCTCCTGGTCTCCTTGCTGCTGCCGTCAGGCCGCAGGTTCCAGAACAGCAGGCAGTCGCCCTTGCGGGGCTTGACCGCGATGCCCTTCTTGCCGCACGCTGCGCCGCACACAGCAGAGCGAGCAGCCAGCAGTGAACAGCAAGCATGTGCGGGTGTGCGGTCCGCAGGCTTTTGAGGCGCTGCGGTGCCAAACACCAGCAGGAGAAGCAAGCGCAAGCGCTGCAAGCTGCCGTGCCGCGCCGTGCCTGCTACCTTGCAATGCACAGCATCACCACGCGTGCATTGATGACGAGCATGCGGTGCAACGCCAGCGCGGAGGCCAGCACTTGCCACCCACCGCTGAGCTGAGCAGCCCGTTCCTCTGTGGGCTTGTCCACGCTGTTGGGAAACACCGTCTCGCCACCTGCAGGGCATCAGCACCGCGGCCAACGGTCAGTGGCCCATCAGTGTTGCTGAAGAAGCCGGTTACAACTGAAGTGCTCCGCTTGCGGCAGCCTGCAAGCCAGCCCTCAATGCTGCTGCAAGCGCTGCCTCATTATGCCCAGCTGCATGTGGTGCTACACTTCTGCAATTTCTGCATCCTCGTGATAACAAAGTTGTAAATAACCTGACAGGTGTGTAAATTGCAACCCCGCTGGCAGTGGCCAAATACGAATGCGTTGCAGCGCTCCAGGCGCCATTCAGCAGTTCCCCTTCGCATGCGGCATGCCCCTGACAGCTCACTGCTTAGCTGCACACGCTCGGCCGTACCTTCATCCACCTCACTCAGGTAGATCAGCGCTGTGGCCACCCGCTGCCCGCCATTCTGCACGTTGACTGCGTCATGGAAATAGTCCCAGTGCTCAACATACTGCTCGCCCTCCTGGTAGTGGAGCACCTACAATCAAAAGCATCAAGTAACAGCAGATGGCACTTGCTCCAGAAAGGTTTTGCTGCTGCTGCCACAGCTGGCGTGTGCTGACATGGCTTCTACCCTACTTCCGTGCAGCCCAGAGTGTTGAAAACTGCTGCTGCTGTGCCCACAAGACCCATGTCCCCGCTGCTGCTGCTGCTGCTGCTGCCACCGCTGCTGCGCTTCTGCTGCCGCTGCTTCTGCTGCAGCTGCTGCCACTGCTGCTGTATGCCTGCTGCTGCCTCTGCTGCTGCTGCTGAAGCTGCACCCGCTCACGTGAAAGGGCTCCCCGTTGACCACCGGCAGCTTTGTCCATTCAGCAATGCGCTGCTCCAGCCGCTTCACCACCTCATCCTGACCGCGCGAAAGGAAGTGGCCAGAGCTGGTGCGGTCACTGCAGCAGCAACGCCAAGCGCGGCAGGCAGCGCACAGCAACAGCAGAGATTCTTGAACGTGATGAAGGCAGCTCACAAGCACACAACACGAGGTGACGGCAGAAGCAATGGCCACTAGTAGTGCATCTGCTGCCAGCAGCAGTGTGGGAGGTGCACAGAGCGTGGAGATTGCACTCACAGTGTTGTCTTGAACTTGCCAGTGTCACTGTCCACCACTTCACTCTTCTTCATGTGCGGCTGGGCCTGCAGAGGTGTAGCAGCAGTAGTGCATGCCAAGCAGAACATAAACTCAATGGCAGCGTGCATCGCCTGGCCGGCAAGCACGTGTTGCTGCAGGTGGCGCTGCCGCTGATCCATACTAACTCGCGCGCACCAAGCTGATGATGTGATCAGCTTCTTCTTCAGTAATGAAGTTGTGGTACCTGCGGTACAGCAGAAGACCCCCCTTGTTGCTGGTGCTACTACTACCAGGGGCCAGCAGCATGCGCTGTTGGTTTGTGCACTTGTTGCAGGCGGCCTGGAGCAGCTGCTCATAATCATCTTTGCTGTGGTGCATGCAGACTAACAAGCAGTTGCCCTGCTATACTGCTGCTGCTGCTGCTGGTGCTGCTGCTGCTGCTGCTGCTGCTGCTGCTGCTGCTGCTGGCATCTCTCAGACTCACAAGTACGCCCTTGGCTCCCAGCTCAGAAGCTCGATCCACCCCTTTGAATCGCCAAATGTTTCAGTTGGATCAAAATTCTCCCCTTGCCATCCGATAAATTCTTCGTCGACACTTTCTCGGCGAGTGCCCGGCTGATCCTCATCTGGTGGCAGTGGCCATACATGCTGGAATAATAAAAGCACAGATAACGCTGCCAGCAACAGAGATCCTGCTGCTCGTGTCATGGTGAAGCAGCAGCAGCAGCGGCAGGACGTTGTTGTGAAGTTCAATAAAACGGTACGATCCACGTAGAAAACTTGCTTACAGAGGGGGTGCTTTGTGCCGATGCGGCAAGTGAGACGAACGCCACGACCTTGTTATAATGTCCCTGATGGGGTGTCCCTGAAGTGCGACAGCTGCAGGATACAACCACCACCCCACCCAACACCTGCCTCTGAAAAAACACGGTGTTAAGAAGATGCAGTGGCGACAAACAAACGTGTGACAGCTTCTGCTTCGTGCTAGTGGCGGGTAAACGCTTTACTGCGATTGAACAGCACAGAACTGCACTAAGAGCAGCATGGAAAACACAAAGACCGTGCATCATGTCACTCAAGACTCGATGGCACACTTGAAGCTGAGGGTGACGCTGACTAGGCTGAGCGCTGCCAAGTCAAAGGTGCATGCCCAGGTGTGCACGCACCTTGTTCATCCGGTGGCACAACTACATTTTTCCAGTGCACTCCATGTTGCATTTGGTTCTGCTGCCAGGGATTTGCCCAAGATGGTGCAGCAGCTGTGGGCGCGGCAGGGCCAGGCAGCAGCACTGCAGATGCAGCGGCCGCGACAGCAACAACAGCAGGGTGCAGCCGACCCTCGGCAAGCCAGCTCCTTTCCAGATTACTAGGACTTTCTCGTGGCAGGAGAAGGTGTATAGCAAAGCAGAGCTGGTAGCAGCTCAGGTGGGCTTGCAGGATGAGTGGTGCATGCACATGCTCCGCATGCTCAGCAGTGGATGCACCAGGGGTCAGCAGTTGGCGTGCTTGCAACATCCAAATTCTGGCAGCATAAGACAATTTTAATTTGCTCCTATGGCGCATCCCAAGCCACAGGACTGGCTTTATCAGCATCCTGCAAGCCTGTGTGGTAGGCTGCCTGTTGATGTGGTCATGATGTGCTGTAACACATGCTGACTTGCACGTGTATGCGTGTGCAGGCACACATCAGGAGCTGTCAGCAGCAGGGAGCTCAGTTTCTGTCACCCAAGCGCACCGCTCACTTTGGCTCGCAGTCACATATTGGCACAGACAGGCTGCTGGTGAGAGTGGAAGAAGGATGCAGCTGGCAGCAGCTGCAAGCTAGCCCCGGGATAGTAGCAGCAGCTGGCTGTTTACAACAGCTGCTGCTGATAGGCAACATCAACCACTTCAATTGGACAGCAGCTGCTGGTGTCTGCCTTCAATAAGCAAAGCATCTTAACCAGCAATGAACCATGCAGCTGCCTGCGGGGTACAGCACTAACATGAATGTGCTGCATTGTCTCGGGTGCTTTGTTTCCATGTTGGCTTGCAGAACGCACCCCCAGACGGCTCCCTGCTGTTCAGCTATGTGCAGACAGACGATTTCTGTGAGCAGTATGAGACTCGCAGGTGCATCACCACCAGCAGGTGGGAGGGCCGGAACCACTTGGCAAACAAGCTGCTGGTTGACCCACGCAACAGGCAGAAGGTGGGCCACCGTGCAAAACTTGCTTACAAAGCAGCACCAGCAGCATTTCACCTTCCATGTTTGGTGGCCGCAGTGCCAGGGTTACATGCATCTGCCTGAACACGGCTGGCATGCACTGCACTACTGGACACGCTTCGCACGGCATGTGCTGCGTCTGTTGACGCTGCTGCAGATGCTCAACTTCCACTCCATGTTCATCATGGCTGACCTTGGGGATGAGCACACAGTGGCCGGCAGCAGCGAGAAGGTGCTGGCGGTCATACGCGCCCACAGCGACGGCAGCTTCGACATGACGCCAGGGTTCAGTGCACCAGGGCAGAAGACGCGCTTCGAGGACGACCATGGTGAGCGGGTGCCGCCTGGCTTGCTCCTGCTGCATGGAGTCTGCAGGAACCGCTGTGCCAGCCTGGCACATCACTGCAGCAAGCGGTTGCCCGCCTGCTGCAAACGCTGCCACTGATCGCGTCTGCATGCCAGTGCTGCTTTGACGCCTGTGTTGCAGCCCAAGAGCATGCATGTGCACAACGTTTGCCGCGGTCACATGCGTTGTGCTGCAGGCGGCATTTACGAGTGCTGTGTGGAGCTGGCGTCGCGCGGTGCAGCGCCCTGCCTTGAGCGGCGCGCGGCCAAGCTGGCTGCTGCAGCGGCCGGGGAGCTGCGGCGCAACCAGAGCAGCGTGATGGAGCACTCGCCACCACCAGGTGTGGCTTTATCGACCTATCGTCACAACTTAAAGCAGTACGGCTGAGCACACACTGCATGAACCCGCAGCAGGTGGTGTGTAGTGGGCCTGTAATGAGTGCAGATTACCATGCCTGGCTGGCTGCATGTGTGGCGTGCAATCACCTTCATGCCCTGCTGCTGCTGCTGCTGCTGCTGCTGCTGCTGCTGCTGCCAGGGCCCGATGGTGGTGCGATGCGGCTGGTGCTGCTGGCTGAGTTGGTGTCAGCTGCTGGCTTCCACGCGACAGGCTGTACGTGGAGTGGCAGCTGCACTTTGACCCGGAGCTGTGGGTGCTGCAGCACAGCGAGCAGGAGGTGCTGCAGCCAGGGCTCATACAGGTGCGGCGTGTGTGGTGCACGTCAGGGGATCCACACCACCGCAGGACAGCAGCAGCAGCGGCAGCAGCAGCAGCGGCAGCAGCAGCAGCAACAGCAGCACTGCGGCAGCAGAAGCGGCAGGTGCGGCAGCAGCAGTATGCTTCCAGTTTGCCACCTGTGGCACGGTACACAACAGTGCTGCAGTTTGGTGGCTTGGTGTTTGACCGCGCCCCGAAGCCAGTGTGGCAGGTGCGTGTTGGGCGCTGCGTTGCTGTTGGTGGCCCACAGTCGTGCTTGCTTGCGGATGCTTGCTGTGCTGTGCAGGGTGTGACGCATGTGTCGCAGATGACGGCGTACCCTGCTGATGTGTCGACAGACACGCCAGCGCTGTGGGTGGCGCACTTCGCACATCCCATAGAGGTGGAGTGGTTGGCTCGCACAGCACCAACGCCCAAGGACTGGCCGCGCCTGCTGCTGCAAGTGAGCACACCAACAGCAAGGCCATCTAGGGAAGAACAGAATGCACTGCTGCACATGTCACTGCCACCGCATTGCCTGCGTTGCTTATTTGCAGGTTTTCACTTGTTTTCACGACAGTGGTGTGGTTCATGTCAGCTGTGTGGGCGCCTGTGTCTCGCTGTTGTTGCTGCTGCCTGTGCTGCAGGTGTGCACGTATGACCTGTGGGATCGTGTTACAACGGAGGGCTATGGGTGGATGCAGCTGAGCAGCAGCAGCTCAGGCAGCTGTACGCACTACGTCGACACCTGGAAACCCCTGGGTAAGCACTGCAGCTGTGGTCGAGCCTGCACTGCAGCCTTGGCCAGGTGGGCATGGCGAACACTGCAATATATTGCAAAGGTTTCATTGTGTTACAAGCAACCTATACATGTTGTATGTGTGTATGAGAAAGTAGGTGTGTGGATCCAGTCACCATTTCAGATGTCACCAGCAAAACAGCAACACAGGTACGACAAGGCACGTGTGTGTTGTCGTTGGGGTGCGCAGGCACGCGGCGTGACCAGCAGCAGGCCTTCTTCATTGGCGGCAGTGAAGAGCTGGCTGACATGAGCTATGCGGCAGTGCCCAAGGGGCACAAGGGCCGCGTGCTCAACAAATACGGCTACAAAACACAAACAGCAGGCACGGTCAAGGTGTGCACCTACTGCTGCTGTTGCTGCTGTGTTGGTTGTATACACTAATGGATTTGTTTAGGCTGAAAGATTCTGCAGCAAGAGTGCCGCACAGGTGCAGCATGATGCATGACAGGCGGCCAGCACAGCGGGCTGTTCTGAAGGCTTTTCCCAGCAGCACATGGGCATGTTAACTGGCTCAATCATACTTTTGATTCCTCATGCCTTGTTATGCACTGTAGTGTCAGTGAATTGCACACCACTGCTTGTGTTGCAGGTGCGCGTGCACAGTATTGTGCAGGGCGGCTCCTCAGGCGGCACGTCACCGCGCAAGGCAGCAGCGAGCAAGGGGCCTGCCAACAGCAGGCGGCACAGGGAGCTCAGCCTGGCTGTTGTGCTGGAGCGCGCACACGCACGCCTCAGGGTGAGCCCAGCGCCTGCTGCCGACTGCGCCTGCGCATGAGCCTGCAGCTGTGCGCATTGGTGTGTCAAGGGTCTGGGAGTGCAGCAACTGTCAGCATGATGTGGTCCTGCATGACGGGACCACTGCTCTTGGTCAGCTTGGTCAGCCCCTGGACTATTGTTTTCACAGCAGTGGTCAAGCCAAAACCCATATATTTTGGCCTCGCACCCCTTGGTTTGCTGGTCCATTGTGCATGGGTGCTGTTCTGGCTGTGCCTGCAGGAGGCGCGTGGTGGCGATGTTGCGGTGCGGGAGGGTGTGGTGTCGCAGCGGCCTGCTGTGACGGTGCAGCCGGCAGACGTAACAGTAGACGAGGGCGGCAATGCGCAGCTGTCCATCACAGCAACGGTGAGCAGCAGCAACCGATCGTTGCGGTGCAGTAAGCCCTCCATTACATCCTGCACGAGTTATTTGGTTGGCGGTGGTGCCGGATGTGCATCAGGCCGCTGTTCTGGAAAGCAACCGCAAATTGCTTCTGCTAACAGCCGGCAGCACTGCAATAGCGCTGTTGACGTGCAAGCAAGCTTGTAGTTACGCATACAATTGTTGTACGATTTGGTATGCCGGCTGCCTCTTGGTTGCTGCCGTCAGGGCCTGGGCCCGCTGCGCTGCCAGTGGTTCAAGGACAGCAGGCGGCTTACGGTGGCCACCTCTGACACGCCCCTGCTGGTGCTGGTGGATGTCGGTGTCAGCGACAGCGGCACCTACTACTGCCAGGTGTCAAACAAAGACGGCGCCGTCTGCAGCGGCAAGGCGCTGCTGAGCATCACGCGCGTCGGCCGCGCGCAGCACGCGGCAGCGTCAACGGCGGGCAGCAGCAGTGGGGAGCAGGCAGCATCGCCGCTGGTGAGTTGTACCTGCAAGTTGCGGCCCTGGATGGATCCAGCAGCTAGACGACGCCCCTGCAGTGCACTGCATGCCTCCTCCTCAAACTACAGTCAGTTGGCGTGTCTTGTGTGTCCAGCTACAGATGCAGGATGTACATCCGGCTCCTTGTGCGTGCCTTACGCTCTCTGCGTCTGTGCCTCGTGTGCCTGCAGCTCTCCTCGCTGTCCAACACGCTCGCCAAGCGGACGATAGTGCCACGCAGCCTGCCGTCCAGGGCAGGAGGCAGCCTGCCTTACAGCCCACGCTTTGGCGGCGGCAGGAGCAGCAGCGGCAGCGCTGCTGCGTCAGGCACTACCTCACCACTCAGGGCTTCCTGGGCAGGCCTGTCACCTGTGGCAGGGCGCCCTTCGGGTGCTCCTGCTACTGCTGTTGGGCTCAGTGAAGGCAGCCTGGTGCAGCACAATGCTGCTGCAGCCGCAAGTGGTGGCAGTGCGCTGGGTGGTTGGGCAGCAGGCAGTGCAGGCGGCAGCCCGCTAAGGCGCAGCAGGCAGCTCGCACCCATGGCGCAGCTGGAGCAGCAGCAGGCAACAGAGCAGCAGCAAGAACAGCAACAAACGAATGCAGACGTGCAGCCGCTGGCAATGCAGCAGGAACAGCAGCAGCAGCAGCAGCAGCAGCAGCCCGACTTGCTGCAGCAGTTACCCAGTGGAGGGCTAGGCTGGACGGCAGCAGCAGGTGCAGCTGTGGCTCCTCCCCCCTCTGGAGGTAGTAGCGAAGCCACCGCGGCTGCAGCATCCCCTGTGGTCAGGGCGCAGCGGCGGTCACGTGTGTCGGAAAACCCCTGACTCACAGCTCTTGGACAGCATCAAGCTAAGCTTAGCACCCAAGTGGTGAGAGCCCCCCTGTCCACGTGCTTGCTGGGGCATTTTGTCACGGTGCACAACTGGTTGATGTGCTGGACAATTGTCTTGCAAGCATTGTCTTGCGAGCATTGTCTTGTGGTTGACTCAGGGGCTGCTGAGCTCATGTTGGTTGCCAGTGAGTGGCCAAGTCACAGTACACGGCTGATCAGCAACTGCAGCTGTTGTTTACATGGCGCAAGTACATGGTGTGGGGGAGAGGCGGTGATGGTTCCTGAGGTGCTGTATATGTCATGGCACCAGTGAGCATCAGAGCATGCTGTGCCATTGTTTACTGTGTACGGAAAAAGCACTGCATGCAAGATGCCCACAGCCCACCACCCATCAGCATGCAAGTTCCGGTGCACAAACAGTGTTGGTAGTACCCAAAGTATGTACTGCACACCCACAGCATGCGCTACATGTATTTGCCAACAATCGCACTGCAAGCAATCACCGTCAGCACCATGCACGGAAACATTGGAGGATGTGTTTACATACTAGTCTTGCGCGCAACGTCAACAGCACTGCACCTCCGCCCCTTACACACGCCTGGTATGAGTGCACACCCGCCTGTTGTAATCAACACATGGCATCAGGCCAGTCGAAGGGAATCTTGATGTGCACAAATTCACGTGCCAGGTTCGCCTTGTTGGGCCCTGTCACATCAAAGTTCCTGCCTATCCTCAGCTCACTGAGCTGTGGCAGGCCACTGAGCAGTGCACGTGTGCCAGCCACTGACAGGTCATTCTCCTGGAGATCCAGCAACTGCAGTTTAGTCAAGCTTAGTAATGCTGCCACCACTTCGTCCGTCAGCGTGGGATAACAGCGGATCATCACCAAGTCTGCAAGGTTGCGCAGGCCAGCAAGTGCTGCCAGATCACCAGTGCTGAAGCTGCATCTGCTGTAGCTCAAGTCCAATGAAGTGAGCCCTATGCAAGCAGGCAGCAGCACTGCTAGCTGTGCAGGTGCCTTCACTGCACTGTCCAGCCGCAGAGACTGCAGGCAGCGGCCGCATCCTGCCACCACTGGCACGAGGAGCTCTGCATTACAGGTGCGGTTATGGCCGCAGCGGCTGATGTCCAGTGCTATAAGCTGTGTCAAGGCAGACAGCTGCGACCAAGCCGCTGCAACCGCGCCAGGTGTTCCCTCCTGCCGAATCACTCGTCGCCATGCCGCTCTTGTTGCCAAATCGACTGACCTGTCTGTCCTCCTGTCCGGTTCAACCCAGGGATTGCTGCTAAGGCTGAGGTCCAAGCTGGCCTGCGCTTTGCCACAGTGAAAATAAACAAAGCAAGTGCAGCAGACACATGATGAGCAACACATGGAGTGCTTGACATGCTTGCACTTGGTAACGACTGCCGTTTGGTGGGAAAGATCATCCGACGGAAGCAGAGATCCCGCATGCGTGCTGTATACACATGCAGGCAGCTTGCACAGGCCAGTCACTAGCCATCTGCCCTGCAGACAGCCGTCCGCCTGACGCCGTGATGCTTGAAGCATCACAGTAACGTGCGACACCAATGCCATGTGCATGCATGATTGCCAGAGGCAGCCCAGAGCAAGTCCACGTCACTTACCAATGTGCTGACGCTGCCAACCCCTGCAATCATCTCAAGACTCAGTTGGTTGTTGGCCACGTTGAGCCGCGTGAGAGATCCTAACTGCGCCAAAGCTGCTGCCGCCTCACTGCTGCCCACCAACCCACAGTCGCTGAGCTCCAGCTCACACAACCGCTGCAACGTTGACAGGCTCGAGAGCGTTGAGCCGCTGTGGTGGCCGATCACTGCATCGTGTCTGGTGGGTGGGCTGCCACTGCATGCTAGGTGGGTCAGCTTTGTGAGCTGTGCAACCCGCCCTCAGCTGCAGAATGGCACCGGAAGCGCATGTCATCTGCAAGGGTTTGCACAAGCAGGCCCAACACGCACAGGTTTGTCGATTGTACAATTTGCCATGCATTGCCCGCCATGCACTGTACATGTGCACATTTGGCATACAGCGGGCCATGTCAGGCAGCGGTTCTTGCAGTGCACATGGCGCTTGTGTACTGCATGTAGTGCTGCAGAGCAACGACGTGCACGTGCCAGCAGCGCCTTCTGCGGCTGCAACCAAACGCCGGCTCACCTCCAACCTGCGCAAGTGGCGCAAGCCGCGCATTGCAGCAGGGTCTGGCAGAGCCAACCCCATACTCGTGGTGCGCCGCTGAAACACCTCAGACACGCGGAGAGCTGACACTGCCGCAAGGCTGGGCGCTAGCCGTGCAAATGCGACAGGCGAAGCCCTCAGCTTCAGCTGCCGCAGGTTGGGAGCCAACGTGCACACCTCTGCCAGCGCACGAGCGCACCCCGCATCCAGCCAGATGTTGCGCGCTCGTGTGAGCCCCTGCAGCTGCAGCGGCTGCACCTGTGCACCTGCAGATGCCGACTTTCTGTAGCTAGTCACAGCTTCAAGCACTGCCTGCAGCTGATGTGTGGCCTCGGAAGCCCAGGATAGGTGCAACCACCGCAATGCTCTGACAATCTGCTGCAGCCACAGTGATGTGCTTGCAGCAGTGTCCTGGGTGTGGGCCAGCACTACATGCAGCGATGACTCTGCAATCAATGTTGAAGCCACAGAGTGGATGTGCTTGCAGCAGACAAGCGACATTGTGCGGGCAACATCCCTGCAGGGCACGGCTTCCAAGTTGCAAGCAGGGTCTGCTCCCCCAGATCAACAGACACACTTGTGACATTGCTGCTGCTGCCGCTGTTGCCGGAGGCACCTTCAGCCTGTAACTTGCAGCGTTGCAGCTCCTGCAAGCATGTGCGGCAGGATACCATGAACAGCATTCCGCTTTGTGTGCAGGCTCTGCCTCAATCACTGAAACAGTGCTGGGGTACTTTAGGACATTCACGAGATGTGTATCACAGCGTAAATTACATGCAAAGGAGTGTGGCCGTCTGCAGAGATTGCTTGCCTGTTCTCAAGCAATTCTGCGGCCACAGCACTATTGCCACAGGGGTGTCTGCCCTGGCTGGGAAGCAGCAGCGGTGCTACATTTTCTGTGTGCAGCTCCTGCACCTTCCACCCTCACCTGGTGCATGCCTGCTGCCAATGTGTCACTCCTGCTGGCATCCGAGGCAGGCAGAGGCTGAGACGGCATCCTGCAGGGACCAACAGAAAGGGATTCAAGGCTGCGCTAGCAACTACGCAGGCACGCCATGCGGCATGCTGCATGCTGCATGCACGCTCTAGTGTTCACGGCACAAGGCTTGTGCTGGCCCACACTAGACGGATGCAGCAAGTCACAAGCCAGCACAGACCTTAAACCCAACTTTCTTCCAGCGCAACGCATCTCTTGGTGACATGGCCCATGCAGCAGACAATAGGAGCACCAGAGTACCAGGTTCTGCTGGGGACTGTGCAACTGATAGGCTTGGGGGTGGACAGCACCGTGCCTGAAAAGGATTCAAACAGCCGTATGAAACGGCGCAAAGGGACGGGTCCTGAGCTTCAACGCGACTTTGCTCTTCCTGTGCTGCTGCAGCTTCATGAACTTATGCCGCCTCGGGCTGTGCAAAATGTGACGCACCACTCTCCGCCGGCTCACCGGCCACCTGTTGACAGATTTGAAGTTGGTTTACTTGAAGCACACGTCGTCGTGAACCATCCGCACAAAACTCGAGCAGGCACGTTGTATGTCATACAAGGATGTGTGCAGCTCGAAACCCTAGAAAGCAGCAGACAGCTTTGGTTCTGCGTTAAAAGCTGATAGTAACAAAGGTGACAACCCGCACATTAAATGCACACATAGAATTGAGCAGCACAACGGCAACACTGTTCAACAGTCAAAAGTGACCAAAATCGCACACTTGGCCAGCACCGCTGTCAAGGCTGCCGCATCCGCTGTGGTTGACCGCTGATGGCGAAACAAGAAGCTGCAGATGCAGCTCCGGCACCTGGGGACGATGGAGGAGCAGTCCCCACATCAGTGAAGGCACCAGGCCTAGGCACTGCCGCAGTGAGTATCCTCACAGACGCAGTTGCATCCTCTGTACTGACTGCACTAGTACCGCTGGTTTTTCACCAAACTTGAAATTGCTGCCAACATCGGTCACAGGTCAAACATGATCCCAAGAAGAATGGGAAGGAGAAAGCAAAGTGAGCAGCGTGCATGTGCTGCATGGAGGCAGGCGACACGTTCAGCACCTGAGGCTTTTCCTGTCTGTTCAGGTGACAAATGCAGAACCACTAGGCTGGATAAAAATATGGTTCTGCTGGTGTGCAGGCAACGAAACAGGGCCGTATCACTCATCCAGAAGTATGCTGGCACTTATGCGGTAAGTTGTAGTTATGGCAGGGGTGGGCTGTTGGCAGCTACGAGCCCGCATGTCGAGCAGAAAAGCACCAAAAAAAGGAACGTGGGCGCTTCAAGAGCTTAAGGTTTTACTTCACACTGAAGGCTGTGCGGCCGTGTCTGTCAACGCAGAAAGAGGGACAGAAAACAAAGTGGGTTGTGGACCTTGTGATGAAAATAGATGAAGAGTACAAGCAGGAGCTGTTGTCCAGGCGTCAAACAATCGTAGGGTACTGCTTTTCGCAATTCACACGCATTATTGTTGCGATAGAGAAAGCACTACACAAGCAGGTTTTGCAGGCCACTGGCAGCCTGCACTCTGCCTCTGCAGGGTCATCATCATCACCATCACCATCATCCATCATCATCATCATCATCATCATCATCATCATCATCATCATCATCATCATCATCATCATCACCATCATCATCATCATCATCATCATCATCATCATCATCATCATCATCATCATCATCATCATCATCATCATCATCATCATCATCATCATCATCATCATCATCATCATCATCATCATCATCATCATCATCATCATCATCATCATCATCATCATCATCATCATCATCATCATCATCATCATCATCATCATCATCATCATCATCATCATCATCATCATCATCATCATCATCATCATCATCATCATCATCATCATCATCTCATCACTCACCGCTCACCAGTCGTGTCAAGTGACACCCTTGCTGCCTTGGTGGTGTGTGTGTGTGTGTGTGTGGTGTGTGTGTGTGTGTGCTTCCTCCAGGACTCTTTGCAGCAGCGGTGGCAGGACCTGCAGGAAAGCAGCAGCAGAGCCCTGCAAGAAGTGCAGCAGCAGGCACATGCGCTGCAGCTCAAGGTGCAGGAGCAGGAGCTGGAGATCTACAACACATCGTATGCATTGCACAACGCCCGGGTAAGGCTCAGCATAGGGCAAGCTGGCTTGCAGAATGAAACTGTCGCTACCACAGCAACAGCAGCAGCAGAAGCAGCGGCCTAGGGGAGGAGGGTACCAAAGAAGATGCGTCCACGCTTCCAACATTGCCGGTGTGAGCAGGTGGTGGCGCTTGATGTGCCGCTCTGAGCTGCTGCAGCTGCAGCGCCAGCACCAGAGCAGTCGCTGTCATGCATGTATCAAGCAAGGCACCTGTTGGTGTGTGGCTTTGGCTGCTTTGTAAGCAGCGCATGCATTGCTCTGCTGGCGCTGCCCTGCAGGCACAGCACGCGGTGATGCAGCAGTCGCTCCACTATGCGGAGGAGGCTGCAGCATCAGCCAACTCAGAGTGCGCCACGCTGGCATCAGCAGTGCAGGCCGTGACAGAGCAGGACGCGCGCGCACGCTGCGGGCTGGCGCACCGCGCACACCACTTACGCGATGCACTGCTGCAGACGAGTGCAGCGCTGCGGCAGTTCAACGACAGGGATAGGAAGGAGTGCAATGGGGTGGGTGCCGAGTGTGCCGTGCTGTGCAGCAGGGCATCAGCAGCAGAGCTACAGGAGGCCGCCTGGCAGCGGCTGCACTCAGCAAGCATACGTATGGCGATGGGACTAGCCGCGCAATGCACTGCCTGTGCACTGCCATAGCCTGAGGCACAACCATTGTGTCAAGTTGCTGCAGATCCTCCGTCTCGCTCCTGGCATAGGCTAATGGGGCATGCTTGCTGCTGTTGGAGTAACTGCTGCTGTTCCTGCTGCTGCTGCTGCTGCTGCTGCTGCTGCTGCTGCACTGTGTGCTGCAGAAGGAGCTACGGCTGAAGGAGAAGGAGCGCCTGCTGGCGACGGAGCGAGCAGCGCTGCTGGAGCAGCAGGCGGTGCAGCAGGCGCGCGATGCTGCCCTGGAGACGCTGCAGCTGAAGTACCACCTGTGCGCACAGAAGATCAAAGAGTGAGTGGGCAGCAGGCCTCGCCAGGCTGTCTGTTCTGTGCACCAGTAGGCCTGCAAGCAGGTGCATCATGCACGTGCTTGTTGTGCGCCGGCTGAGCTTTGCTGCACTTGTCCTGGTGGGCCACGGACAGAACTGGCCTTGCCTGCCACCTGCCGCTGCATGCAGGTTGCGTGCCACAGCAACAGAGAAACCAGATGTGGCTCCCACAGATGCCGCAGCCACTGCAGCACTGCCTGCAGCAGCACCACGTGTGAAAGCCAGCAAGCCAAGCTAGGCCACAGCTGTGCAAATAGGTAGCGGTAGCCTGCACAGCATGCAGCAGGTAGCATGCCACCTGAGTGGCGTTCGCACTGCCGTGCCGCCGCATGATGCCAGCCTTACTGGCCCCTGACGCTGTCAGGAGCACCGCAGCGTTGCCACCATCTGCAGCATGAGCTATCATGATCAGCATCGTTGCTGTCGGGCACAACTCAAGCTACACCACTTTGGCGCGGTTGGTGTGCATGTCAACTTTGTCGGGTAGTCATGGCCGCCGTGACACATGTAACACTTTGCATGGCGTGGCGACCTAAGGTCAACTCAGTGACTTGGACTCACTGCAAAGTCACGTTAGTAACGGTGCAACCCCTGAACTTTACTATGGTACGGTGTTTTTGGGACCGCAAGAGTGCTGCAGTAAATTTACACATTAGAGTCGAACTGCATTCAATGGCATGGCACCGCCTACCGCTGGCGGATTCTTTGAAGACCCTCCTTGCTGGTTTAGTTGAACAGTAGGTTGCATGTGGCACTGACGCTTCAAGGAGGCTAGTAGCAGCTTGTCAATCGGATTGTTATGGCTTGGCAATGACTGTCTGCCAGGCATCAGTGGTGATGAGGCACCTCCGCAATGCACCTAGTTTGAGGTCAAAGCTGTTGAGTTCAGCTGTGTACAAGGAATACGCTCAGAACTGCAGTATTGCTGGCAGCCGCACCACACTGCCGGTTGGTTGCGGTTGTGTTCAACTGTAAAGCCAGAGCCTGGTGAGGAGAGGGATGCATATGCCCAAATCTTGTAAAGAGCAGAAGCAAGTTACTAGTTGGTGGTGCTCCAGGCTGCTTGCCTATATGCCGTGTAGGCCTCCCAGGACTCATAACTCAGCAATCATAATTCTGTGCAGCATCTATGCCTGAAGTATCATGCACTTGTAAGTGCATAGTGCTTAGCAACGCTCAGGGCACATCACCCTGCGTATGCCTACAGCACCGGACAACAATCAGCATTGGCAGGACACACGCTGTGCAGCAGCTGCAGCTGTTGCGCATATGTGCTGGGGAAACACAAGCATGCACCAAGTATCACAAAGACAAACAACATGCAAACCCAGATTGTGCCAGGCTGCGCTATATAACCAGCATTTGAGAAGCATCACAAGGCTGGGAGCCACTTCAGCTCAGGCACAGCTGGCAGCGAGCCACACACTCATGGCTGCACTTCGACCTCGTCAAATGCACAGTAACTTTGCCTGTCGATGATTGGTGTGGCCAGCGGCCATCTTGCGCCACGCCTGTACCGTACAGCATGCACCTTGCCGCATGCGGCACACACAAAAGGCCCTGCAGGCATGCCCACTGCAGCTGCTGCTGCTGCTGCTGCAGTGGCTGCTACGTCATCAACTTAGGAGCCTTGAAAGGAACCAAGCAGCTGCGATTCTGCTTCAGCATATAGCTAGGAACGCTCACAAATCCCGCTGCTTTCCAGGCAGCAGCAGCCAGCTCTGTTCAGTGCGGTGCTTTGGGTGCTTCCTTTGCTGCTGCCTCCTGGCGCCGCCTCTCCTGCTCAATGATTAGCTGCCTCTCATACTGCGCAGCACAGGCACACCAACCAGCACGTAAATTTTCAACGTAATTGGCATGCATGGAGGGGTGCTCACTCTGTCAACATGGTGCTGCAACGCAGACATGTTGCTTGCTAAGTGCTCGTGAGGGTACACCAGCAGTGCTGCTGCAGCACGTTGTACCGTCTGCTGCTCACAGCACCCTCAACAGTGATGTCATTGTCACGCGAACTGCTGCTGCTCATGCACTTAGCAACAGCGCTTCCACCAGCCTGCCTGCCTGGACAGACTGCTCACGTATTTGCGGTGGTGCAGGCACTCCAGGTAGTCATCAGCCATTGCCTTGCACTTCAAAGGCTCTTCATTGTTCTCGTGCATGCACTGCAAAACAAACGCAGGGCAGATTTTTGACCAGAGGCTATCGACAAGTCACATTGCTGCTGCTGCTGCTGTTGGCACTGCCGCCATTCCAACGCCGTGTCTGCTCTGCTGCTGCTGCTGGAGCTGCACTGGCTTATCCAAGGGTAGAGCAGCCCACCTCCTGGAAGTCCATCCAAAAGTTGTAGCACCTGCAGACCAAAGTGATCAGATCATCATGGCTGTGCTGGCTTGAAGCAGGCTCCTGTGCAGAGGAGTCGAGTCTCCATCCGCCCGTCTTTAGCAGATCCTCACCTTGACGGGCCACCGTTCAAACCCATAAACACCATCTTGCTGGTCGCTCCTTACGACTGAACGCTGCTGGTGACCCTTATGTTGCCTGCTGCTGTCTGCTCACAGAACGACTAAAACGCGTTGTTCAACTATACAAAGCTTTTTGAATCAAGCCTTTAACAGCAGCAGATCGCGCTGGGCACCCAAGACAGCTGCTGTTGTACGCAGTGTGCTTGAAGCAAGCTGACAGCACAGACAGAACACGTCAGCCGCCAAGGACTCCAAAACAGGCTTACAAGCACACTGCACTGCCAATGTGCAGCAAGGCCCAAGGCCTGAGGGTGTCAGGTCTCAAGGCAGAGGTTCACACTGCACTGCACCAGAGTGACACGCCGCTTGACACCGCTGCTGGGTACCTAGAGTGGTTCTGTGCTTGCTTGCGCGGCCGGATTTCAGATACCTCAGACAACATTGCAGCTGATTACTGTCCCATTACCTCAACGGCTGCCCACTGCTTTGTTGCCACATCCATTTGGTGCTGACACATGCAACCAGCGGCTGTTGTATTCCCTGGCCTACTAGGGTGCAGCAACAGCCAAGCCGCTCCACCAAGAGAACCGCTGTGGTATGCGCATGCCAACAAGCTCACAGGCTGGCAGTGCATATCAGCAAGGTAGTTCAACTCAGCTCAAAGCCACGCCAGTTGCAGCATACATTTACTGAATGGCACACACCACTGAGTGACATGGGCTGACAGGCACTGCTCAATCCATCACTTGCAACATTAAGCTGAAGCTACCATGCTTACTCTGACTGGGACTGCTTCAGCGACAAATAAACCATCAGCAGCAGCTGCACAGCACCAGTCCTCATGCAGCAGCCGTCTGCTGCTTGTTGTGCCATGCTACTACGTCTGCGTACGGCAGCTTGCCCCCAAAGATGTCCAGCGCACTCCCTACTGTGATATCCACCCTGCCCTCGCCTGCAGCAGCAACTCGCTCCAGGTCCTCCTGCAGCCAGTGCACAGGCAGAAGCGTGCATGAGCAGGCGATGCAGTGCCTTCCTGGCTACTGCTTCTGACTGATGCCAGAAGCTGCCATCAACGCTGAAGGCTACGCCACGGCTGCCAACCTGATTGTGCTTGCCCAGTGCTGACTTGGTGATGCACTGCAGGCGCTGCATACACTACATTACACATGCACACTTGCTGATCCCCATCCAGCAGCTCACCAGTGTGCGCGCGCCGCCTGCGTACGTCACGGGGATGGGGCTCCACCGGCCCAGCAGCTCCACCAGTGCATCATCAATGCCCAGCTGCATGCCTTCCACGTCGACGCCATGCACCAGAAACTCGTCACAGCTGTCGGCTAGCTTGGCCAGTGTTGCCTCGCTCAGCGCCAGGCTGCTGAAGCGCTGCCACCTGTCTGTCACCACCCAGTACTGCCCATCACGCTGCCTGCAGCTGAGGTCCAGCACCAGCCGCTGCTTGCCCACCAGCGCCACCTGCAGGCAGTTGTCGACATGGCGTGGCAAGCTGAGGTAATTCGGTGGCTTGCTGTGTGTGGCATGCTGGCAGCTGCCAGCCTGAAACACAGCTGGCTGCCTGACTTCATGTGCCTGTGGTTGTGCAGAGTCTGCTGAGGGATGCCAGGGAAGCTGCCCTGCACCCCACAGCCACCTCTAGCCGGTGGTGATGACACGTGCAAGGAAACACGCAGGCACCTTCTATGGGTGAAATACCGCATCATTCACAGCCTGTCACTCCGGCAGTGGCATACTTACTAGGTCTGCCAGCCGCTGCTCCTCAAGCCGCCCTTCCCGGAACACAAATGACGTCACAATGACGTGGCTGGCGCCAGCATCCAGGTACTGCATGGCATTGTCAGTGGTGACGCCACCGCCCAGCTGCAGCCCACCAGGCCAGGCCTGCAGCGCTCCAAACGCTGTTTGCCTGGACAGGAAGCGGTATCACAGTGCAGCGGCGACATCAGCATGATGTGCAGCAATGTGCTGATGTTACCACTGCAGTGTGGTACATGCACACAGCTGCACACTGCGGTTGCTGCAAACATGAGGTGCCACTACATTGCACACTGCAGCAGCAGCAGAGCTCTTGCAGTAAATTTTAACTACTATGATCACACATCTGCTGTGGCTACCTGCAGGTGCTTCATGCAAGTACAATGGTGCAAGAAGGCCACCACTCAGAACCGCAAGCCCCACCTGCTTGGCTCATCTGATCCCAGCATGATGACATGGCCACCTGTCAGCTGGTCCCTTTGGTACAGCTCAGCATACCATGATGAAGGCTTGTCTGAGACGAAGTTGGTCTTCAGGTCGGCCAGTCGCAGCTCGCGCCTGCATGTACCAGGCATGGAAGCAGGGCGTGGACACGGCGCCTTGCATGCAGCCGACAACAAGTTGTTGCCCTGCCGCTGACTGCTGACGAGATCATCTGGATGCCTATTGCAGTATATATGCCGCAACACGGTTGATTCAAGAGCAAAGCAGCACGTTCCTGCTGTGGTGGTGGTGTAAGCTGCACGCATGCTGACAGAGTGGAAGATGCCTGGCCTGCCTGTGTGATGCCTCACCCGCTATCTGTTGGCAAGTCCTTCAGGGTAGACCCTACAATTTGTTTGACCTTGCCCTGTGGGGATAACGAGTGTTGACATTGATCATGCTGTGGAAAATAGCATGTGTCTGAGCAGAGGTGCGTCTCATCAGGAGTTGCAGGCTCACCTGGTGTATGTCTATACACGGCCTGAACCTGACACAATGTGCTGTTTTTTGCGATGAACACACTACGTGAAAGTTTTGGCGTCCTATCATGCTGGTAAAACACCACTAGCCAGTGCCACTAGTGTGTCAAGGTGCCAGTAGCAGCAGGTAGCGGCAGAGGGCAGCAGCAATCACACTACGAGGGTGATGCCAGCGACGAAATAAAACAAGTAAGTTTTAATTCTGTACTGACTTGGTGGCATTGATGAATGCGCATTCGTTTAGTGCGGCTGCAGAAGAAGAAGGGTTGGGCATGACACTTCCCCAACACTGCTTGATGTCGGCCACGACTGGGTTTATAGTCATTAAGCTGTTAGAAAATGGTTTCAAGCAGGTGGATTCTTGACTATTATTGAACATGAGCTGAGCTGAGGCACGCGTCCATGGATAGCGACAAATACGGCCTAAAGGCCGCTAGTCAGTGTGATACACTGATAAGAGAGTACTGTAGAGGCCTCAGGTGAGCGATGCACAGCGATCCAACCACCGCCAGCAGGCCCACCGCACACTGGGGCGCAGCGCTTACGCAAGCCCGTCATTTTGCGCAGGCCCAATGCCAAAAAGGCGCTTAAGCAGATCGCCAAGCAGACGGGCTCGGCCCTGCCCAGGAGGTACTTGGTGAGTGTGGCAGTGCCTGGTTGCCACTGCTGCTGCCTCCACAGCCATGCTCTGGTGCCTAAGCCGTCCTCTTGCTCCGTGCAGGCACGGCTGATATACCACGAGGCGGCAGGGTCCATCAGCCCTGGCACTGTGGGCTCTGGCTCCAGCTTGAAGCGCATACAGCTGCTGCAGGAGGCCTATGAGCATGCAGTGGAGGCCACAAGCCTGGCGCCCAACAGCCTGAGCTGTGCAGCGCTGCGCGCTACGCTGGCAATCAACCTGCTGGTTGAGGAGTCTGCGCTGCTCAACCCCAGCAACAAGCCAGCCAAGAAAGGGCAGGGCATGTCCACGTTAGACAAGAAGTGCCAGGAGCTGCGTGAGCGCTTCAGAGGCAGCATCGATGCTTGCAGGACAGCACTGGAGCACCCTAACCCAGTCACGGTGGAGCCTGTAGTAACAATGATCACCTCAACACACACCACCTGCGACCCCTGCAGCCTGGTGAGTAGCAGCAGGCAGCAATAGCCTCAGGCTGGCAGGCAAGTGTTGCACATGCCGATCCGCTTGCTGCGGCAAACTCGCTGCGGGTCCTGTCTGGGGTGCAGCAAGTAGTGGTCACTTGTGTGCGGCAAACTCGCTGCGGGTCCTGTCTGGGGTGCAGCAAGTAGTGGTCACTTGTGTGCGGCAAACTCGCTGCGGGTCCTGTCTGGGGTGCAGCAAGTAGTGGTCACTTGTGTGCGGCAAACTCGCTGCGGGTCCTGTCTGGGGCGCAGCAAGTAGTGGTCACTTGTGTGCGGCAAACTCGCTGCGGGTCCTGTCTGGGGCGCAGCAAGTAGTGGTCACTTGTGTGCGGCAAACTCGCTGCGGGTCCTGTCTGGGGTGCAGCAAGTAGTGGTCACTTGTGTGCGGCAAACTCGCTGTGGGTCCTGTCTGGGGCGCAGCAAGTAGTGGTCACTTGTGTGCGGCAAACCGATGCGGGTCCTGTCTGGGGTGCAGCAAGTAGTGGTCACTTGTGTGCGGCAAACTCGCTGCGGGTCCTGTCTGGGGTGCAGCAAGTAGTGGTCACTTGTATGCTGCAGCATGCCACAGGACCTGCTGGAATTTGTGGCCCAGGTGCAATTGAAAGGGTTTGTTGGGTGCTGTAACAAGCACAGCAGTGCCCGCGCGAAACACCGGCCAGCACAAATTTGACAGCCTGCCGCTTGTCTCATCACTACAGATGCCCATCAACCCTGCATTGCTGCCTCTGCCTGCTCATGCTTGCTGGTATATTCTGCAGCTCCAGGAGAAGATTCTGGAGTGGTTTAAGAACGGCAGCTGGCAGGAGATACTGGCAGAGAAGCGCAGCGTGCTGACCAGCATGCAGCAGGTGCTGCAGAGCTGCTACGCGCTGCTGGACAGCACACAGGTGCCGGTCAACAGCATCATCAAGCTGCTGCAGCATATACTGAGGTGCGGCTGGGCTGGGCAGCAGTGCACAGCAGATGGCAGCTGGTCACCTTCCTGCATTTCGGCAGTCACACCTTAGCATGGGGCAATGCATGGTAGATGCGAAGTGTCATGTAGCTGCTTTGAGCAAGCACAAGTGTTGGGAGCGCTCATGCATTGTTGAGTTGGTGTGCGCCTGACTAGTGCCTGTGGTGGTGTTTTGTGCGGCTGGTGCGCCTGCAGGCCTTATGGTGCAGAACAGCAGATGCTGGCCAGCAGCAGGGTAGGCAGCAGCTCAGCAGTGGCTGGGCCAGCGTCCGCCAACGGCGCAGGTGCTCTGCAGCTGCCGACTGCACAGCTGCACCATGCAGCAATAGGCGAGCTGCTGCGGCTGCTGCGTCCTGCAAGCGGCACAGCGCCCCTCGCAACGGCAACTGCAGATTGTGATCCTCCACAGGCCAGTGCTGCTGTGAGTACTGCAGAAGCTGCTGACCTGGCACCGCTGCCACTGTCTGTTGAGAAGCCCTGGGATCCGCCTAAGCCAGCTGCAGCAGCAGCGCCAAAAGCAGCAGTGGGTGCTGGAGCAGCACGCGGCAAGGGCAGGGGCGGCAAAGGGCGCAGTGCTGTGGCAGCAGGTGCAGCAAAGAAACGCGAGCGCAGCAGGCGGGAGCGGTTCATGGATGTGGAGTCGTTCTGGCGCAGTTGCAGTCCAGAGCAGCGCACGCAGCTGCTGCAGGTGCCACTGGCACCACTCCTTGAGGGTGAGCGCATACGCTACTGCTGGTTGTCCGTGGTTGCTTGTATGTTGGCGTGTGTAATTATGATGTTAGTGCGTGCGCAGGTGAGACATGTAATGAACAGTTGGGTTTGTTTTGCTGCACAACATCGCATTCTTTATTGCGGGGGTTGCAGCAGCTGTGCAGTGGTTGATGAGACATCAGGCATATGCTTGACCGCTGGCACCTGCTCACTGAGTTGCTGCCACTCCTGGCCAGGTGTGCTGCGCCCGTATCCTGCTGCTGACCGCACGCCCGTCACTGCACGTGCTGCCACAGGTGTGAAGCAGGAGAGCGGCAGTGAAGCAGCAGAGGAGCTCATGGAGGGCCTGGTCCTGCTGCGCGAGCAGGCCAACACCAGTGCACGCTACTGGCTGTGTGCTGCATGTGACCGCAAGTTCCACACCAGCAGTGACTTCAGCGCACACCTGGAGGCCTGCCACGAGCAGCTGGTGCTGGTGAAGCAGCCGCCTGCACAGCAGCAGCAGCAGCAGCAGCAGGTGTCTGCCGGCATGATGTACAAGCCTGGGCAGATGGCAGCAGCAATCGCTGCCAGCGTGGCGGCGGCGAATGGCGCATCACAAACCGCAGCAGCAGCAGCTGGTGCGAACGCTGCGGCAGCTGTGCAAGCCATGGTGACGGAGGGCGGGCCCAACAGCATATTGGCGCAGGCAGCACTGCTGCACCGCGAGATGCAGCAGCAGCAGCACCAGCAGCAGCACCAGCAGCACCAGCAGCACCAGCAGGGACTCGCGTGCAGCATATCCGGGCAGTCGCCATTGGCTTATGTGACGTGTGGCAAGTGCCAGGTGAGCTGCCCTTGCCAGTATTGGGTGCAGGTGTGCTTATTGCATGGCCGCTGGATGCATCCGTGTGTGTGTGCTTAGTGTGTGCTAAAAGGCGACAGGTGTCCTTTGCTAGCCTGACTGTGGGTGCCATTGGGAATCAGCTCGGGGGGGGGGTCAATCGTTGTGTTTTGTTCCCATTGTTTTGCACGGTATGGCTTCATCACTTATTCAGCAGCATGCCAACATCGCTGTGATGTCATTCTGTATGTCTATTGCTGCAGGCTGAGGTTGTTGGCATGTACTTCAGCAGTATGCCACAGCAGCAGCAGCCAGGCCAGCAGCCACAGCAGCAGCAGCAGCAGCAACCTGGCCAGCAGCCACAGCAGCAGCAGCTGCAGGACCCTCAGCAGCTGTGCCTGAAGTGCTACAGGCTGTATGCTGCCAGCGTAGGCTGTGTCAAGGCAGAGCAGAGCTACAGCCGTGTAGCTCCACACGCGCCAGGGCTGGGCTGCAGCACATGGTCTGAGAGCGGCAGCGAGTTCATCAGCACTCGAGATAGCTTCAGCAGCTGCGATGAAGAAGAGGATGATGACGACGTCTTGGGCAGCCCAGGCCGGACGGGGCAGCTGGGTTGCAGCAGCAGCAGGCACAGCCCTGCAGTGCCGCGCATGCCTCCCAACAAGGGGCAGCTTACTGCACAACAGCAGCGCCAGCTGGCATGGCTGTCTGCAGCCGTCAACCGCGGTGTGGCGGCAGGGCCTGCTGGGGTGCAACTACAGCAGCAGCTGCAGCTGCCGCCGCCATCACCGCAGCAGCCCCAGCAGGCTGGTCAGCAGCAGCAGGAGGCAGCGCAGGCAATGCCTGTGCCTGCGCCTGGCATGTTTGTGTTTGGCAGCAAGGGCGGGAGCAGCAGCAGTGCTGCAGCTGCAGCTGGTGCAAGCAGCAGCAGCGGGGCACCAGCAGCAGGCGTGGCTGGGACTCGTTTGGCTGCAGGACATGCTCCCAGTGCTGGTGCTGGCCGTAACGCAGCTGTGGCTGGTGCAGATGCTCTGTCGTTTGAACTGATAGCCGAGCTTGAGGCTGTCCATGCAGCGCGCAAGGTGTTCTTGCAGGGGCAGCCAGCAGCAGCAGCAGCAGCTCCATCTTTCCTGCAACAGGTGGCAGCCTTCAGCCAGCCAGCAGCAGCAGCCAGCAGCCAGCAGCAGCAGCAGCAGCAGCAGGCAGCTGGTGTTGTTGACGGCAGCATAGGGTTGCCTGCTCTTGCACCGCTGGGCACAGGCAGACAGCTGGATGGAGCTGCTGCAGGCGATGCAAGCAGCAGCTCTGGGGGTGCGTTGGGCGCAGATTTGGGCACACCAACAGCGTCTGGCCGCACCTGGCGGGATTGGCTGCTGCCCAAGAAGCTCCTGCAGTGGAGTGAGGGTGAGGCAGGGCAGGAAGACGCCGTCCCTGACGGCCAGCAGGACGATCTGTTTGGGCAAATGGGCAGGCACAGCTCAGAGCCAGACCAGCGGGAGAACGCTGCAACTGCAGGCAATGTTAGCGTGCTCAGGCGGCACAGCGATGGCTCTGCGGGGTCAATAGGAGGCGGAGGCAGTGGTGCTGGTGGTGCCAGCAGCAGCAGGCAGCAGGCCCAGCAGCGGCAGGGCAACGCGGGTGCGGCAGGGGACGTGGCCAGCAGGGGTCCCAGCAGCGCCCCCTGCTCGCCTAGGACGCCTGCAGCGAAGGACGGCACCAGGCAGATGCAGGGGCCAGAGGGTGCAGCAGATGCAGCAGCTGTGGGCTGTGCTGTTCTGGAGCTGGATGGTGCGGCCGAGCAGCACTTGTCGCGCATGCCTAGGCTTGTTGTTGCTGGTGGGCCTGCCGCAGCAGCAGGTGCTGGCAGCGGGCTCAAGCCTGCTGCCGCTTCAGGAAAACAGCAGCTGGTGCCGGTAACTGCCAGCTTGGGGCAGCTGGGGCAGATGGGTGCTGGCGGCATCAGCAGCGGGTCCGGCGCCAGCAGCAGTGGGCCAGGCATGCAGCAAGTTGGTGCGAGCATCGCAGCAGCTGGCGGGGATGTGCTTGTGGACGAGATCATCCGCTGCATGGCGCAGGTGTACGCAGCTGACAAGGACATAGCAGACATGACGCTCGGCTGCCTCGTCGACTTTGTGAAGAGGAAGCTGCTGGGCCCGGGCAACAGCGGCAACAACAGCAGCAGCACGGGCGGCAGTGGGCTCATGGCAGCTGCTCCTGCAGGGCCTGGCCTGTCAGCAGCCAGCTTGCATGGTGATGCAGACAGTGCATACTTCAGCAGCAGCGGCAGCAGCAGCAAGGACAGCAGTCCTGCAAGCATCGGGCCAGCAGGTGGTGCAGCTGCAGCGCAGGCGGCAGCCGCAAGCAGCGGCACGCTGGCGCTGCCAGCAGCTGCCGCGCTGCTGCCTCCCGGCGAGCTGCAGCTGGTGCAGCAGTTCTTGGCATCTCCAGAAGCCGCCTACCTGTCGCCTGAGATGATGCATGCCACGTTGTGCTGCCTTCCTGCAAGCGATCTGCAGATGGCGCTCGCATACGTTGTGCGGCAGCATGAGGATACCATGACGCAGCCTGGTCAAACCGACAGCGAGGCCGACACAGCAAGTCAAAGTGTGCTGCCTGAGGATGATGCAGGCTGCATGCCGCTGTTCCAGCTGCATCACCTCGACGAGTTGAGTTTCGAGCAGCTGGTTGAGCACATCTGGCCCGGGGAGCTCGAAGAGGGTGTGGCAGGCCTTCCTGCAGGCAACGCTGCAGGCAGTGCAGCAGCAAGCAACGTCAAAGGCGCAGGCGGCGCTACTGCTGCTGGCGGCAAGGGCAGCAAGGCAGCACAGCAGCTGCGCAGCAAGCAGCTTGCGGCGCTGAGCAAGGCAGATCGTGGGGCCAGCGCCTCGGCAACGGCTGCTGCAGTTGCAGCCGCGGCAGCGGCCAAGCAGCAGCTGCAGGAGCTGCCAAAGCTGCTTCCTGCAAGCTGGTGGGTGGAGCACCTGCAGCAGTCCAGCAAGGCAGCAGACCCCCCAGCAGCAGCAGCGGCAGACCAACGCATACTGCGCTGGGTGTACGGCAACATCGTCAGCAGTCAGGCTGAGGAGTTTGCTGCTGGCCAAGCAGCACTGCGCTGCAACCTTGACCGGCACACTGCGCTGCTTGAGCTGTATGAGGGCATGGCGAATGCCTGGCGGCGCATGCAGCGCGTGGCAGACAAGCGCAGGATGCTGGAGCAGCTTCGGCAGAATATCAAGGTACACACATGGCTGGGGGTGTTTGGGAAGCTAAGGCTTATCTGTTGTTGGAGGTTGTGGCTGAAAGGGGTTGAGCTGTTGTCGCACGTCTAAGAGTTTTGATTGCGTGTCTGCTTTTGGCGCTGCTGTGTACCAGTCTGCAGCTGGATGTTGTGCTGTTGTCGCACGTCTAGGAGTTTTGGTTGCGTGTCTGCTTTTGGCGCTGCTGTGCACCAGTCTGCAGCTGGATGTTGTGCTGTTGTCGCGTGTCTAGGAGTTTTGGTTGCGTGTCTGCTTTTGGCGCTGCTGTGCACCAGTCTGCAGCTGGATGTTGTGCTGTTGTCGCATGTCTAGGAGTTTTGGTTGCGTGTCTGCTTTTGGCGCTGCTGTGCACCAGTCTGCAGCTGGATGTTGTGCTGTTGTCGCATGTCTAGGAGTTTTGGTTGTGTGTCTGCTTTTGGCGCTGCTGTGTGCTAGTCTGCGGCTGTGTTTCGTGCTGCTTGTCAACAAGCCAGTCCTACATGTACGTGCAGTCCTCATGCTGTGGGCTGGTTTCCCCCAGAGCAGTGTTTAGCAGCAGCAAACAACCAGCGTTGTGCAGGGGCTGCTGTTCAACATGTGTCTGTTTGGTTGCCGCCCCTGCCTGTTCCTGCTGCTGCTGCAGACACGGTTTGCTGTGGTGCGCTCCCAGGAGGAAGCCGGGGAGCACTGCACAGCACAGCAGGCAGTCACCTTCCTGGAGGCCCTCTTCACCAGCCTCTGCACCTACAACAGCAGCAGCCAAGCAGCCAGCAAGGCAGCCAGCTGCAGCAGCGCCAACAGCGGTCCCGCCAGCAGCCCCAGCGCCAGCGCCAATGGCGATGCACCAGCAGCAGCCGCTGCAGCAGCAAAGGGCCCATGGCCAGGCAGTGTTAGTTTGTCACCGCCACCTTCGCTGTGCTTGACAGCACCCCCTGCAGGGGTGTCGCAGCTGGAGCCCGAACCTCCTGCGCTTGCAGGACAGGTCGGAGCAGCAGCAGCAGCAGCAGCGCCGGATCATCATCGTCAGCAGAGCGCTGTGGTGCCAGCTGCAGCAGCAGGGACGGCAGCAGCAGCGGTGTCCCAGCTGCAGGTGCGGCTGAACCAGCTGGCCCCGCTGTACCTGTGTGAGCCCGCAGTCGACGTGGTGCGTGCTGCGCCTGCGCTTGCCTGCGAGGCGAGTCAGCGGTACGCGCGCGCGCTGCTTGAGCGGGAGCTGGCCGTGCTGTCGCTGATCGAGGCGATGCTCGAAGACGACGTCGCGGCGGCGCGCCAGAAGCTCGCAGGAGCGAACGAGCGGCTGCTGGCGCGGCGTGCGGAGCTGAGCACGGCCGAGGCGGAGCACAGCAGGCTGACCGCGGAGGGCCCTGCAAGCCACAGGAAGAAGGACTTCCTGGACAAGGCCACCAAGGAGGCCGAGCACAGGGAGAAGCTTGCAGACTTGAAAGCCAAGATAGATGCAGCAAAGGCAGCCATAGCCGAGGACGAGGTGACAGCAGCAGCAGCTGACCTGGCAGCGACTGACGCACAGGGCGACCAGGCCCGCGTGCGCGAGCAGGCGCGGCAGATTGCAGCGCGCAAGAAAAACCTAGAGGACCTGAACACGCAGCTGTCAGCACCTGTGCCGCCGCTGAGTGAAGTTGCGATGGCAGCAGGCGTCAGCAGCGGCGGCGGCGCTGGCGCCCACCTCAGCATGCTTGCACCTGTTCCCGGCGCAGCAGCTGCCTCCGCCGCCGCCGCCGCTGCCGCGGCAACTGCTGCTTCAGGTTCGGTCAGCTGCAGCTGCTGTCCTCCGCCGCCTGCCCTGCAGCTGCCGGCAGTGCCAGCTGCTGCCGGCAGCGCCGCCAGCAGCAGCGCCGCCGCTGTGGGCACCGACCCCGCCGCCATCAGCACTGCCGCTGAGCTGGGGTGGTCGTGGCGTGCGCAGCGGCTGGAGTGCCTCATGTACCGCGTGCTGTGGGTGGCGGAGGCGGTGAAGCTGTTCCAGGCGCAGTACGAGCCGCGCGGCAAGCAGTACGAGCTGCTCGTGCGCGCCAGCAAGTGGGTGAAGGAGTGCTGTGACGAGTACGACCTGACTTTCCAGGCTGCCGCTGAGGACCTGAGCAATCTGAGGAACCGCGTGCAGCAGCTGGCCTGGTGAGCTGCAGTGCATCGACAGCTAGGCTGTGGGAAGCGTGGGGGTCTGCTGCCTGCAGCAAGAGTTGCATGTTGCGTGTGGCATGCTCAACTGCAGCATAATTAGTGGCAGCAGCTGTACAGGCGTAGTAACCGCCTGTACAGCTACCGCCCATAAGGCGGCTCACTGAACCTACTGGTGCCGTTACGGCTGCTGTAGCTGTTGTGCTTTGGCTGCTCCGTAGTGGCGTGTTCCTTGCTGCTGCTGTGTAGGCCAACTGCTGTGGTGTTGCAGTCATGTCTGTCCGTCGCGCTGCTGCTGCTCCTGTTGCTGCAGTGTCGACCTCACCTTTGACATCAACGAGGCAGCCCTCAAGTACGTGCGCAAGGTGGTGGAAACAGAAGCAGCACGCGCACAGGAGCTGCGCTCGCAGCAGCTGCTGCTGGAGCTGGCAGCAGAGGAAGAGGCGCAGAAAGCGCAGCAGCAACAGCAGCAGCAGCACGTGCAGGAGCAGCAAGCGGCTCAGGCTGCAGGTTCGGCTGGCGCTGGCTCTGGCGGCAGTGGCAGCGGAGGTGCTGCTGCTGGCTCTGCAGCATCCGCCAAAGCGTCGAGGGGCAAGAAGGGAAAAGACAACAACAAGCATGCAGCAGCCGGCAAGGACGCTCTGTCGCAGCAGCAGCAACAGGAGAGTGAGCGGGAGAGGCAGGCGCAGGCAGATGCAGCTAGGCAGGCACTGGAGGCAGCCAGGGCGGCACGCGAAGCTGCCCTTGAGGCAGAACTTGAGCAGCGCAGGCGCGAGCTGGAGCAGCTTGAAGCGCAGAGAGAGGCCGAGCTGATCAAGCAGGCGCAGGAAGCCAGCTTGCAGGAGCAGGCGCTCAAGCGTGCGCAGGAGGCCAGGATGAGGGAGCAGCAGGCGCTGGCACACGCTGCTGCTGTGCTGGCTGCCGCTGCTGGCTCTGGGGACATGAGCGTGTTCAGGGGGGGCAGCAGCGGTGCAGGTGCGGCAGGCAATGCAGCAGGCAGCGCTGGCAAGGGTCAAGCAGCTGGCAAGGGGCAGAAAGCCGGCAAGGCTGCTGCTGCTGCTGCCTCTAGTAGTGCGTCGTCACCTGTGAATGCTCCTGCAGGGCAGCGGGTGAAGGGCAATCAGCACTCGCCGCAGCAACCGCAGCAGCAGCCAGCAGCACCGCCTGCAGCTGCTGGTAAAGCGAACAAGCAACAGCAGCAGCAGCGCAGTGCATCTGCTACAGCTGCAGTGCCAACTGCAGCAGGCCCTGTGTCAGCCAAGGTAGGCAAGGCTGCGGCAACAACCAAGCAGCAGCAACAGCAGCAGCAGCAGCGTCAGGCTGGCCAGGCAAACGCAGCAGGTGGCCCAGGCAGGAAAGCAGCAAAGGGCATGGGGCCGCTGTCAACAGCAGCTGCTCAGCACGCCGCCACAGCGAAGCAGCAGCAGCAGCAGCAGCAGCACCAGCACACCCTTCATGTTGCGCAGCAGCCACCGCCACCTCCGCCACCACCTCAGCTGCTGCAGCAGCAGCAGCAGCCTGCACCCTCGCTGCTGGATTTTGGGCCAACACCAGCTGAGGCGTATGCGGCAGCTAAGGAGCAGCAGCAAGCGGCTGCAGCAGCAGCTGCGAAGGACCAGCAGCAGGCAGCGCCAGCAAGTGGCAGCCCAGCAGGAGCAGCAGCAGAAGGAGGCTTGGCGTCTCCCGCTGCTGCGACGCCCTTCTCCAACCTAGCAGCAGAGCCGGCAATTGCGCCTACACATGCAGCAGCCCAGGCCTTGTCACCAGCAACACAGCAGCAGCTGGAGGGAGCAGCTGGAACATCTGCATGTGCACCAGGCGGTGGCATAGCGCCACCAGGTGCGGCAGCAGCAGCAGGACCTGGTCTGTCGACGCGGGACGAGGTCGTGCACATGCCAGCTGGCGGAGCAGGCTCCAGCAGTCACCTGTCGCAGCTGTCACTGTCTCACCCGCTAGATTCCAGCGATGCAGCACTCTCTGGGCCTCCTGGGGGCCTGTCTGCAGCAGGCAGCGGATTGGCAGGCCTAGCTGCTGCCAATGCAGCTGGCTCGTTGGGTCTTGGCAGGAGCGCTGGCAGCACAGGGCAGCTGCCGCTGTCGATCTCGTTGCGTGGCAACAGGAGCGCCAGCAGCGGCGGTGCACCGCTGATGCCGCTGCTGTCAGCTGGCAGTGCCGGCAGCAGCTTTGAGCCGTTTGGGTCCAGCTACGGCCCGCCAGATGCGCTGCTGCTGCAGCCCCCAGCCTCAGCAGCCACGTCAGCAGCACCTGGCGGCGGCCTGGCCCGACCCAGTCAGAAGCAGCAGCAGGGGCAGTCAGGAAGTCTGCAGTTGCACAGTGCTGGCAGTGCTCCTCTGAACGCGGACGCAGGAGCTAATGCATTGGGCCGGCCAGGCAAGTTGGCTCACAATGCTGCGCTGGGTGCGTTGAGCAGGGGGCCGTCGCTGGACCTGCCGCCTTCATCAACAGGCAGCAGCAACAGCAGGCTTGCCTTGCCGCCCAGGCCATCCACGGCGTGCAGCAGCTTGGCGATGCAGCAGCATCCTGCAGCGGCCGATGCAGCAGCAGGCGGGGCAGCGGCACTGCCGTACGGTGCTGGCGGCGGTGCCGGTGCCGGGCTGGAGCCTAGCTCGCCGATGATGATGATGGGGACGTCGCCGAGCGAGCCCCCACACATCCAGTCGATCATGTCACTGCTGGATGGAGACACTGGCCTCAGCAGCAGCCAGCAGCAGCAGCAGCAGCAGCAGCAGCAGCAAACGCAGCAGAGCAGCGGCAGCGGCGGCAGGCGCAGCAAGAGTCCAGGGGTGCGCAGGCAGCAGGGGAATCGTCGTCCTGGCAGTGCTGGCTCAGCAGCAGCGGCACCAGCAGATGCTGCAGGCAGTGACAAGCAGCAGCGGCAGCAGCAGGTGCGTAAGGGCGCGCAGAGCGCTGCGGCTGGCAGCAGCAGCGGCAACGGCTGGGACGGCGCCGCAGGTGCAGCAGCTGGTGGTGGTGGCAGCGGCGCTGCCCGGCGTTCTGCCGGTGGTGCAGCAGGCCACAGACGCGGCTCCACACCGTCAAGCAGCAACGACCTCTACCAACAGGGGCAGCTGCAGCTGCAGCAGCAGCAGCAGCTGATGGCACCGCCTGGGTTGGCTCCTGCTGCAAGCCAGGCCGGCGCTCGCGCTGCCAGCAATGCAGCCAACACAGGCGGCGCTGTGGGGACAGCTGCCGCCGCAGGAGACGCGCTGCCTCGGCCGAGCAGTGCAAGCAGCAGCACGGGCGCTGACAGTGTGGGCAGCTTCCCTGGCCGCCTGCAGCAGCAGCAGCAGCAGCCGCACCTGGGCGGCTTTGGGGGAGCCACGTGGGGCGCACTCGGGTCTGGCCAGGACGCAGCAGCAGGCTGGGCAGCAGCAGCGGCAGCAGCAGCCGCAGGAGCTGACAGGTGCAACAGCAGTGGCGGGCAGGCGTCGGCGGGCTTTGCTGGGGCGCCTGGGGCAGCCGCGTGGCTCGCTGCAGGCCCCTCTGCAGCTGCCGGCGCACGACCCGGCGCAGCTGCCTTGAAGACCAGCGCGCAGCTGCAGGGTGCTGCTGGCGGGCAGCAGATGCCCGCAAGCTCTGCTGCAGCAGCAGCGGGTGCCAGGCGGCCGTTGGTGTCTCCTGCTGCCTCCCCGGTGCCCTTCTCCATGGGCATGTCGCCCGCAGGCCCAGTCGGTGGCGTGCGCGGCGGCAGCCCGGGCGGCTTCTCCTCGCAGGCAGTCAACGTAAACGCAGCCAACCTGGCAGCGGCGGCAGCGGCAGCAGCGACCGCAGCCGTCACGCAGGCGCGCCAGCAGGCCGCACAGCAGGCGGACTCGCTGGCGTCGGCTGCGGCGGCGGCGGCGGCGTTTGGCGACGCCGGCATGGGCGGGTACGGCGCTGCGGGCGGCATGTATGCCGTCAGCCGGCCCGGCATGCTTGGTGGTGTGAGCGCAGGCATGGCCGGGGGTTCGCTCGTCGGCGCTGGCGCGGCGCTGGGTGGGTTTGGCGGCCTTGGCGGCGTGGGCGGCCTGTCTGGCGGCTTTGGGAGCGTCGCCGCGTCGCCTGGCGGCCTGAGTCCCTTGGACAGCAGCCGGGCAGCACTGCTGAGTCCGCTGATGGGTGGCGGCGGTGGTGGCGGACTGGGTGTTGCTGATCAGGCTGCTGCTGCTGCTGCTGTTGGGCTGTGGGGATGGCAGCAGGGTGCTGCAGCTGTTCAGCAGCAGCAGCAGCAACAGCAGGCGGCGGCTGCGATGGCTGCAATGCAGCAACAGCAGCAGTTGGCTGGGCGTGGTGGCGCCGGCATGGGGCTTCAGGGATTAGGTCTGCAAGGGCTGTGGCCGGTGCAGCAGCAGCCGCAGCAGCAGCAGCAGCAGGGCCGTGGCCAGCAGCCGATGGGCAGGTGAATGCGGTTGGATGCTCACAGCCAAGTGGGAGGAGGCAGATGCAAACGTTGCAGGCTGCAGGGTGTTGGTCAGGAGGACGGGTTTGCACAGATGAAGGCAGGTCGATGGCTCATTGAGTGTTTCTGGAGGTTCAATTTGGGTCCTTGTTGAGTCTCACATGCACCAGCCTTTTTGCTTGAGTGATGAATAACTCGAGCAGGCATGCCAGCGTTTTGCTGCTTGTATCACATGCTGCTTGGTGATGTGCTGTTGCACGCCTATGTGGAGCACAGCTGCTCGTTGTTCTGGTGTTGTAGTTGCGTCATTCATCATGTTGGCTGGAGTTTCACATTGTTACTAGTAGTCAAGCGCAAGGCATGCTGCTTGCTGTGTGCACGTCTGGTTGGACGGCACACACCATCATGTTTGAGTTGTTGAGGTTGGGGATGGCTGGTAGCAGTACGACACATACTGCTAGCGCTGGTACAAGTTGTGACAGGTTGTGATTGGTGCAGGCGTGGACACGTAAACCCTCAAGAACCAAAGTATGAAAGGGCCATTGCAGTTCAACCCTCCCACCTGTCTGCATGCGCGTGTGACTGCTGTTGTTTGGGTCAGGGGAGCTGCTTGGTATTCAAAGGCAGAGGTTGGCTCTTTCTTGGTTCTTTCTGTTGAGTTTGCTGCTGATGAGCTTGCAGCGTTGTGCCAAGGTGCTGCATGCGGCAGAGTAGGCGGTAGCATGCATCATGGTACATGCATTGCAGCTGGTAGCAAAGCATGCTTCTGACAGCAGACAGGCATGCAGGCAGCTGTTGAGGTGTGATATACTCAATGAGTGGAGGCGGAGCGCTGTGCACACATGCGCTCACGCATGCCTGGTGTACATGGTGCTTGCCACTGCTTTGTTCACCTGCTAGGTTCCTCGTCACATACCACCAACCCCGTCATTGAACCATATGCCCTTCTGCTTCAGGCAGTGCTGTTGCTTGGTGTACAGCGCAGCATCGCCTAAGGCATACTGGCGGCAGTCATGCGTGCCATGCCATTGCTGCTGCTGTCGGGCAGGGGATGCATGCTTGTGGACGTGATGCTGCGGTTGAGAGGATTTGGTGGGCTCATACATGCTAGCACTAGTGTGGTGCTGCGGTTTTTAATCCAGTTTATTGTGTTGTCAGCTGCTCTGCTGGCAGCAAACATGACAAGCTGTCAAAGTTTGTGTTGCAGCCTCAGGCAGCTTATTCATCAGTGTGGCGTGGGTGGGGAAAAGGGTTTTTTTGGTCGGACGTCTGGTTAAGGCGCAGAGCAGGGTCAATGGGCATGCCTGCGCAGAGCACAAACATGCCAGCAGGTGATGGTACCTGGGTTACGGAGCGCATTCACAACAGCAAGGGCATTGTTTGCCGTGGCGGCCACGTGTAGCTGTTGTTTGCACGCGAGGAGATGGGGAAGCGCTGTAAGCCCATTCCTATGTATGTGGTGAATGAAAGCTGTGGAAGTCAACACGCAAGCAGACTCACCTTGATAAGAAGAAGAGGGGTTGCATTGATGTGTTCAAGTGGCTACGCCATGCACGATGGACACCTGGTCATACATTATACACCTGGGCATACATTATCCGTGCAAGCACACTCAAAGCAGTACACAGAGCAACCCACATGTAAAAGAATAAATTTCAACGGCTCCTGGGGTCCAGGCAAATGCAAAAGCGACATATCTTTCAGGGGGAAGGATAGTATGTACCAGGGTGCTGGCATTCACTGCCACAAGAGTTCCTTGGTTGACAGTCACTGAGTGTATAAAACTACTATGAGCGACACCATGGGTAGAAGTCCGAGGTCATACTGGCACTTCATGACAACTCGCGGTTTAAGACATGTGTGCCTGTCCCCAGGGTATTGTGGGTTTGACCAAGATTCATTGAAATTTTACTGTAACACAACCGATAGCCTAGCGGAGCGACCGTCCACGGCCGGCGCGGCCAGTGGACTGTACACATCGTTAGCTTGTAAAGTACGTGTTTTTAAGTCATCTGACGCATGCACTGAACTACAGAACATTGCTTGATGTGAACTGTATTCATATCGATCTCTGATACCAATTTAGCGACACTTTCGGAATAACCGAGATCTAGCACTGATCAGTACAACGGCGTCATTGCCGACACTTCGCAGCAACGATGCATGAGGCTGTCGCAAGGGTGTCGTTGGTTCGGTGTTGCACTTTGTAGTATATTAAACTTTTTTGTGACTACGTAGATGCGTCATGTGACTACCGACAACCGCGCGCCATTTCGACTAACAGCCCACAGGCGCGGCCGCGCGAGGTGCTGTGGTTAGGACTGGTCGCTCCACTAGGCTATCAGGTTTAACTTATGTTAGCACATACATTATGCGGTTAGGTTGAACGAAAAAACCTGCAGATGGTGCTGACGAGCATGTGTGTCGAAACAACGCGAAATCGTTACTTCTAAACATGTCGTGAGTTCGAGGTTTGTTTGTGTCATAGCGGACTTGTGGCACCACTGTGAGCGGCACCTGGGTGAGGATCACCGAGATCTGCACTGCTCAGTAAACGGGAAGTTGCAGTAACGACGTTTCAGGGTGTCACCAGGGGTGTCGTTAGTTCGAGTTCCTGCTGTAGCAGCCTCTGCTCTTGCGCGCCTTTCACACTGGGGGTCAGTGACACCCTGGGCCTTGCCCACTTTGACAGCTGCGATACCAAACCACCCAGAAGAATACTACGACACGCCCAGCCCAGAAGCCCCCCGACGAAATGCATCAGTCTTCTTATCATCCCGCTTCCCGTTCTAACGCCATCGGCTTGCATGTTCCACAACCAACAACGGCCACATGTCTGACATGTTGCTGAATGGAACGGCTGATGACTCACCCGCAGACTACACTCCAGCATGCAACAGCCACTGCTGCATTCACAGTTTGGATGTTACACACGGGAACATCGCCCGTTTTCGAGCCAATGACAGGCTCATGGGGCGACCACCTGATCCATCAATCTTCAATTTCTTAGCGGGGAATCAAAACTCAATGCAGGCTGCAGGCAGGCTGCCTGGGCCAGATCATGAGAAGTGCGACCCCTGTACAGCGCCACTGCGGCAAGGCTTTACATCTGCATGACAGTCCTTCTGCTACCTGTTGTTGCTGCCCTGCAGCATTGCGCCGCGACAACTGCAGTCTGTGCACAGCACCGCCATACACAGGCATCACCACATCTCGCTGAGTCAACGAAACCAGGAGCAAGCAAAACTGCAGCGTGCAGTACCATCACTTCCTACCATCAGCAGCACACCTCGCAGCACTGCCAGCAGCGCTGCAGAGGCCGGACCGAGCTGCAGAGCAGGTGCCATTGCCCTGCTGCACTGCCCTGCTCCCTCGACCTGAGCTGCTTGCTGCACCAGCAGATGCATGCACATGCTAACAAGCAAGTGGCGCTATCAGCAAACTGCACGCCGCTGGCTGCTGCATTGCTTTGAAAGCTACCCAGGTAGCAGGCCTGCAGCACGCAGAGAGCTCACAGCAAGTATCATGATGCAACGCTGCTGCTTGAGCAGATGCTGCTGATTGGTTTCACGCTGCTTCTGCTGGGTCGACCCTTTTGTTCCTGACGCTGCTAGCTGCCACAACAGGCTACTGCTGCTGCTGCTGCTGCTGCTGCTGCTGCTGCTGCCGGCACTTGGTCAGCCACTGCTGTATGCGTCCCTGCAACTCCTCGTCCACCTGCAGCTGCTGCTGCTGTAGAGGCGCCCGGCTGAAGGGGTCCGTTTCCGAAGACAGCAGATGCCGCTCAATGGTGCTCCTGGGGCGCCAACAGAACAGCAGTAGAGCAGCGCCAACAGCAGTCAAGCAGCGCTGTCAGCGTGAGGCGATGCCGACAAGACCCGACTGATATCTCTGCAGCGTCGAGGCGGCAAACACTGAAACCTCCGACTGAAGCACATGCCATGCGACAAGAGCCGCACACCCTGGTGCCGCCCCAGGAGTGGGCAACAAACCCTGCTCCCAGCACCAGTTCAAAAGAACATTAAAGTCGGTTTTGACCACAGGCGTCTGTCATCCACTACCCAGCCGAATTGCGGCAGGCTCACCACCACCCCCTACCCAGCCAGCCGACACTGCCCACCTGTCCACCACGATCTGCGAGTCCGGCAGCCTGACGGGCTCCCGCATCAGGTCCATGGTGATGGGGTCCGTGAACTCCTCCGGCACCTCCTCAGGCAGCGCCTGCGCAGCAGCAGCAGACTCGTGTGCCGCACGTGCTGCTGCCAGCGCGTCCAGCAGCTGCCGGAACGCACGCAGCGAGGCCGAAAGCGGCGTGTTGGGGAAGGCTGCCGACCAGTCCACATCCTGCGGGCAGTGCGCAACAGCGGGCAGCTGATGGCGCGAGGATGCAGCCACTCCATGAATGCCGTGCGTGAGAGCACGGCTCAGTGGTCCCTGGCCGTGCTGCTGGTTCTTGTACAAGGTGCTGCAAGCAACCTCTCCAGGTGTTGCAGTGCACAGAGGCGCTGCCGCCAGACTCGGCACACCTCGGCGTGAGCTGCAGCAGCTGCCATCAAGGCCCTATTTCATAGTTAAGCGGTCGAGTGCAGCTGCTGTGCTGTGCGGCCCCTGCATGCCCGTAACTCTGCAGTCCAGGGTGACAAACCCCCAGCCACCGCCCATGCCAGCACCTGGCAGCATGACCACCGCTCATGTAACAACACGCATCACGCATCCAACCCGAGCCGCTCACCTGCATGAACTGCAGCGAGGACATGAACCGCTCATCTGCCATCTGCGCCAGCTCATCCAGCACGTCAACGCCATCGACCCCCGCTGCACTGCCTCTCGCTGCTGCTGCTGCTGAGTTGTGCGCGTTCCACATGGCCAACAGTATGCCCATCAGGGGCGCCAGCAGCGCAGGCTTCTGCACCCGCTCACTCAGGCTGCTGCTCTCAAACCGCATCGCACTGGCCGCGTACGCAGGCACGACAGCAGCCAACGCAGAGCCAGCCCTCGGCGGGCCGGCTGCTGCTGCACTAGCGGCGCCGCCGCCGGCAGCAGCAGCTGCTGCTGCTGCTGCTGCTGCTGCTGCTCCTGGGGCTGTGTTGCCGGTGCGGGGCGCTGCTGCGCCGCCGCTGCTGCTGCTGCCGGCTGCCGGGGCCTGGCTGGCCTGCAGCAGCTCGTTGAGCCGGTGGGCGTCAGGCCCGTTGGTGAAGTGCGACAGCGCAAACTGCAGCAGCTCGCGCAGCCGAGTGCGGTTGACGCCCGTGGCCAGGAATGCGCGGCTGGGCTGCAGCACCGGGGCAGGGGGTCAGGGGAGCAGTAAAACAGGCGGCAGCAGCAAAGGCACAGCAGGTGGTTGCACAGCAATGGTGGCGGTCAGCTTACCAAAAATCATCAAATCAAGCAGGTCTTACTGCCCTCCAGCTCCAACAAACTGCTTCCCTGAGCTGCCATGCATGGTACCTGTAAGACGAGGAAGCGGGGAGTGCAAATGTGGCCGTGCAGTTATGCGGCGTGTTACCGCTGTGCGGTGCTGCATGGCAAAGCGCGCGTGTCCGGGCCTTGAAGGCTGCCTTTCCACTCACCACCACAAGCTCCAGCAGGCGCAGGAAGTTCACGCTGAGCTCAAACATGAGCCCTGTGCGCCTGTACTGGTTCTGCGCCTCCAGGATGCTGCGGCGTCCCCTCTGGTTGTGCAGGTCGTCCACAGACACACTGAACTCAGTCAGCGTCCAGTTCAGCGTGTTGAACAGCTTGTTGAGGAAGCCGCGCACACGCGCTGCTGCCACGTCAGCTGCTGCTGCTGCTGCTGCTGTTGCTGTTGCTCCATCTGCTGCCACTGGTGGTGACGGCGCTGTCGCGCCTTCCTCCAGCAGGTCCATCAGCAGCTGCTGCAGGCTGTTGCGCTGCGGCTGCACGCCAAAAGCTGCATGCCCAAAGCCTGCGTGTGCGGCCACCCTGCAGCAGGAGCAAGCACACAGACACACGCGCAGACACATTGGAGGTTCTTCAGCGCTACTGCGAATCAATGCGCAGGATGCAGCACTGTCTGCGTGCATGCAGCTGCCAGCAGGGAATGCACAACCGCCATGACGGCTGCATACGCCTGCTGCCCGTCCTGTCGAATGCTGCGTGACTCACTTGAGCAGCACGCAACTGGCTGGGTGCCACAGCCTGCTGTCAAAGCTGACAAGCAGCGCAGCCAGCAGCTGGCGGGCGCGTGCAGGCTGCGCCTCAAGCACTGAGCGCCACCCGGAATGGTCCAGCAGCAGGCCAACCACCTGCAGCCAGCGACAGCAGCAACACGCTGAGGCACAGACACTTGCGAGATGGGGAGCAGCACACTTGCTAGATGGGGAGCAAACATGCATGCACAGCCTGCAACTCCAGCACACAACATGGAAACAGGCGATTGAGCTGTGACTGTACAGCAAAGCAACCAACTCCTGTGCCACTATCAACCCATGCCGGCGCCCATCGTGCGCCAGCCCGCGTCCAGCTCTTGTGGCAGCTGTTGCCACCGTCACGCACCTGCAGCAGGCTCTCCTGCACATCTGGGTTGGCGATGCGGGGGTCGTTGAGGCAGCCACACAGCCACGTCACATACGCGCAGGCTCCAGCGGGCTGCACACGGTGATGCGAAACAGCGGCGGGGCAGGGCAGGGAAGCAGCAGTGGGTGCAGTCGGCAGAAGCACAAACAGACCAAGGCCCGCAGCAGGACAGCTCCGCAGATGCAACACGTCCAACATGGCGCCTGGATGCATGCGGTACGCAGCCTCAGTCATGTCCTCACATGGCGACATGCACGCATTGGCTCGGTGAGCTGGGTTTCAGGCTGGCGAGGCAAACCGCTGGCGTGCGCTGACAGGCAACTGTCCACGCACCTGCGCTTGGCCCCCGGGGGGCTGCTGCTGCTCCTCAAGCCGCCGGAGTGCAATGAGGTAGTCCACCACCACCTCCACATACACCACGGGCACGTACCGCAGCAGGGCCTGAGGTGGGACTGGTCGTCATCGTCAGCGCTGGCCGCCGCAGCCGCGCCACCACCAGCTGCTGCTGCGCTGCCGCCTGCCGCTGAGGTCCCTGCGGGGTCTGCCGCAGTTGCGGCTGGCCCTCGCCCGACCGGCTGCACCGGCGCGGGTAGTCTGCGATGTTGGCCAGCAGCATCGCCAGGTAGCGGCTGAGGGTGTTGAGCGCCGCCTGCTTGGCTGGGCTGAAGAATGCGGCGCGCAGCAGCGTCAGCAGCCGCACGTCGCGAGTCAGCTCCTCCCTGTACACCTTGCGCGTGCCCAGCAGCCAGGAGGACGACTGCAGCAGCAGGCGGGGTTGACGCACAGGCGCGACGCATGTGATGGTGGGTCGGAACCGACGCAGGCGAGAACAAGGCAGGCAAGCGTAAGCAGTGCAGCATGGATTTCGAGCCAGGAGTGAGACGGTCTGTCAGTCAGGGCTACATCAGACGATGCACGATTGACTTGATCATGGCCAGGACAGCTGCCATCCATCACCGCAGGCGAGGCAGGGCAGCGCTTCACCTGCAGCGCATCGCCTGCTCTGAGCTGGCAGCGATCATGCGGTCCAGTTCCCCCAAGGTCGCGCTGCTGCTGGCCACGCTGCTGCTCAGGCTGTGGACCATCTTGTAGCTGAACCCCACCCGCCACGCGTACAGCAGCATGCGCTGTTGAGCAGTTCAGGCACCCAGGCGTCCCTCAGCGCAGGCACCGCTGCACAGCCCTTGCTGCTGTGGCGCTGCTGCTGCTGCTGCGGCTGCAGCACTTGCACCGGCTGCTTCTCCAATCCGGAGGTTGGGTGCTCTCGCGCCAAATGACTGATCGTGCCGCCAATCCTAGGCAGGTCGTACACGGGCTGCGCCTCCGCAGCTGCATCAGACCCCGCCAGCAGCTCCGCAGCAGGGAACACTGCCAGCGGGCCCGTCCCCTGCTCCTGTGCGGCATGCAGCGCCGGCTGCAGCAGGCGCAGCAGCCCGAAAAAGGTGCTCATGATGACGGTGGGCTCGCTGAGGCCGGGTGGAGGCACGTCTCGCAGCGCAGCCCGGTTCCTCTGCAGCAGGCCCCGCAGGAACAGCAGCAGCGCACACTCCTCGTCCGCGCTGCTGCTGCTGCTGCTGCTGCTGTGCTGCACGGGTGTCGCCAGCAGCAGCTGCATGAGCTCGTACTGGCACTGCTCGACCTTGGCCAGTGTCGCTGTGATGACGCTGGTGGTGGCCCGCAGCCGCTCTTCGCTGGCGGTCTCGTCTTTGCAGCCGGGCCACCACACATGAGGGAGCAGCGCCTGCAGACAAACAAGCGTACATCGGTCCGGAGGAACTGCCACACATGCTGGTACCCATGTGATCACTGTTTGTGTAGCAAAGTGTCACTGAACCAAGCAGGCAATCCGTCAGCACTTTGCATGGCAAACCCCGTCAAGGCAAGTCAGGCGCGCGCAAACTTGCACTCACGTCACGCGCGACCGCCGCAGAACAACGCATGCGACGACTCCTGGAAGCTGCAGCAAAGCAGGCCTCACCTCCAGGTCCTTTGGGCTTGGTGACTTGCGTGTCAGCAGCCCCTCCAGCACTGCCGTGAAGTCGTCGTGGCCCAGCAGCAGCGTCATCACTGCAGGCTGGCGCAGCAAGCTCACCGCCAGTGCCAGGTGCGGGTAGCTGGCTGTGTCGGGGAACGCCTGGGCCAGCAGCGGCGACACACAACACCTGCGAGTGTGTGCAACAACAGGCGAGCATGTGACCGGTGCGCATACGACATACACCAAATAGTGTACACTCTGAACAGGACAGGAAGTGAATGTGCAGGGCCGTCCTTGCGCTGTTGATCGGCACAGCAGACAGTGCTGTCGGCTTGCGAGCGTAGGCGCATTGCTGCTGCCAGTGCGGCAGACACAGGCCATGCACGTGCATTGGTCGCTGCAGCATCCATTGCACATCAGACATGCACCGCGCCCTGGCAGGACACTGCTGGTCGCACACAGCGCTCACAACAGCAAGCCACACTCGTGGGACGCCACCTGACCTGTACGCAAGGTCCCCGAGTAATGCCATCACAGTGCTGTTGAAGCTTTGCTGTTGCCAAACAACCAGAGCCAGCTGCAGCAACAGCCCGAGCGACCGCGGCTGCCCCACCACCTCCGCCTCCTGTTGCAGGTCCAGCAGCAGGGCAGCAGCGCACTGTGCACTAGATACGGCTGCAGCACTAGCTGCTGCTGCAGCGGCTCCAGCAGGAGTGCTGCCAGCAGCACAACATCAGCGCTTGACAGCGCTGCTGCTGCTGCTGCTGCTGCTGGTGGTGCTGCTGCTTCGTGAGGCGGGAACCAAGTGCCAGATGGTGACTGCCTGGGTGAGCAGCTGGTAGGGCAGCCAAGCCCTAGCCGTTCTGCTGCTGCTGCCACTGCTACTGCTGCGGAAGGTGAAGCTGGTGCTGCTGCTGCCGCTGCTATGCCCTGCTGCAGATCATCCTGCACCTTGCCATTGCTTGCAGGAACACTTCCTACCACGCCAGGTGTTGCTGCTCCTGCTGTGTGCGCAGCCACGTGCAGCACACTGCTGCTGCTGCTGCTGCTGCTCTGATGCTCTCCTGCAAGCCTCACAAGCCTGCCCAGGCACCTGCAGTAGTACTCCGCTGCTGCCTGCTCAGCTCGACCAGGGGCCGCTTGTAGCGGGTTGTAGCCCTCCACTGGGTACACAAACGGCTTCCCGCCGAAATTCAAGCAGCAGCGCTCCGCATGCGACAGGCTGACTGCAGGAAAGTAGGCCAGGCTAGGCTGCATCGTGCGCACACGATCATACGCCGCGCCCATGCTGACACCGTTGCGGTAGAAGGTGAGCGTGCCTGCGTCCAGGTCCAGGGCACAGCCCATCACATCGCCCTGCACCCAGGGCTCCCCGTACGGCTGAGGCTTGACGCTCCACTTGCTGGCGAGGCAAGAGGGGCGCAGATAGGTTGGCACGCGCAGTGGCAGCAGGGCAGGCAGCAGGCAGGCAAAGAATCTGCTTGTCAACGAAGTGCTGAAGATGTGAGCACACATCTGCACTGTGTCCATGCCGCTGCACCGAGAGCCAACCACCAGCTGCCAAAAGAAACACATTAAGAACCGCTGCTGCTGTGCATCCACGCAGCATAGAATGGGCCGGCAGTCTGCACATGTGTCGCTTGCAACCGTGGTCTGGTGTAGTGCAGAAGCTACATGCGTGTTGGCTTGCCGGAATGCACGCTCAGCTGCGGTCACCCAGCCGCAGCAGTCTTTCAGCCATGTGCTGCTGCTGCTCTGGGTGCTTCTGCTGCTAATGCTCAAGTGTCCTTCATGGCTCACCGCTGGCGCTTGCCGTCGATAGCATAGCTGTCTGCTGCGTCGCCCACACCCTCCTCAGCAGTGAACGGGCAGTGCAGCGTGGCCCAGCCAATCTGCAGCACAGCAGCACACAGCGACATGCGTCTGCAGGGCCTCCAGGTGTGCACCAGCCACCAGCGTACAGCCGCAAGTTGCACTGCCTGACATGCTGGTGCAACAGAGCATGTTCTACGAGAGGCTGCCGCCAGCATGTACTGGTTAGTGATGACGCCTCAACCCCAGCTGCGCTCCTCCCCTTCCTGCAAGCGCTGCTGCCGAGAAACACAAGAATGCTACTACGTGCAAGTCTGCTCAGCAAGTTCACCTGCTGAATGCCGGGAGTGAGTACCGTGCACTCATACATCCACTTCCCCTTGAAAACTGCTACGTTGGCCCTGCAGCTGCTGAAGTTGCCCAAAGACTCTATTGTCAAGCTGTCGCTGCTGTACCAGAACTGTCCACACACGCTGGCTTCGTCAACGACTACATCACGAGGTCCTAGTCTGCCTGGAGGGTGGCTAGGCAGCGCTGCTGCAGAGCTGGATGATGCTGCATCTGCCGTTGGAGCCTGAACTGCTGCACTGCGCTGCAACTCGGCCACATGCTGCTGCAGCCAGGAGTCCAATTGCTGGTAGTTGATATCTTCCTGCCCTCTGTCCTGCAGCTGCACATCTGCCCCAAAAACATGGCTCAAAACTTTGCTGCTGCCTTCAGTACTGCTGATGTTGTGGTGCATGTCAGCAGACAATAAGCTGGCTATGCCGACGCCCTCAGCAGGAAGCGGAACTCCCATTCTATGACATGACACAGACACCTAGGGCCAGCGGCAGTAATCTTCAACACGTTCGGACGGTTCGAGGTGGGCAGTAGCGATGATTCTACACAAGTGACGCTCAGCAGGGCCGAAGCAGCTGCTTCAGATTTAATTTATAGTGGCTGTCGTGAGATCATGCGTGCTGAAGTTGGCTTGTAGTAGGTGGGCTGCACTGTTAGCGGGCCATGTTTGTGTCATTACGAGTTGGTTGTTCAATTGATCCTGCGCTATGACCACTGACTTGAGTAATTGGATTCATACCTAAACTTGTGTCATACTCAGCAGGAGCAGTCTAGGCTTTCCTTCTGCATACATATTTACGCCGATCCTCACGTGTCAGTGTATGCTCTGACAGTCTCATATCGTGCATTACGTGTTACGTTTTCTATAATTAACGGTCAAACAGCGTCCGATCGACTCTGCTTTAAAACTTCGTATACGCGGAGCGGATCCGCGTAGGCGCAGCATGGCTGACGTGTTTCCTTCCCTAGATGACGCCGAACAGAAAGTTAAAAAGCTACGCATCTGCGTAACGGGTGCCACCGGCTACCTAGCCGGGTGAGAGCAAGTTCGGCCTACAGAGGACTGTCTTTGCACTCAAAGGCGTATGTGAATGCTCTGGCCAAGAGAGACCTCTCGGCAAAGCAATGGACTGCTCTGAAGTGCTGTGCCGGATTTAGAGCAGCTAAGCTGATGCAGCGGGAGCAACAGCAGCAGCAGGAGCAGCAGCAGCAGCAGCAGCGGCGGCGGGGCGCTGTCAGCACCATCAGCGGCATGTTTCGACCGTGCTCCCACCTCAGGTTCATCAGCGCACTGGACACTATGACGCCATGCAACAACTTTCAACACCCTAGCTCTCCCGGCTTTTTATTGTGCACCCTGCCTTGAGCCCTGTTGCATTAACAAATCCTGCATCGCATCAACAGCTACTTGCACAAGTCCGCAACTTTTTGGCACGTCCATGCGTTCAGGCACATAATCAAGCGGCTGCTGGCAGCGGGCCACACCGTGCATGGCACAGCCCGCCACCCTGCTTCTTCGCCAAGCACAGCCCACCTGCACCAGATGGAGGGAGCAGCACACAGGCTGAAGCTGTTCAAGGCAGACCTGCTGCTGCCTGGGGCCTTTGACGCGGCTGTTGCAGGCTGTGACGTTGTCATTCACACCGCATCACCCTACCAGCTGGATGTGCCCAAAGGTGAGCACTGCGCTGCACTGCAGGTCCTTGCAGGGAAGCGACTGACTTGTGGTGCTCTTGGCGAACAGCAGCTGCAGGATGCAGCAGAGCAGTGGGAAGCTGCGCATGATGACAGTAGGGTGCCCACTGCCTCTACCTGCATGGTGGCTTGCACACCAACACCTGCTACCACTCGATGTGAACTTGACTTCCAACAACACCTTGCGTCGCATCGGCTGAGAACTACCCACCTGCCCATGCCTGCCGGTGCCGGCTGCACCTCCTTTCCTGCCCGCTCTGCTGCTGCTTGTGCAGGCAAGGAGGATGAGTTGATGATCCGGCCAGCCATCTTTGGCACTGAGAATGTGCTGAGCGCGGTCAACAAGGCCCCCAGCGTCACGCGCGTCGTGCTCACCGCGTCTACCGTGTCAGTGTGGGGCGACCCCCACGAGCGCGGCAAGGGCCACACCTTCACCGAGGACGACTGGAACTGCACAGCAACACCCACCGCGTTCCCCTACTTCTACTCCAAGACGGCAGCAGAGAAGCGGGCGTACGCAATGCGCGAGGAGGCCGGCGGCCGCTGGGAGCTCTGCAGCATCAACCCGGGCGCCATCTGGGGCCCGCCGACCGGCAGCCGCACCGACGGGGAGTCCGTCGGCCAGATGATCGACCTGCTGAGTGGCGCGTTCTGGCCCTGGAGCCCACCCCTGGGCGTGGGCGTGGTGGACGTGCGCGACGCGGCACGCGCGCACTGCCTGGCGGCGGTGCTGCCGCGTGCGTCGGGCCGCTACCTCATCAACTCGGAGTCGACGTACGTGCTGCCGACGGCAGCCAAGATCCTGTCCAAGGCCTACCCCAAGCGCTGGCTGCCGCCGCTGAAGCCGCCGCTGTTCCCGCTGCTGGCGTTTGGCCCGATGATGGGCCTGCCGACCAACATCACACGCGCGACGTTCCGCAAGAAGCCGCTGGTGTGCGTCGCCAAGGCTGCTAAGGAGCTGGGCATGACGCAGTACATCAGCGTGCAGCAGTCGGTGCTGGACATGGCTCGCGACATGCTGGCCAAGGGCATGATCCCCGCCTGGAAGATGCCCATCGCAGCGCCAGTGCTCGTCCTGGACGTGCTGATCGTCGTGGGGCTGCTGTGGGGGCTGGCCACGCTGTTCCGCTCAGTTGCTCAGGTGGCAGCCTAGTGCACCGCGCGAGGGGTGGCTTTGGCTGGCGGGACGGTGGTGCGTTGTTGCGTGTGTGTGGATACATATGGCTGCAATGCATAGAGGTGGGGTGTTCAGGTGTTGATGCAGGTGTTTGGTGCTGTTTGCTTGGTGTGGCGTGGTGTCAGCGGTTAGTAGCATATCAGTTGAGCTGGTGCAATGCCAGCGTGCTCGTCGTACATGACTGAGCAGTGGAGGATGCTTGCGGCAGCATTACAGCATCTGCTGAGCAAGTCTCCAGAAACGAACGGCCAGCTCAGGGTGTGTTGCACCCAATCCAACAAGTATTGAAACCCAATGATGCGGAGTGGCAACTACAGGCCTGTACTGTACGAAGCATACGCAGTTGTTTGCTTGCTGGCCGGCTGCCGCAGTTGCTTCAGCAGTAGTAACCCTGTGGTTCATGGCATTGCAGTGCATGTGGCACAGCGCTGGATTGGTAGTGAGACCTGACAACACAACTACTCAACAACTATTGTTGGTCAGGTTGCAGGTGCTGTGCGTTGTGCTTGTGCGTGTGAGTGGCATGAAATCTGACTGCTGACTGGTCAGTTGGCCTCGGCGCAGGCCGCCCTGTGCGTTGATATGTCTGACGGAGACCATGACAAGTCACGCATGTGTAACATATGTGTGTGGGAATTGGCAGTGCATGTGCCTTACCATGCCACGCTGAAGAAGCGCACAGCAGGGGGTGTTCATGTCTTTCAATCTCCTTAGCAGAGTGCGTCACTGATTGCAGCTAGGACACATGGTAGTGGTGCCGTGCTAGCACCTGCAACATCTGCACCATTGCTCCTGCTGCTTTTTGTGCTTGGTAACATGGGCACTGGCTGCTCTTGTCGGTTTAAGTTGCGTGCGAAGCTGCAGCACAGCAGGATGGCTCCTGAGCTGAACCCCCTGAGGCCAGGGGGGAATGCAGCATGCAAGTATTCTGCTGCACACGTGCTGTTGATGCATGCGGAAGTCCATGCTTGCTTCTGTTGTGTATGCCAGCTTCTTTGTGTGTGTTGGTGTCTTGTCACGTGCACCTAACAGGCAGGCGTTCACGTGTGCTGTGTTGGGTGCACCAGTGCTGCCGGTGGCGTGGCGACAGGACGTGTCATGTGATGAGATGTGTGCGCCAGTCCACAGCCGACCACAGCAGCTCAGCTCTGCTGAGGGCGCATTGGCTGGTGTCACAGCTCATGAGCTGGGCTGATGCCACCAGCAGGCCAAAGTGGCAACAGCAGTGGTGGACACTCCACTGGATCCTTCGGCCAGCGGCGGCGCTCTTTTCATTCGTCCATAGCTGAAAACGGTATGATACCGCTTTCTGCTGGAACCCTAGCTTTGTTGAACAGGCGTGCTTCAGCGCCGTGCGGTACGTAAGTTGTCAAGGTGATTGTGGTGCCAGAGCTCTGCATGAGCAATGTAGAACACTGTTACTGGCGTATCCATGCCATCCATGAAATGCCAGCTGTGCATGTGCACTGGTATCTGTATTGCGCGGTGCATGCTGGCTGTGGTCTCTTTACGGGGTGTTTGTCATATGCACGGCAAGCACGCAATTCTTGTGAGCGCAGAGCTTGCCACTCTTATGTCACTGACTGCGGCGGAAGTGCTGCTGCAGTTCCATGGGACAGGGCAGCTCGGCCCCACATTTGGGAGTAAGCTTCAGGACTCCGAGTGCCTGTTTTGTTGTGCTGCCGCAGCGGCTGTCCCACATGCTATCGACATGGTTGTTGTTGGTTTCTTGACGGCCCGTCTGAGGTAATTGACTTTTGACCCGTCACAACAGGTAACAGCTGCACCGTGCAACTTGGATGTGGCAAGCATATATTGTAATGTGGCTTTGCGGAGTGCGTAACCTGCATATTGTACCATCATATGTCAGGTAAGAGTTTTTTTGGCACAGCAGCTGCAGCTCTCTTGTACACAGCACTACTGCCAAATGCTGATCAGCACTGAAACCTAGAGGGAAACGCAAGCTCTGCTGTTACCTTACACGTTTCACTTTTCTGGGTGCGCCCTGCCGACATGCCGCCTTGTTTGTTGCCTGAACCAGAAGCCTGTCTGTTCAAAGGAAGCGACTTGACCCTTGGAAGGATGCACATCAGAATGCCAGCTGGAGGACCTCAATCATGTACAATACGTGTCAGTTACATCAGCCCACCCGGTATCAACAGCGTTGGTCACAATCAAATGACACGTAAAGCCGACTGGAATGCAGCAAGCCATTCAATGCAGGCCGCTGGTCCGGTGTGTTGTGCACCATCATGCTGTGTTGATGTGATGACGGCGACAGTCAAGAGATGTGTGCCTACGCCTGTACTCCCGCTGCTTCCCTCAGCCCTGCCCACCCTGCCTCCAGCGCGTTAACTCACCCTGCCCTGCCTTCTAAGAAAACCCTAGCCTGGATGTAACTGTAATGGCACATGCTGTGGCAGCTGCCAGTGTAGGCCTATACTGGTGCGCCTGCTGTAAAAAGCTGCTGCCAGCTAGGCATGGCAATGGAAACCCCTGCTGTACGCATGCATTTGCTGAATTCTAGCAGATGCACACTGCACCCCTCCTGCATCAGTAACACCGCACAGCATCAGCCATGCAACACACGCAACAAAAAAGACACACACACAAAAGAAAGACTACCAAGCTCTGACTAGGCTGCATTACTGCTCAGTTTCACTGGGGCGGGGCACGCCTGCCCAGGTTGACTGCCACTGCTTGTCTGCGCTCAACAAAAACGGCAGGGCACCAAGGCAGCAGGAACACAACTAGTGAGCAAAAAACGAAGCACAGCAGGAGAATGTCAATGTGGTGGGTGCTGCTGGGTTTGATGGTACAGCAGGAGGATGCTGGGTTGGAGCACGGTGTACATCACACCCTGCCCATTGCAACTACTGTGACCTAAAAATTCACCAATTATGGTGTTAATGCCAGCAAAGCAGTCCCTTCTTTGGGTGGGCTGTGCTGGGTGGGTTCTTGACTTAGGGTTCTGATCTGGCAGTGCTACTGCCACAGCTGGTGAGTTATGCTGGGCTTACTGTAGGGCTCTTTATGTTCCTGTTTTGTCGCTTCGCGACAAACAGTCTGCCGCTTTGCGGCAGTGGTAGACGCTTCAATGGCATCCGCTGATGAGATGCAAGCTGAGATTGCGGCACTCAAGAACGAGATTGCACGCTTGAGTACGCGTATAGAGGACAGAGCCTCTTCGAGTCGGGCGTCTGAGCCTCCTGTTGTCGTGCCCCCTGCTAGCGCCAACGTGCATCTGCCTTCTGCCGTTGGTGACATTCCCACGTGACCGATAACCCAGTTCCACGCTTTGCGAACGCTCCCAAAACACCTACGCTTTTAGATCTGCGCATGAACAGGGGCTTTGTAGCCGTGGCCAGCGGCAGCGCGTCCAGCATACGAGTACCGCTCCGACCTCCCAAAACACCTACGCTTTTAGATCTGCGCATGAACAGGGGCTTTGTAGCCGCTGGTCAGCGGTACTCGTACTGCATGGACGCCCCCCCTAGCTCACGGCTACAAAGCCCCTGTTCATGCGCAGATCTAAAAGCGTAGGTGTTTTGGGAGCGTTCGCTGACCAGCGGTACTCGTACTGCATGGACGCGCTGCCCGCCTGGCTCACGGCTACAAAGCCCCAGTCATGCGCAGATCTAAAAGCGTAGGTGTTTTGGGAGCGTTCGCAAAACGTGGAACTGGGTTATCGGTCACGTGGGGAATGTCACCAACGGCAGAAGGCAGATGCACGTTGGCGCTAGCAGGGGGCACGACAACAGGAGGCTCAGACGCCCAACTCGAAGAGGCTCTGTCCTCTATACGCGTACTCAAGCGTGCGATCTCGTTCTTGAGTGCCGTAATCTCAGGTTGCATCTCATCAGCGGAAGCCATTGAAGCGTCTACCACTGCCGCAAAGCGGCAGACTGTTTGTCGCGAAGCGACAAAACAAGAACATAACTTTTATTACTGCTACAGCGCAGCATAAACACACACACCTATGCACACTTTGCCAGCCTACACTAGCAGTTTGACATGTAACACTATGATATAACATATATTGTAACACAAGCCATAACATGTTATATGCCTCACCATAGAATGTAGCCTCATCCAGCAGGTTCTTGTACTTGTCCAGGTCTGCTGTTGAGCGCACCAGCAGCACCCCAAACACGGTGATGTGCAGCAGCAGCTTGCCCAGGAAGCTGTCCTGCTGATCAACTAGGCCATAGCCGGTCAGCTGGTCAACAATCAGTGCCATGAAGTAGCCAACCATGCAGGCACGGCCGTTGAGCTTCTCAGCCTGATCACAGCGGCAGCAACAGTAGGCATCAGTAGGCATTCAGGACAGTGAGCACCAGCAGTTGGAGCAGCAGACTGCCAGCCACTGCACACGGCATTGCTGGAAGAACCTGTGACTGGCACTGCTGCAGCTGCCAGGCCATGTTTGACAACCGAAACAGACACAACAGCCTACCAAGGCAGCCTAAGATTGTAACCAGAATTAATATGGCCAGCACATCAGCAGTACCCAGCCTCCCAGCACACCACCCTGTGAAAACAACCACAGCAGGGCTCAGCCAAGCTCCCCTGACGCCACACCGCCCCAGGCAAACACAGCTGCCTGTGGTACTCGGAACACATGCACAACAAACATGCGCAGCTGCACACGGCAGCAGTTCAACCCGTTGACACAACGGCTCTGCCTGGGCTCACCTCTGGCAGGTGGAAGCGGCGCACCCACGCCCACCAGGGGATCTCACTGGTGTCAAACAGCACCGGCTCCTCATTGGTGGAGGGGATGGGGCTCTCCTCAAGCAGCCGGCGGCGAGCCATCTCTGCGTCAATCACCTGGCGACACGTTTAGCAGCAGCAGCAGCAACGGCGGCGACATGATACGGTGAGTCATGACGCTGACTCATGCATGCATGGAAAATGCCAGATTTTGTGCTTCGAGGCGAGGCAAAAAGTATCACGACATGCCGGGCAACACCTGCACAACAGCAACGCAGTCCCGTGCATGCCAGCCAGGTCCTGCAGCGCCTCACCGCGTCCCAGTCCGTCTCTCCAGCAGCGTTGGCAAACCTGGACAGGTCCCAGCGGCCGCCCACCCACCGATCGTCAATGAAGCGGCCGTCGCGCAGCTGCAGGTAGTTGCCGGTGGCGGCGCGCCTGCAAAGGCCTGCACAGCCTTGGCGGATGCATCCTGGTGACACCAAGCCAGCGCAAGGGGTGAACGAGTGGCAGAAACGGTTAGGAGAGGTAGCGCACAGGAATCTGACCATTCATAGCAATGGCATGAGAGGGAGGTTGTTGTTGACCGCGTCCACCCCTCACTGCCGCTGCGCTGCTGGTTCAGTCATTGGGTTTGTTCAGAGCAAGCTGCAGTAAGGCTCCTGACGACTTCAAAATGTTCCCACAGGCCCTTATTATTCCTAGCATTTCGTATTTGTCCAGTTATCGTCCATTCCAATGGTGTAAAGGCCTTGCTGTGTGTCCACGACGGTCTGTGCAGTATCAGCTCCGATGTGCTGTTGCTGGGCCAAAAGCACCATCCAGGCATAAAGACTTTTATATGTACACCTGATGCAACTGCTCATCGTCTCACAGCACCGATGCTGTTAAGGATTGCAGCGCTTGTTGCCTGCTACTTCTGCTCAGGCCGGCTGCAGCACTTGCTGAGTGCTCCCGCAACTGGCTGCGGCTGCTGCAGGCATCCTGAACCAGCGGCTATGCACACCTTGCCAGCAGCTGCTGCACCGCTCAGGGTTCCACCCTTCTCCAAAGGACCCAGCTTGCGCTCCTGTAAGGCAGCAGGGACAGCAGCATGTTGTACCCAGCTTACATGGCCAGCAGCACTACTACAACCTGCAGGCAAACGCTTGCGACATCGACAAGCGCTTCTGCAGCAGCAGATGGTTCATTACTTCGGCAGCTCATAAGTAGAAGTTACCTTTGTGGCTGCGGCACCATCCTCTGCACGCACTGCAAGGCGAATGGCACTGCACGCAAAGACCAAAGCTGGGTAAGTCACGGCGCGCCAGATCGTCTTGAAATTGGTGTTCAGAAACAAGATCTCACCGCGCAGGACGCGCGGAGCTGCCAATGCGTGCTCCCTGCACAGAGGGAGCTGACTTGCGAGTGAGCATCATGGTGGGCTGGTGGTGGGAAGTGCAGTGGCAACGGCACCAAGTCGTGTAAGTAGACTTGGAACTCACGCAGCAGGCGCAGCAGCGGACGGAAGGGCACCTATCTTGGCTTGATCTGGGGTAAGCAGGGTTCAACGTGGTTGAGTTCACTTTGGGCACTTCCTCATCGCACGAAACATGTGGTTGATTAATTTCCTTTACGTTATAATTCGGCAAAACAATTTTGAGCAGCCCGTGTACCTGCTTCTTTATGGCACCTGGAGTCCCATCGATCGCCGCATACACAGTTTTGCACACTCGCAGTATCTACCGCCGACAGTGCACACAAGCTTGTTGTTTGCAAACAATTCATTGCCATTGGACCAATGTCTATGCCCTCCATTGGCACACACCGACTGCATTGACCGGGTCAAAGCTGTGGTGCACCACTATGGTGCACGTGCCTAGCCAGCATAACAGCCCTGGACATCAAGCAGTGACCAACAACAAAGGACGCTGGAGAGCACGCCTATTGCTTGCTTTAAACTGCGTGCTGAGTAACAGCCCGATGGCACCGGGTCACATTTCACATTTTGGAAGTTACATGGGTAACTTCGCCCGTTTGGGGTCAGGCAGTGCCTCATCATCATCATCATCAGGCAGTGCCTGACTGACAGGGTTTTACACCTCCTCTTTGCCAGCAGATGATTAGCAGATCTGCCAGGCCTCACTACCAACAAGCACATGAGAGAGCGGCACATCTTCTGTCACGTCAGCATCAAGCATGCTGCATGATTTCTGCATCGCAACAGCAGCTGAGCACTGCATCAGCTCCTCACAACACGTCACAACGTCAATCACTGGTGGATCGGTGGATTGGCCATCCACCAACACCCGTGCTTCGAACCTGTGACTCACGGCACCAGCAATCACACAGCACAGCTCCTAGTGCTTCAAACAGATGCGCTCACACTCCCTCATCACAAGCACACCTAAATTCACTGAGCTCTCTCTCAAACACACCAAATACATGCTCACTCGCGCCTCAGATCTCTAGCTCAGCTACAGCTGCCAGCCTTGGTCAGCTTGCCTGCACTCGCTCACCCTGCAGAGCGATTTGCCACAGGGCCCAGTACTTCATCCACGCAACAACCAGCATGTGCACACACCCTGTCGGTCCTCAATCGTCCCTGCGTCCTCCAGCAAACATCCACAGCAGCTGCAGCACCTCCGTGTACATCCAAACCAGCGTCAGCATCAGGCTTTGCGCGCCGTACCACTCCAGCCATTTGGGCAGCCGCTGGTACTGCATGCGCTCAATCATGTCAAAGTCCAGCTGGCAGCAGCAAAGGGCGGACAGGAGCAGCAGCAGCAGCAGCAGCAGCAGCAGCAGGAGGAACAAGCATCGTATGTTGCGGAGCGCTGCAGACAACTAGCCAGAGCCGGTTGCTATTAGGCGTGGTGCTCAAGCATGGGTGGTGGTTGGGCCAGCCTGTCCACACCAACACACATGCGTGATCTGAAGCAGGCTCACCACACCCATGACAGGGCAGCCAGGCAAGCATTGGCAGCATGTGTGCTTGCACAAGCTGTCCAACACACTGACCAATGTTCACACACACATCGCGGTGCCAGCGCACCACATGCGATGACGCACAGTATGGACAGGTCAAGCCCACGCCTGCAGTTGCAATCTCTCAGCCAGCCAGCCAGCCAGCCAGCTCACCAGCAAGTTGGCGGCAGCCAAGCCAGCAGCCACCATGTGGACGCAGATTGACAGCGGGCCTGGCAGATCGATTGGATGTCATTGAGCATGAAACAGCAGGGACAAAGCAGCAGGCGGCACCTGAGTAACAGCGTGTTGCAAGACAGCATAACGCCAAGTACCAGTTGACAGCTGCCACAGCGGCTGCTGCTGTCCCGGCAGGCAGCGGCAGCATGGGTGCCGTGCGATCACAGCCTTCAAGGGCCTAAGCTGGCAGATACCCTGTGATGCTGCAGCAAGTGCAAGCATGCTGTACCAGCTGTGTCGCGCTGCTGTCGCCTAAGCACAGCTGCATTGGATGCTAGCTCACCTCCGCTGAACAGGCCGGGCAGCTTCAGTCCCACCAGGCTGCCCAGGAACACCAGCATGATGGCCACAAAGTAGCCGCCTGCACACGGCAGCAGTGCAATCAGCTTTGAAGCATGCTAGACACCTGAGTCACACAGATCAATGGCGCCGAATCAGAGCTGTTGCAATTGAGCGATCAGTGCATGTCACAACCAACAGGTGACTGTCGACACTGGTAGAGTGTGTCAGCATCGCAGCAGGGTTGTGGTGGCATGCCCGAGCCGTGGCAAGAGCGCACATGCACATGAGCCATCCGTGCTGCTGGGAGGCCAAGGTGCTTATTGCTGTGACACGCTTCAACAACGGCAGTCTAACGAGCCACCAACACATCGTTTGCTGCGTCTCTGCGGCGGCGCACCTGTCACTGCGCGGACGGTGTCTGCGAACCTGTCGGTGATGGTGATGATGCGCGTCTTCAGCGCAACAAACCTGCGTACGTCCCAGCCAACAGCACAACCACATCAGAACGGGTGCGGGCACGTGCACAGACATACACGATTGGCTGCCCGCTACAGCTGGCTTCAGCCATGCCATCCCTAACTGCAAGACCAACACTTCTGCTGATTGACTGCTTGAGCTACTCCCCGCCTGCTGCTTGCATAGCAGCTGCTCCACAACAACTGCAGCATTGGTTTGCTGGCTGCTTGCTGGTCGGACTGCTTGATCGCCATTCAGGGCTTTACCCTGCTCAGCTGCTGACCACTCACAGGCTGGCTGCTGTGCTGAATGTGAGCAGCACCGCGTTCATGGCAATGCCAGGGTACATCATCTCCAGCACAGCTGCAGCAGCGACCAGCGGCAGCGGTACAGCAGCAGAGTTGCAGCAGGAGCAGCACGGCAGCAGTCAACGATCTTTTGCCAGCCAACTAAGCTGCAACAGGCTACCCAGACGCACCAAGGCCAACTGCCAATACAGTAACACCTTGTAAGTAAGTGGACTCAACTATCAAGGTCAAGGCTGAGCAGAAAGCTACACAACCCCATGCTGCTGATGACAGCACATGACAGCAACTCGTTGCGTGGCTTGCGGCAGATGATATGTCATGCACAATCAACTGCGCGCTGCTGGAGCTGTTGAGGGCTTGACTGCTGTTGCTGCTGTTGCTGCTGCTGCTGCCAACGCTGTGGCTTCTGCTGCTGCTTGGCCTCCTCAGCAGCAGCCCACCTGACATGCCAGCCAGCGCCACACCCTTGCACAGCGCATACACAGGCGCGGTGTACTGCAACCACAGCACAGTGATGCCATCGTACAACAGCTGCTCTGTCAGTACTGTATGGAAATGAAAAGGAGCAGTACAGCGTGGCGCGCTGTGCTGATATAGGCAGGGCTGTGCCAACCTGCTGGGCAAGCCAACCTGACGCACATGCAGTGCTGTGTCCTTCCACATGTCAACAAACATGCCAAAACCAGTCCATGATCATCACAGCAAGCGTAAGCTGGCCGTGCAGGGCGGCAACAGTCAGCTGCTCCTGCGGCCTACCACCTGGTGTTCCTCTTACTGCTGCTCCGGCAGCCCCCGCCTGTTGCGCACCTGGCTCCACTGTGGCTTGAACATGGATGTCACTGCTGCTGCCATGCCAACCATACCAGATATCTTGGCGACATTCATGGCGGCCACTGCAGCAGCTCCGTTGCCGGAAAATATCTGCATCCTGCAGCAGCGCCCCTCATGTTATGCATACTGTCAACAGCGTGATTGTGTAGGCACGCGTGTACTGTGCACACACAAAACACACCAGCACATGCTTTCATGGAGCCACCATCCACACATTGGCTGTTGAGGGCTACTATCTGAAGGCTCCTGTGCCACGCCACACATGACCATATCGTATTGTTTTGCTACTGCTGCTACTGCAGACTGGTGCCTCACCATGTGTAGGCAGCAGTCAAGATAGAGCAGCCCAGCAGCAGGCCTGCCTTATTGACTGTGCCATCCATGGTCATAGGCTGGCCACCTCGCCGCGACTCCGCAAGCGCAGAGTCAACTTTGCCGAATGTGAAGGCTGGGTTGCTTGTGCTGGAGCTGAACACAGCAGACACCTGCAAGCTGCGTCTGCCGCTGCTGCACCTGCTGTTGCTGCTGCGACGGCATGGCAGCACACTGCTGGGCCTGCTGATCGCAGGCTTGAGGCAAGGCGCTGCGGCAGCTGCAAGTTGCAGAACACGCAACCGAACCACACGTGATCATGCTATACAGCAGTAGCATACCGGGCGCTGACCCCTCTGCAGCAGCAACTCTCAATGGCATGTGCTTGCTGAACTAGAATACTCATAAACACGTTGAAAGATTCTAAAGTAACGCTGTCTAGCAGCCAGCACTGGATCCATTGCAGTCCGGCATGAAAAGAGCAACGGGCGTCACCTGAGTAGGTTTGGCGGGCTGCGAGCATGGCCCTGATCTTGCTTGTGTCACGACTGTTTATTAAGATGAATAGATTAATTAAGCTAATGACAGTGGTGGCGACGCCGCTGATGCTGCAATCACTGCGTGCTGTTCTAGAAGAGCAGAACAGAAAAAGTGAGCAGCGGAAAGAGCAAGCTGCACACACGATGATGAGGCGCCGCCTGCTGGGTAATCCTTACAACACAATAGCACCCCGTGAGACGCATGCCAGGCATGGCTATGGCACTACGTTAGAACCCTACATACACTGACATGCTTGTCTGTGCAGTGTAAAGCGCAGGGCATGCTGTATGTCCAGCCACAAAAAACCAAAACACGGGGGTTTTATACCAACACCAGATCAGTCACCAACCAGTATGCAGAACATGTGGTATGTGTCAACACCTTTGCAGGCAATGCATGCAAGCACACGATTCACATGGCCCTTCAAAGTTGCTCATCTCAGGAAACTACAGCACGCTGTGCAGCAAACAGAGCTCCTCATAAGCGCAAATGATCCACACAAACACACATGCACGCAATACAGTAGCTGGTACATATGTTCAGACCAAACAATGTTGGCGCCAACTGTGCAGATCAGCCAAGCTTGACTGGCTCAAACGAACATGAACTGCCTGCATACTGCTGCTGCTGCTCGAAAGCAGCTACCAACTGCACTGACTGAGCAACACAAATACCAGTTGCACTTACTGAGCCAATAAGAGGCAACAACGCTGACACGTCAACACAGCGCACACAACAGGCTATGAACCAATTGCACCGCCGCCTTCAGGTGAACAACAGTGGAGTGCGCTTGAACCCCAAGCTGCAACTGAGTAAGTCGAATAAGTCAAAACCAACTGAATCAAACCGCACATTGCACATGTGAACAAGTGCTTTCAACAGCTGCTGCTGCCGCCTCTGCTGCTGCTACTGGTTCATCCGCTGCAGATCCTGCATGAACTTGTCGTATTCGCTCTGTGCGCTAGGTGCTGCGGAAGGCTGCTGCGGCTGCGGGGGCGGCTGCCCCCATGCTGCTGCGGCTCCTGCTGCTGCCGCTGCTGCTGCTGCATCTCCCGGCAGCGGCGGCGGAGCGCCAGGCGGCAGCGGGGGCGGCGCACCTGGGGGCAGCGGCGGGGGTGCTGCTGGGGGTGCGCCGTATGGGTAACTGCCTGCTGGCGGTGGCGGCGGCCCGCCTTGCATGGCCCCGTACGGGTAGTGCCCTGGCGGTGGCGCACCTGCACACACCACACCAACATGCAGTGCAGCACAACACAGGATGAGGCATAGCGCACGCGCGGGAACACTGCACAGCAAAACACACGCAGCAGGGCACCCACAACCAACAGCAAAGTGGAGAGCACTGGCACTGGAAGCAACGACAGGTCCGACAAGTAACAGCTGCTTCCAGGCTTACCATATGGGTCTGCGTAGCCGGGGGGCGGTCCACCGTATGGGTACGCGCCCGGAGCAGGTGCCCCGTATGAAGGCGGCTGCCCATAACCTGGCGGTGGCGCACCATATGCAGGGGGCGGCGCACCTGCGCGCATCCATGCAACCAGCAGATCTTTAGTAATGCATTGCACCGACTGTGTATCAATGCACCTGCGCAGAGCTGCTGGCAGTGATGAATTGTGTCGGCAACAACAAGCTGCAACTGTGCGGGCCGACGCCACACAGCAACACGCACCATACGGGTCATACGGCGGTGGTGCCCCATACGGCGGTGGTGCGCCGTACTGCTGTGGGGGATAGCCTGCATAGGCGGGAGGGGGGGCCCGTAGCCTGGCGGTGGCGCCCATGCACCTGCTGCCCACACCTGCAGCACAAAGCAGCGTGATCAGCATTACCAGCAGAGCAGCAAAACATCATCAGCAGACTGACCAAAGAGCACGCACGTGCTAGCAGGACCGCCGTGCTCCGTGGTGCACCCCAAAACACCAGCATCAATCCCCTGTCCATGTAAAGCTTGGTGGCTGACAGAGACGCTAGCTTGATAAACCAGGGCAGATGGGAATCCCAATGGCGCTAGCATTTCACATGACGCAGTGCTTACATTGTGCAAGCACCTGCAGCATACCCGTAATGCACACACATCGAACATGTGCAGCCCGGGTGTGTTGTGCCCCGGCACGACTGCCACAATGGCCGCACATTGAAGCAGCAACAAGGCACAGCAGGACCCACCTGGAGGAGGAGGCGGCGCAGCACCGCTGCCCTGGTGCATTGTGCCATGCGGCCCCCGCAGCGCCCCGATCCTGTCGCCGCCATCGCCACCGCCACCGCCGTCGCCGTGCCCGTCGCTGCCCCTGTAACTGCCCCGAGGAGGCCGGCTGTCCTTCTGCCCGGCCACGCGGACCACCAAAGACTTGCCATCCATCTTGTAGCCGTCCATGCCTGTTGCATTGCAGGATGGCCAGTTGAACAGACAGGATGACAAACAATGAGAAGGCAGCAGCAAGCCCAATGATGATTTGGCGCTGGAGACGGCAGAAGCAAGCACAGCGCACGGTACAGCACAGGCAGCACATCAACAGCCACAAGCTGCCCTGCACCTCATAACGCAACTGAAGATGTACCACACACATCAGGCGATCAGCAGAAGCCAACAACTGCCTACCACAACAGACCAGGTCATCATGGCTCACCATTGAGTGCTGCCATAGCAACATCTCTGGTAGCAAAGCCTATGAAGGCATAGCCCTTGCACATGTTGGTCTCCCTGTCCGTGACTATGCGCACCTCGGTGACATGGCCAAACCTGCGGCAACAGGGGCGACAGCAGAAAAGGACCAAGGCAGCAGTGACGCAGTTTTTAGGAAGCTTCCTGCAACACGCATCAAACAGCCGGGTGCAGCCGCCCAAATGCAGCGGTGAGGCTGACAAACTGCCAAAGTGTAGCTGCCTGCCAAACGCTCTGTCCAGGAGATTCACCGAGCCTGCCCAGGTGCAGCGGTACAGCAGCAAGCTGCTGCAAGCCGAGGCCCTGGCTGTCACAGACACACATGCACAAGTTCACGCGTGGACTGCAGAACAGATCGCACTCACTTGCTGAACAGCTCGCGCAGCGCGTGCTCCTGCACCGTCCTGGTCAGCCCGGCCACGTACAGCTTGGAGTCGTCCACCTCGCCCGGCGGCGGCCGCCCTGAGGTGCCGCCCGGCTGGCCGCGCTCGCTGCGCAGGCGCACCACAAGCGCGCGCCCGTCCACGACGGTGCCGTCCATCAGGTCGCGCGTTGCCTTGGCCTGCGCAGCGAGCACGGCAGGCAGCAGTGCGCGATGACGTGCAACTTGGAGGATGCATGTATTGTTGGCGCAACGTGCAAAAAAGTTATGACAGCAGCTGTACTTCCATTACTTTGTGAACACACATTGGGTGCAGGCACATGTGCCAGGGCAGTAACAGTGTCCAGGCCTCCAGCAGGGCCCACGGCCACCTGACTAGCCCTGATGTGATGTTGCAAAGAGACTGCCCAGCCGCGCACAGAGTAGCACACACGGTGAGCAGACGCCAACCGGTGTGGCACAGCCAGGTAATTATTCTTTGCTGGCACAGCCTGTCTTGTTGTCCATACACTTCTGTGCTTACAGCCACCACCTCCACATGCGTCTGGTGCGACCTGCCAACCCTGCTGCTCCAGTTCCAGTGAAGCCACAACCAACGAGTTGCTGCAGCCCACCTGTGCCACATCAGGGATGTGGACAAACCCAAAGCCCCTGCTCATGCCGCTGCCGGGCTCGGTGATGACGGCAGAGTGACCACACGCGCGTGCGGCTCAAACAGCTGCCGCAGCATGGCGCTGTCGTATGCGGCGGCAGGTTGCCCACGTAGATCTTGCACTCGTCCGGCAGCTGCTGCTTGTGTGGGGCGCCTGCAGAGGTGGCAGCAGCAGAAGATACAAGCATGCATCGTCGACGCCATACTGAATCAAACTGACATGCGGAAATTGCGACGTGCAGGACAAGCCATTATACACAGCTGCAATGTGATGCAATCCTTGGTAGATCAATGGTAGCAAGCGTGGTGGCGCATGAGGTGTCCTGACCGTCGCACACAGCCCCAATCTTAACTTGCCCGGGTGTCGGATGTGAACACACTACGCGTAGCTCACTCACTCGTTCGTGTGCAAGCCTTGGCCGCCCCGCTCACCTGTTGCAGGGTCCAGGCCCATGAGTTCTGGCGGCGGCCCGCCCCCCAGCTCTGCCAGGAAGCTCTTGTACTCTGCCTCGCTGGACGCCAGCGGCTGGCCGTGCACGCGCGCCACATCACGCTCGTACTGCTCCTGCACCTTGCCTATCATCTGCTCAGGCAGGCGGTACACCTCCAGCGCCTATGTGCAGAGACGGCACGTGAAAGAGCACGAGGTCGAGCTTTGTAAAGCAGGGTTGAGCCTGTAGCAAGCCACTTCATGCATGAAAGAGTCTTTCACACAGGCGATGCACATCCACCCCCTGCATGCACTGACAGCATATATGTGGTAGCAGCCGCACAGCAGGGGTGACTAAGGTAGTGTTACTGCTGATGCAGGGTGCTCGTAGACGTGGTAGTAGCATGGGCGAGCGCACGAAAGTCTGGTGGGTTGCGTCAAGCACCGGCCGCTGGTGTGGACAACCACCAGCATACCAAGGCGCTTCCAGTGCACACCGGCTGCTGCACGCACAACTGGAGCACTGCCCATAGTTACACACCTTCTTGGGGCAGTGCTCTGCATCATGGCCCTCGTCGCCGCACACGAAGCATGCCGTGATGTCCTTGAGTGTGCCGTTGAGCGCGGCCAGCTCGCGCAGCTGCAGCCGCTTGTGCTCGTTGTGCTCGTCATCGCTGGGCGTGCACAGCTTCTCCACCATGGCGCTGGCACGGTCGACCTGCAGCGCAAAAGCAGCACATTGAGGGGAGCGGCTGGAGTTTCAGGCTGAAGCGTTTGACTGCATACCTGTCATCAAGGTGCAGTTCAAGCAGCATGTCTGCAGCATGTCCTGGATCATGAAAACACCCATGGGGGCCAAACATCAAGCAAGATGCCAATCCGTGCACAACTCACATGTCCACCCAGAGAACTCAGCTCTTCAACCAACCCCTACTGATGAAACCAAGCCTATGCCCTGGCGGCCAACTCACGTCGTCCTGCGTCTCTCCTGTGATGAGCACATGCAGCTCCTCGTCCTCGCCGTAGTCGTACTTGGGGTCCTTGCTGATGCCCTCCTTGACGCTGCCGCGCCCGCGGATGGCGATCTTGCAGTTGGTCTCGCGCTGCATACGCTTCTGCGTGTTGCCGCGCGGGCCGATGATCAGGCCTGCCCGGAGGCCAGGCAGGCAGGCAGGCAGTGCAGCGTGCGGGTGCCAAGGTTGATAGCATGCGGCTGTAAGGACGGTGAGTGCATGCGTAGCTGCAGGCTTCATATCACATTCAAAGCTCCAGACGAGCGAGTGGCCATTCAGGCCGCTTCACCAGCCACTTGCACCCCAGGTGGCAGCTCTGCTCAACCAGAAGAAGCATTTGCTGATGCCTGTGCACGTGCAGGTACTGCTCAACGCAGCGGTACATGCACGCCGAGCACCTATGAAGTTGTAGCCTGGGTACTCGTTGATGGGGATGTAGATCCTGTTGGTGAACTTGCGCGGCCTGTAGTCTGCTGGGGGCTTGAAGTCTGGGTCATGCTTCAGCACCTCCTCAATGACGCGGTTGCGCTTGTCAGTCAGCTTCTCACGCGCACTGCAGCCACACAGTGAGAAACCACGGCGCCACAGACGGGACATGCAGGTTCAGTGCAGACACCAACACACCCCGGCAAACAGCAGCCAGTCCAGAAATGAACAGAAGACACGACGCAACCCCACACGGCAGCAGCCCAGCAGCCACACGTGATCAGTACGTGAGCGGCATGTAGCGCTGCCACTATGATGCGCCAGCGCCGTGTGACCATTGCTGGGGCCACATGCCGCTCCCCAGTTGCTGCTTCCCTCCACTCGTCCGCCCCCCCCCCCCCTGAACAGCACTGTTCAAGCACCACCACAGCCATTGCCAACCCTGCCCACTACCACTGCTTTTACGCCTTCCTGTTGCCGGCTGCTGCCACACAACCCCTGCCCCTAACCTCACGCACCGTATCTCCCGCGTGTTCAGCCGCACGCCGTTTGCATCATAGATTGGCTCAGGGCTGGGGCTGCGCTCATACTCCGGCGGGATGTCCAGCTCGCCCGCTGCGAGCTTCCTGTTGAGCTCGTTGAGGTTCTCATGCAGCCGCTGCACCTTAGGGTCGCTGTAGTGCGTGACAGCACCCGGGCCAGCCAGCATGACCTGCACAGATCGGCGCGGAGCAGCACAGTGGTGGGCAGAAGTAGCGAGAAGTATTGAGCATGGGGTGAGTGACGCAAAGCTGGTTTACGATGGTTGCACATGTACACGCACGCGCCTATGTACCAGGGGCCGCTCTTTGCACACACTAGGCAGCTGACATGTGCAGCAGTCACACCATCCTTCTGATGCTGATGCTGCTATCACTGCGTTGGTGGCGTACGCCTGTAGGCAACATGCATGCTGCACAACTGGCAAAACACCAGCAGCTGCAAGTTTGCCCACCACCCATGAAGGTAGTGAGCATCATACTGGTAATGCCAACGGGGCGGAGCTGGGCTGCCCTGTACAAGACGATTAAGCTGCAACTGATGCACGTCATGCCCGCGCACTTGCACTGTATGCAAGCATACAGCACTATGACTGCTGCAGCACATGCGGCATATGACAGCACTCTTGCCTTTGCACCTGCTGCTGCCCTTACAAATACTTGGTTGAGCATACTATGACGCCAAGCGCAATGTCTGCATGATGGCTGCATGTGCTGCTCTGCTGCTGCGCTACAAGCGAAGGCAGCATGGCTGCATGTGCTGCTGCCACAGCACTCGCGTGCATCTAAGCAATCTAATGACCTGCTGTGTTTCCCAGATGCACTTGCCTTGATGCCACCGCTGATGGTGATCTCCTTGGGTATCTGCCCCGGAATGATGATGGCCCCTGCCTTAGCAGTAGGCACAATCAGCTCCGTGCTAGTCTCCCATCTGCTGCGTCGCTTCTTTTTCTTCTGCTCATCACCCCAGTCGCCTGCTGCTGGGGGACCCCATTTGTGTTTTCGCTGCTTGGGGGCATCAGGCTGCTCTGCCGGCACTGCTGCTACTGCCAGTTGCTGTTCTGCAAGATGCTGGGTAGCCGCAGCAGCAGGCAGTGACACTGCTCCTGCTAGCTGTGCTGCAGCATGCTCTGCTCCCAAAGGCGCCATGCTGACAACCGCCGCCCCGTTCTGCTCCCATGGCATGCCCTGGTTTGCTAACACTGCCCCTGGTTGAGGGGGCAGCAGCTGCTCGAGCTGGTTGCTCTCCATGGGTCAAGCCTGGGCGCTCAGCGCCCTGTAGCGAGTACCACGGCACGATCTACTTCTTAAAGCAAACAAGTACAGCCCGCTGAGCAGATCAGGACTAGTGCCCGATGGCAACTTTAGCGCGTCGCTCACTTCTCAATCACAGCACACGCAGCGGAACGCTCCTAGTTTGAGAGGTGCACCTTGTACGTGATCGCCTCCACCACGTTGGTATCACTTTGCACCCTTTCCAGGGTGCTTGTCGAGAAAACATGACACTTGTCAGGGTGTGTGCTCAGCCAAACGCAGGCATCATCTAGGTTTAAAATACTCATTGCGTAATTGCTGTTTTTTAATCCTGCGTCTGGCAGCAGTAGCCCGGAGCAGTACTGTACCTTGAAACAAGTGCGAGATTGCTTGCTGCCATGATAAGCTGGCATGTGTCCATTTTTTTGTGTTGTAAGAATAAATCTTGTTGAAATGACTGTTGCCACACTTCCAGCTGCACGGGGCAAATAGAGTAGCCTGGCACAGAGCAGGGTGTTGCATGCAGGGCCAGCAATTCATACAGCAGCAAGTTGCAGCAGCCCAAGATGTTCAGCTCCTCTCTTTACAGCTCTTTAGGCAGGACCGAGTACCAGAGCACGGAGACTTTGAAGCAGATGAGGCCTGCAGGTGCGTGGCCTTCAAACAAGCTGAAGTTAGCTGTATGCTCCACGTGCATGCACCTGGCATGCACATGTCATGTCAGCCAGCTCAAGTTGCTCAAGTTGTCCAGCCAGCTACTTGGCACTGTTTGAATGTTGCTGTTTCAAACATAGCTGCGCACAAATGATGATTTGAAGAGGCAGAGTTGTCCTTGGCGGTGGCTGAGCAGCTTGTAACTTGCCTGCCTAGGTAGCTGACTCATATGCGCAGACGGCTCAGCGTGTGCTCCATGTGCACCGCCACGTGCATCCTGCAGGTTTCAACAGCAGTGTGGTTGAGACAGCCAAAGACGCGCTCACTTGGCAGGAACGGCCACCCACACCTGAGGTGCAGAAGCCCTTTCAGCACTATGCCAGGCAGCCAGCAGGTAAGGCAGCCAGCTCACACGGCTCATGCGCTTGCTGGTGAGCAGGCAGTCCCACAGACCAAGCGCTGCAGTTGAGCCATGCGTTTCTAGTTATTCCAGGCACACCGGGTCCACAGCAGCAGCATGCCGTTGCGTCAGGTTGGTGGCACAAGTGCCCGGTCAGTTGCTGAAAGCGCGGTTGTGGTTACCTGCATCCAGCATTGGGCGTACATGGTCTGGCTTGCTTGGACACTCAACTGTATTGCAGGCAGCATCATGCGCCACTTTGGCACAGCAAGGGATGCAGTGCGAGACGGCCCCTTCGGCTGCAAGGCCAGGGCCGGACAGGAGTCAGCAGCGGAATGCTTGGCGGCTTACCCAGGCAGCGAGATAGGCCGCTGGCAGCTGCAGCAGAGGGAGCAAGTGTATGCAAGGTGAGTCACGCAGATGGACGCACGAGTCACCTGCACTGGGTGCTGCTTGCAGCTGCTGACTGCCTCAAGCAAAAAGTCATCAGGCTGTGCAGCTGCTGCGCGTCTACTAGATGACTGGACCCAGTAGTACACCTAGCACATGTGGGTGCAGGTGTGTGTGTGGCCCGCAGGTTGGTATGCTAGTGCTGAGCTGTGCATGGTCGTGCTGTCTGCCCCCCTGCAGCACTCACAAGGAGCCGCTGGGCGGCACCATCAGCAGGGGCTACCACATGCCAGCAGGGCTGGGCACAGAGGTGCCTTTTGGACGCCCGTTACATGTCAAGGTGGGCTGCTGACTGGCTCAGACTCAGGACACTGCTGTTGCAGACTGGCACCAGCACAACCACAGCCTTTGAAAGTGCAGAACCGGCCATCAGTTGACTAGCAGCGCATGACATTTCCACAACACATGCAAGCTGCTCGCAGGCTGTCCAAGCAGAGGTGTGCTGAATTGGTTGTGCATGATCGGCTGCATCCCTCTGCCCTGGCAGGAGCAAGAGTCGCAAAACAGCACGCACACCATCATCTTCCCGCAGCAAGCAGCAGATGATGAGGCCAACCCCCCTGTGCACAGCATGTACGTCTCCAGCCACGGTTCATTCGCGCCAGGTGCGCTGCAGGGCGGTGCCACCGTGACCTGGCCAGGCCTTGAAATGGATGAGCGCCGAGTTGCGGTCACAGCACCAGCCAAATGTCTGGACACCAGCTGGCTGACCCTTGTCATGCTGGCAGCCACCCGACACTCGTGCGGGCGTGAGCGGCATGCAGCTGCGTGTCTCGTTCATGATTGGTCTCTGAGCACCTGCCGCTTTCCTGCAGGCGAGCAGCGCAAGCGTGACTATGACTGGTCCAAGGCCAACATAGATCCCAAGCAGCATAGGTTTCGCCGCGTGGACAGCAAGGGCGGGCACAGCAGCATGAAGCAGGTGAGGGCGGCCACAGCGTGGGCAGGCAGCTGCTGGTTGCAGCATGCAGCAGGCAAGCCCTGGCGCTGCAGCGATTAGGTCTGTTGGTTGCATTGATGCTTGTTATTGCTGCACTGCGCGCGCTGGAACTAGCATGTTGCCAGCTCTTGCCTATGCCGTGCTTCCTGCTGCAGATCTTGCAGCCTGATTTGGATGACTCAGCAGCAGCCAGCAAGCAGGCAGCTGTGGTTTCCAGAGTGTACGACAGGCACAAGGCCACGCTTGGGGACGAGCTGGGCAAGCCGCGGCTGCTGGGTGCGAGCGCTAGGCTGCCGCCAGACCACGTGTTTGGCAGAGCCAGTGTCAAGGAGGAGGAGCCATGTGTAGGTGAGCGCGCAAACAACAACAGGGGGGAAACTGCATGGCACTGGTGACATGTGACGTGTTCATTGCACTGCCCATCATGGTTTCAGTGGTGTGCAGTGGACCGCAGCTACAGCAAGCAGGACACCATGTGGCCTGAGCTGGGAACTTTGCGGCTGCTGCATTCGATGGTTGATGCCTTCACTGCACTGATACTTCTCACTTGTAAGCTGGCCAGCACAAAATTTGGCTGAGCCTTGTCAAGTACATAGGCTGCCCAGTACCACTAGATCAGGCCCAAACCTCCGCTTCATATTGCATGAGGAGCATCATCATCATGCTACCCATTCAAGCCATAGCATCAACTAGATCCAGCATGACATGCATGCTGTCCTGCTGCTGCTGCTGCTGCTGCTGCTGCTGCTGCTGCTTGTTGCTGCGCTGCAGGGGAGCTGATGCGTGGCTGCTACTCGGCAGAGGAGCAGGCACCTGACCCGGACCTGGGCAAGAGCCTTAGGCAGGGATGGAGGAACAGCGACGCATCAGGCAGGGTGAGTCGCATGGCAGCTGCAGGCAGGCGCTGATCATGACATGCAGCGCACACCAAACCGCACCCAGAGCACTGCATGGCAGCTGCCGGTGATAAAGTTGCTGTAGCTGCTGCAACCAGCCACTTATGTTGTGCTGCAGCCCGGCAGCGCCTGGCGGAGCCGTCTTGTAGCAACCACAGCTGCAGCCAAGTTGGCTCTGGTTCTCTTGACGCAGCTGTTGGCTTGCGTGCCGCGGCTGCGTCCGCAGACGTTTGGTGTTCCCAGTGTGCGCAACGACATCCCGCTGCCACCGACACGCTCCGTGGCATCCACCAAGAACTACGGCAACGAGCCGTCAGCAGGCCAGCTGCTGGCGCCACCAAAGTGTGTGGACCTGGGCGTCAAGGAGGAGCACCTGCTGGAGCTGCGCTCCCCAGATGATCTGCAGCAGCTGCTGGCTGCTGCTGGGCTGGCGCTGCAGCAGCAGGAGTTTGAACAGGTGCTGCAGCTGGCGGAGGCTGTGCGGGATGAGCAGCAGCAGCTGTGGTGCAGCCTGGATGCATTCATGGCGGGCCGGAGGCGCTGGCTGCAGCAGCAAGCAGGCCTGGCATGACGGCGGCTGCAGCTACACATTTGGCGCTGCCACGCACTGCATTGGCGAGCCGGCTGGCAAAAGGCAACGTGTCACTCGTGGTAGTACCACGTACTCCTGCGGTTTCATTTCTGCTGAACTCCGAGTTTGTCGAGTCGACCACTGCATGCATGTGTTTGTCGAGTCGACAACTGCATATGCAGTTTGCTGCAGCTGGCAGCATGTTGAGGTTGAAACACGTTGCAGCAGCTTTGCTGGCATGTGAAACACTGTGCAACAGAGCGTTGCAAACCACGACGCAGCACTCGTTTGGCTGGAATGGGCCCGCTGCCGCCAGCTGCAAAGACGTGTGGGCATTCCACAACCGGGTCAGAGGAGGTGTGAAGAAATGCTTCACATGCGAACAGGGTGCATCGCGCGTGACCCGACTAGGTGGCAGCAGCTGAACCACACGTCACATGTTCCTTTTGACAAACGTGCTGTTACCTGCGTAGACGTGTGAGTCTTGACCATCACGCCATGCTCCAGCAGCTGGCAATCAGGCAATGAAAACACCAAGAACACCTGTGCACACTGCTACAAAGTCACTCGATGACAGCTCTCTCAACAACCCCACAATGCTCCAACAACAGCTTATCCACACAACCACATAGAGCTGCTCTGCTGGTGGTGACTACACTAGCAGCGGGAGCACGCAGCCGTGATGCGCATGTTAAAGCCATCATTGGACAATAATGTAACTGGCCCACTGCCTTTCCAAAACATGCCTGCAATGTACACTGAGTGATCAGTCGTTGGTGCACTGCCAGCCACGCCTGTCACACGACAGTGTTATACAGCCTATCTCAAAAGCGTTCAGCGTGCAGCCTGCTCCTGCACCAACTGTTATTGACAAGCATCTGCCGGATGTGGCCCACTTATATTGTCGCTGTCAAGCAACGCCAACCGACTCTGCCACACCCCTAGAGTGCTGCAAGCTCAGCTCCGCCACAGCTCAGTTGCGCAGCGTTGCCAAGCGTGCTGCCAGGTCCTGCAGCTCTGAGTCTCCGTCTGCTGCTGCCGCTGCTTTGGACGACTGCGCCGCTGCCACTTTGCGCTGCGGAGCTGCACCCATGGCTGCCGACAGGTCCACGCCAATCTCGTCCAACAACTGCAGCAGCCAAGCACAGACACACAAGTAGTGCGCAAGCTGTTTGGTACGCACGGCAGCAAAGCGCAGCGCGTGCAAGCACTGCCTGCAGTAGCTTTCTATTTGCTCAGCTGCTGCAGGGCATGGTACGAGTTGCCGGACCATCCCCCGCTGAGTTCGTTGCTTCCCCAGGACTGGTTTCCACGGCAGCGCCATGGCCGGCACAGACACGACGCACCCTCCCCTGCAGCAAGTGAGGATTCATGTGGCACCACCCACCCCAGCGCACCTGGTTGACCAGCTCGCCAGTTTCTGCTTCTGTGTCCTCGTCATCCAGTGCAGAGTCCAGCGTGTCGCCCATCATCTCCTGCGCCATATCCATCTTGGCATTCTCCTTGGCAAACTGCTGCACCGTCTGCTGCACCTTGGCGGGGTTCATCTGCTGCTGCATCTTGCTCATCGCGCCCGTGGCTGTGGCCATGGACTGCGACACTGTGGTGGCTGCTGCTGCGGTCTGCAGGGCAGAATGGCAAGCCCACAGCAGTGTTCAGTGAGCAACAGCTAACAAGAAACGCGTGACTTCACAGCGCACGGTGATTGCAACCCATGACTGGTGCTTCTGCAACTGTTATTTTGGTACAATTACAAGGTGGCTGTGATTTGCGCAGGCTGCTGTGACTCAACCTGCATGTTTGGCAATCTCCTGCTGCCCACGCTGATACAACACAGCTGCATCCACTGCGCTGCCTTGGTGAGGAAACTGACGACTGGTTGGTGATGTGCTGCGTGCATGCTGCTGCACTGCCTTGCTGTAATGTTGCTGTCATGTCCGCAGCAGCCACCCACTGTGAGGTTCGTTGACACGCCCTTGAGGTTTGCTGCGCTGCCGTGCAGCTTTGTTATTTGGGCCCGCAGCCGCACAAGTGACTTGGCCAGGATCTTCAGTGACGCCTGGTTGTTGGTCTTTGCTGCTGCTTTGATCTCCCTGATGAGCTTCTCTTCTTCCCTCTTGAGTGCCAGCACCTCTCTGTCCAGATCTGCAGATGGTCAAGAACTGCAGAAAGTCAAGAACAGCAGCAGAGAGGTGTGCATGCTTGCACGAGGTGTGAACCATTTTGAAACAAGTGTGCATGCATGCAGCTGTAGTTCTGGCTGCTGTCAATAGAAGCAGATCCAAGCATCCAAGCAGCCAGTGTGCGCACCTCTTACTCCTTTCCTAATCTCCCGCTGCGATGTCTTCACAGTCTCTGCAGCGCCATGACCAATGCATGTCAGCGCGCCTGTACCTCCCTAACAGCTGCTGCGTGCTGGCAACCCCGTCTCTGCAGCACCTTTCATGTCCGGTTTCTTGCCAAACAACTGCATGGCTGCTGCTGTGCACTTGATGGAGCCCTAGGTGCCTGTAGCTACGCTTCAGCTGCTGCAGCTCAATCAGTTCCAGCACTCCCAGCGTTTCAGTACACGCTACCACATTTTGCCGGAATGTACGTTCGCATACGATGTACGAAAGTTGAAAACTTGACCGATTGCCACGGACACAGCAGGCAACAAGCTTGTAAACGTCAGTTTCGCAAGTTTTGGCTATTCGACGATTGAGCAAGCGCAGCAAGATGTCAGAGCGACTACGCTGATGGCCAGTAGTTTTCGTCATTACAATGCATACTCATCACCTTGTGGGTGGTCATGACAACTGTACTGTACCATGAACACTGGCAGACCCAAGGGTTGGTGCACACTTCAGATGGTGTTCTTTGTAGCAGCCATTGGTAGCTGAATCTGTTGATTGCCACACCACGTTGTTGTCTGTGTCCGTAAAGCTCCCAACCCTCCCTACCGTGCTGTCACTGTGACTGCGCGCATCCATCCTTGCCAGAGCTGCACATTCCACAGAATGGCGGGCTGCCTGATGCAGCTCAGGCAGTTGTGCAGGCCTATGCTGCAAGCAGCAGAGCAGGTGCAAGCAGGCACATGCAGGTAACAACGCTGTGACCTGATGCTTCAAACTTGTTCATGCCCACAAAGGCAGACAGCATCCCTGCTGTCATGCATGCAGGGTTTCCAGTACCACCAAGTTGCCGCCATGTGTACAGCTGAGGAGCCTGCTGCAGCTGCAACACATGCCAGCAGGCAACTTCAGTAGCAGCAGCAACAACAGCAACAGCAGCAGCAGCAGCGCCCTTATGCAGTGGCACAGAACAACAAGCACCAGCAGTTGCTGCAGCAGCAACGTCTGCAACATCAGCGAAGGTCTCCCAGCAGCTACCAGCAGCAGCGGCGGCACTCAGCACGCAGTCTTTCCTGCTGGTGTTGCTGCTGCCAGAAGCCACCTTGACTCAGCTCCTCCTGCAGCAGCAGACAGCGCCAGCGATACACGTAGTAGCAGCAGCAGCAGTGGCCGGCAGCGGCCGCACAGCTCTCTTGACAAGAAGGAGGCTGCCAAGTTTGCGGCCCTTGCAGACAAGTGGTGGGACACGACAGGCGGCCCCTTTGCACCGCTGCATGCCCTCAACACCGCACGTGTAGCGTTCCTGCGCAGCGGCCTCTGCGGCCTGCGGGGGCTGCAGCAGCAGCAGGCGCAGGCGCAGCCGCTGCGGGGCCTGGCGGTGCTGGATGTCGGCTGCGGTGGCGGGTTGCTCAGTGAGCCGGTTGCGAGGCTGGGCGCTCAGGTGCATGGCATTGACGTGTCGGATGAAGGTGTGGCTGCCGCTGCTGCACACGCTGCTGGCGACCCGCTGCTGAGCGACCGCGTCAGGTGGGTGCTGAGCACGCAGGGCGAGCTGCATCATTGTACACGGGCCAGGGCATGGTCCAAGTCTGGCGCCGTATGTGGGCGGCTGCAGTGCGCCCACTGACACTGGGTTTCGCATGTCATGCGGTCCTTCGAACAGGTGCATTGTAGTGTTGGCCGCTATGCAGAGGCAGCAGCATGCAGGCGCAACACCCATCAAACATTCCCTGCCACACGCCTGACTGCACTGCTTGCTGTGGTGGCTGCAAACAGCAAGAGACCACCACTGCATGCATGCATACCAGTTCCTGCACGCTGCTGCTGCTGCTGCTGCTGTTGCCAATGCAGGCGCCAGAAACTGCACTGGAGCGCACTCTCACAGCACAAGTGCTGTATCCAGCATTGCAAAGCACCTACTGCTCACCGCGGCGTGCTGTGCTGCTGTTGCAGGTACCAGAGGACCACGCTGGAGGCGCTGCTTGCCACCCCGGGCGCTGCAGGGTCGTACGATGTGGTGATGGCATCGGAAGTCATTGAGCACGTGAAGCAGCCTGGCCAGTTCTTAGCTGACCTGGCGGCGGCAGCAGCACCTGGCGGCCACGTGTTCATAACAACGCTGAACCGCACGCCTGCTGCGTACAGCTTGGCCATCGTGGCTGCAGAGTACCTGCTGCGCTTTGTGCCGCCGGGCACGCACGACTGGCACAAGTTCATCACGCCACAGGTGCGCTGTGCACGGGCTGCGGCTGCAAAGTCCATGACATGATGGAAGCTGTCATGTGAACGTGGTGCCCTTGCCGCAACTGGCTTGGCAAGGCGTCACGCAGTCCTGCACCCAAGTGCAGCCGGTGATCCTGCTGTGTGTGGCTCAGCAGCCTGGGGCCATGGCATTGGGGATGCCAGCCACACAACCTGTACTGGTATGCGCAGTGGCTGCTCATCGGTGTGCTTGCTTTCACCTCCAACAGGCAGTGTATTGATGCACCGTCAATGATTGACTGCTGTGGCTGGGCGCCACTGCCAGGCCTGTCCTGCCATGCCACTGACGCTGCCCTGCGCCTGCAACCCAACATCCACCTGTCCGTGTTTTCCTACATAATGCATGCTGCATCAGCTCAAATGACTGATTGCCTGGACGTTTTGCTGCCTGGTGTGGCTTGCAGGAGCTGGGCATGATGGCTGCTGACGCTGGGCTGAGGCTGGAGCTGGTGGCGGGCATGAGTTTGCAGCCAGACAGCGGTCAGTTCAGCCTGGGACAGGACACCAGCATCAACTACGCGGCACTGCTCAGCAAGCCAGGTGCAGCATAGAGACAACATGCGGATCCCATGTTGTTGTGGCAGGCTGTAGCCATTGAAGGGGCGCAGCAGCAGGGCTACCACACAGCCCTGCTAGCTACAGCCAGCTGTCCAGCACTCAATGGCTTGGCAGTCAGATTTTATGTTCTTGATTGCGGCTGACCTCGGTATCAAGTGGTGGATTTTTGTTTTTCAATGTTTTGCTTTGGCCTATGTGTCAGATCGTCTGGCATGATCCGTGTGCGTGTTTTGGAAGGCGTACCTCTTCTGTACTGCAGTGTCTGACAGGTGGATCAGGCTGCGTCATTGGTCTGTGGAGCTGTATCATAAGTATTCAAAGCTGAGTTCTTAGGCCTTGGTTTTGCTGTGTGCTTCCCAATACTGCACTCGCCTGATTGTGAGGACCTACACGAACACTTGTTTGCATTGCCCATGCGACGGTGCTGGGAGACGTGTTGTGGGTGTTGACGTCAAACGCACTCGGTGCGTCTGTAAGCTGAGGAAACTAACTTTGAAGTGTGGGACGGCAGCACTAGTAGCAGCCTCCGACCAGCAGCAGCAGCAGCAGCAGCAGCAGGGCCATAATAAGGCTGGTGACACCTGGCAGCTTCGACATGTCACAAAGACCTAACAAATCCCGCAAGGAAACTGCCAGCAGGACAGCTGCACCGCACCCAGTCACCCCTGAGAGCCTGCTGCAAGGTCTGTACCTGGCCAGGTTACAAGAGCCAACGCATGATCAGCTGTCGACTGAGAACTTCCTACTGGGTGGCTTTTCTGCTGTGCTGCGCCCTTTGTTACCACCTGCAAGGCACTGTAAAGCCCCTGCAAAACTGACAAGCACCGAATGCATGCTGATGGTGCCTGTACCACACTAGAGGCGGAGACCCTGCAGCAACGAGCGGAGCGCAAGTCAGGACGCGACGCCCTGCAGGCCTTTGAAGCAGCAGCAGTGAGTGCACTGTGACTGTGAAGCAGCAGCAGTGAGTGCCCTGTGACTGTGAAGCAGCAGCAGTGAGTGCCCTGTGACTGTGAAGCAGCAGCAGTGAGTGCCCTGTGACTGTGAAGCAGCAGCAGTGAGTGCCCTGTGACTGTGAAGCAGCAGCAGTGAGTGCCCTGTGACTGTGAAGCAGCAGCAGTGAGTGCACTGTGACTGTGAAGCAGCAGCAGTGAGTGCACTGTGACTGTGAAGCAGCAGCAGTGAGTGCACTGTGACTGTGAAGCAGCAGCAGTGAGTGCAGCAGTGAGTGCACTGTGTGCCTGGCAACCACTGCCAGAGCAGCAGCAGCACCAGCAGCAGCTGGCTTGGATGTCAGGCTGCTGACTTCAGCGGTGTTCATCACCGCCACACTGCGGTTGATCACAGGCCACAGTGAGTGCTGCTGTGTGCCATGCCAGTGCAGCAGTGCAAGGCCGCCAGCCGTGCACATCTGGCACTGATGACAGTACACATGCAACACTCAAAGAGCTCACCAGAGTGCTGTGGCTGCTGCTCCTGCTGCTGTGCTGTTTAGGCCAAGTACCAGCAGGCGATACAGGCCGGCTTGCAACCACAGTTGCAAGCAGATGCAGCCTTTGGCCTGGTACGTGCTGCATCAAGATGCCTGGTTCTTGCTGGCACCTATCTCTCGGCTGCTGCTGCTGCCGCCGCCGCCTGTCAAGGATCGGCAGTCTTGCCACGACACAGTTACCATCTGCAGCCAGCACACCTTCATGTGGGCAGCAAGTTCTTGCAAGGGCAGCCAGCGCTGTCACCGCTCAGCAACTGAAGTGATGGCGGTGGCCAGCTCCTGACTGCACTTGCATGGGTCCTCGGCTCATGCTCATGCTGCACATGCTGATGTGTCACTCCCCGCTGCTGCTGCTGCTGCTGCTGCTGCTGCTGCTGCTGCTCCTTTCCCCTGCAGGGTGAGTGCCTGCAGCTGTGGGCTGATGCTGAGGTGCAGCTGCTGCAGGAGGCGCCTGATGGGGTGCTGACGCAGCAGCTGCAGCAGCAGGTGCAGGAGCGAGCAGCGGGGTTGTACCAGTCGAGTGTCCAGGCATACCAGCAGGTAAGGTGCTGCCAGCAGCAGCAGTGGCAGGCTGTGGTACCATGGCAGGAGAGATCGAGCCCCTCGTGCAGCAGGAGGGTGAGCCTTGCAGGTGCAGTTGTGCAGCACAGACGCAAGCGGCTTTCAGCCGCCTGCATCTTGCGAGGTGTACACATGCTGCACAGTCTCAAATGGTCATCTGATGTGCTTTGTTGCATGGAACCAGCTGCTGCTGGCCGTGAACATGCCACATGGGCCTCCGCCAAACATGCTCGAGCGCCTCGGACTTGGTCACAACCCCTTGAGGTGTGCTGGGCAACCGCACCCAACAGGTAGTCCAGCCAGCAGCTGGCGATGCAGCAGGAGGTGGGCTGCGGCCAGATGCAGGCGTGAACGCCGCCAACGCGCTGTGCTCCTGGGCGGAGATCGTGCACGGCCACCACCGGGAGCAACTGCTGCAGCAGGCCGTGCAGCTCTACCGGGCTGCACTTGCACAGGAAGAAGACGCGGCGGTGAGACATGCTGTCAGCATGTGTCAACCACATATCGATCAGGGCAATTGCTCTGCTGCCGTGTAAGGCATATCCTGTGACTGCTATGCTGGTGCAATGCTCTGCTGCTGCCGCTGCCGCTGCACTGCAACTGAGCTCACGCCGCTTGGCGCCTAAAATTGCGCTGTGATGGCGGCTTTGCTGCTGGTGAAACAGCGCCTAACACCTGCCTCTGCACGGCTGAGCTCCACGCTGCCGTTGCTCTCTGCTGCGCTACTCTGCATACTGCACACTGCACTGCGCTGCTGTATTTTCTGAGCTTTGTAGGTGATGTTAAGCCGTTCTGTCTCTGCAACCGATAGTTGCTGCTGCAGCATGCCGATGAGAGCAGGGTTGTGGTGTTGTGCCCCACCCTGCACGCTGCACACTGCGCTGCGCTGCTGCAGACGCTGAGCAACCTGGGTGATGCATTGGTTTCGCAAGGCGAGGCAGCACTGCAGGCAGGCCAGGCAGATGCAGGCCAGGCTGCGTTTGCATCTGCACTGGACTGCTACCAAGCCTCCTGCTCCTTGAGCGACTCGTCAGCGGGCGACGACCTGCCTGGTCTGCTGCACAACTGGGGAGTGGGGCTGCACGCCATCAGCAAGCAAGCACAGGTGCGGCTGCTGCTGTACGTGCCAGGCAGTGCTGCAGTGCATGCTAAGCTCGGCCTTGTGCGGTGCTGCAGCACGTCCGGTTACAGATGCTGAGTCTGTGGGCTGTGATTGAGCTACGTGTGACACCGCTGCACCGTCCGCTGACCGATACAATGTACTGTTCAGCAGGCAGCTTCTTGCCAGATGCGTGCAACTCAATCTGAAATGCGCTTGTGCGGCATTACATGCTGCACACTCCTTGTATGTGTGCTGCTTGCAGGACTGCCCGCTGAAGCAGTCGCTGCTGCAGCAGGCAGCTGATAAGCTGCGCAGCAGCATTCAATTCAGCAGAGCAGACCCAGCACCCCACAATGCACTCGGCGATGTGCTGACAGACGCTGCTGAGCTGGTTGTCAACCTGGCCAGCAGCAGCAGCACTGTTGCTGCTGCAGGAAGCATTGGCATTGGCAGTGGCTTTGGTGGTGCAACCCTCCTACCCGCAGCAGCAGCAGAGCAGGCTGCAGTGTTGCTGAAGCAGGCTGTGGACGATGGCTACATGGCTGCACTGACGATCAGCAGGACCAATGCTGATGCTCTGGTGAGGGCGCAGCTGTGGAGCATTACATCAGACTGGCTCTGCTTCTTCTGTCGCCTTGCTAGGGTACAGTGCTGCTTGTTGCATTGGCAGGAGCAAGCATGCTGCAGTGGGTTGCAACCCTGCTGTGACGTGATGCACTGCGCTCTGCTGCTGCTGCTGCTGCTGCTGCTGCTGCTGCTGCTGCTGCTGCTGCTGCTGCTGCTGCTGCTGCTGCTGCTGCTGCTGCTGCCGTCCTTTCCTGCTGCAAGGTGGGGCTCGCTGAGGCATCAGTGGCGGCTGCCAAGCTTGCCAAGGGCCAAGGTGACCAGGCAGCAGCTGCAGCACACATCAACGCAGCTGTGGGCCACTATGGTAAGTAGACCATACCGGCGAGCTGGTGCATAAGATGCTGCTAGCTGGCAGCCGGATGTGTCCCAGCCATGCACGAGGTGCTACCAGCTGGCAGCCGGATGTGTCCCAGCAATGCATGAGGTGCTGCCAGCTGGCAGCCGGATGTGTCCCAGCAATGCACGAGGTGCTGCCAGCTGGCAGCCGGATGTGTCCCAGCAATGCATGAGGTGCTGCCAGCTGGCAGCTGGATGTATTCCAGCAAGGCACCTGCTGCATTTCATGCAGCTGATGCACTTGCTGAGCTGCTGTAAATGACACACCTGCAGTAGTGCTGCTTGATTGTACACGGCTGCAAAAAGAGACAAGCCACCTTGCCGCAATGGCATTGTTTGCTGCTTGATCATCTGCCTGTCATGCGTGCTGCATTGGTTGCTGTGCAGGCGGTGCACTGCAGCGACCGCACTTGCTGGGTGATGCCTCAGAGAGAGCAGATGTGCGCTACAATGCAGCTTGCGCAGCAGCACTGGCAGGCCAGCATGTCACAGCACAGCAGCTGCTGACTAGCCTGGCGGCAGCCGGCAGCTTGAGTGCTGCTGATGTGGCAACAGATGAGGACTTAGCTAGCCTCAGGGGACGGCAGTGGTTTGGGGATCTGGTGCGCGGCTTGCAAGCGCGCTCCTGCGACGATGAGGCTCAGCCACGCAGCAGCATGCACTGCAACCCGCAGCAGTGACAACTTAATGCGCACGACAAGGACAATGGATTAGTATCTGCCGGCTTTCCGTTTTGGCCATGGCAGGACGTGTGGTGATGATATGCACTGGTTCCTGTGGGGCGCGGAGCCGATGTCGTTGATGCTCTGGCTTGAGTGGGTAACATGATGATGATGATGATCCTCGTGCACTTATTACTATGGTTACTATGATGATGATTCTCACGTGCTCTTTGGAGTTGGTGGTTTGCTGACATTCCCAGCGCCGGGCACATGTTTTGCATGCGAGTCCCGTGTCCTTTCACATGCATGGTAGCAGGCAATTGTTATCAGCTTTCTCCAGGTCCATAACAAGCTGCAGCACAGCCTGATTGATTGATGGAATAGGTGGTTGCCCAGTGAGCCTGTCATTGGCTCGAAAACGGGCGATGTGCCCGTCGTGACATCCAAACTGTGAGGAGCTTCAGGGGCACCACCCCTGTCCCATCCATGAAAGCACATAAGGTTGATGGCTGCTCACGCACGCACTGATTTCCCCCGTACATTACTGGTGGGTTAAAGAGTGCTGCTGCTTGTTACTTAACTTGCTCACACAGTCACAGCATGCCAAATGTTGTTTTACTCTGAGAAATCTAGATGGACACAAACTCCACGGCAGGTGGACACAAACTCCACGACAACAACGGGTGCACAGGACAGTTCCATCACACATGGACTGCACACCTGAAAGCCCCTGACCACTGACCAACTGACGTACCACAACTTCAGACCAAACATACCAGCTGCTGTCACCAGCCAGGTACTACCATTCAAGGCACACTACAAGCAGTACTACAAGTCAAAGCTGCTGTTCTGATATACCTGTGCCTGTCACATCACCAAGGACGCCTTGATAAGGCTGTGACCAAAATGCATGACAGCAAACCCATCAACTCTACACCTTCATCAACTCTACACCTTCCTCCAATGAGGAAAGACATTGCCGTGCATCAAAACAAAACACATCTTGAAGTATGATCTCCTTGGATCCACTTCCCTTGCACGAGGAGCGATCTCCCCTTTTCAAACAACAGCATCCAGGGACCAGACAGCAAGCACTACACACCTTGCAAACTGTCCTGCCCCCCTCTGATAACCTTAACATGCATATACTTAACGTGGGTGTTTGTGGGCAGTGGGAGAGGCCACTACCACTGAAGCTACGTACTGTGGTACTACAAACTGACATAAAGCGTATTGCCACCAGCACAGCCACACACACACAGAGCCACACACACAAGGCAAAACACTGGAATGGTAGGATACCAAGCTCTGCTGCCACTGCGATCCCCATACTTCCTTGCTTCACTCCCGTTCTTTCTCTCACTGGCTTACAGAACCAGAAGCACAAGAGACTGGTTGACACCACCACAAACGACGAGAGATCCTCACAGTCAATACAGACCGGTCAGGCTGAAAACAGCTTTCTGTCTGTACCAGCCGGCAAACCAATCGATACCCAGGCCCTCTTGCGTTGTTCCTGAGGAAGACAGGCCATCAATCAGAATGACCCACAACACGCTAAGTATCCTTTGCATACCGTCAAGACCCAACGTGACCCTGGTGGACATCGTGCACCTGGGGCCACATGCACATGCACCAATGCGGGGTGAGCAAGTCACCCGCCCACCAGCCTGCCACACGCATAGATGTTGACATGACACCTCAGAACATGCACCAACAAGCCACTCAACTTTGCCAGCTGTGCGAAAGCTCCGCTTGCCTTGAACCGTGGGAAAGAACACCACTTCTGCCTGCTGTACAGAATAGGAGTGAACACTTGCCAGTGTCCAGTCAGTGCGTCACACACAGGTGCAATGAAGGGTCCACCACAACAGGGTTTGCCTGCACCCTGCATCAGGGCGTGCCTGTGTAAAGCAGGGAACTGCAGCAAGTCGCAAAAACACACCACGCACAACGCATGCCAGCAAGACAAAAGCAATAATCTACCTGCTGCTTTGTGTCATTTCGCCTCGCTATGTAGCAAGGCACCAGAACGCAGCCAGATACAGCTGCGACTTGGCCTGAAATACCAGATGAGTCGCAGAGTCCTGCACCGCACCCTGGAAACACCAACCATATGTCTATAGCAACTGAGTTGTTTCTGTCTATAGGCCCCCACACACCACGAGTTGAAGAACCAACCTGCCACCCTGTGCAGGGTGTGGGACTCCACAGATGACAGTGTCGAGTACTGAGACGGAAAATTATGCACAAAGCACCCTGCAGACGGTCAGCAATTCCAAAGCAACAGCTGCCAAAATCATTGCACACTAGAGTGCTGCCCGTGCGCCACATGCGGTGCTACAACACACACACTTCTCAGGGTGCACAGCAGTCACTCTGGTCCACATAAGATGTCCACCGAATGTCAAGTTGCAGCGCGTGCTTGTCAGAGACAAAGAAATGTGCACATCAGAATGCACAAAGCGGTGAGTGTTGCCAAGTATGAAAGGCGGTGCAGTATGCATATGTGAGAGCCTGACCATGCTCGTGTAAATAATATGTGGTCATGCTGGGGACAAGCCACCGCTCTTAATCCCCTTCTCAAGCACGCATACTCAACACCCAGTTGCCGGGTCCTGTCCTACCATAAGAGTGCCACTCTACATGCCACCTTTGGTGATCAGCTATGCGGCATGCTATCAGACCTAAGCACACGTGCCTGCCACCGATCAGCACAGCACCACACCAATCTGGCAGAAAAAAAACCAACAGGAAACTGCAGGGGATATGACAATGCGCTGACAATGGTGTACAGCACAGGAGGTGATGAACCGACCAGGATGGCCTGACGAGCAGTAACACAAGTCAGAGCCACACAAAACTCGCCAACACAACTCTACGCCACGCATGCAAGGGCAAAAGCAAGCCCCCATAGGGAGGTGCGGATGCACAATGCCCGGCCGGATGCACAGCTACGACTACGGAAGTTAGGCAAACAAACAATGAGGGTACGTCAATACCTTCATCAGAGGTCAGACCGCTTATCTTTGTGGTGCCCGGTATGGTGGCACACGAGTCACCTACACAGCATGCTTGCGACTTCTGACCGCTCTGGTTTGCATACTACTCCTTGCATACGCCTCCATACCAAAAACATACAGAATGTATACCTGCAGAGGGCAGAGAAGAGGCACAGTTGTGCCAATCTTCCTTTCTGCTCCACACACCCTGCTGGTACTTTAACCGCATACTGCAGGCCTAGACTGTGTTTCCCATACATACAAACCAAATCTTTCAGTGCACACCTGATCCCACTCGCATACAAACATTGGTCCATACAGTGTAAAGGCCATGCAGTTGGAGGATTCACTCTTAAAACATGTGAGGGTTGGCACCAACAGATGCTCGCCGCAACGCATGATGCTCCATCACGGGCACTGCAACAACAGCTCACAACTGACAGTTCACCCACCTAAAGCGCATACAATGCAGGCTACACAGGGCTGACACCCCATTCATCTGCATCCATCCATGCGCAGGTAAGAGCACCGGCACAGTACAGCCAGCAGAGCCGGTTGTGCATGCACAGTACAACACCGTGCAGCCTTGCACAAAAGGAACATGGCCACAGCTGCTGTGCAAAATGATATGCTCCAAGTAAAGCTGTATATTCGCATTGGTTGCACAAGCATGCGGTGGCAGCTGTCATCAGTCATCCATTCATGCTCATGGATGTGTGGATGAATGAACAGATGATGCCGGACCACACACAACACAGGCGCTCAGGGGATGCCTACAACACCAACCACTGTTGCAACACAGCATTTCCCCTGCGAGTCTGCAACGCGGAATTTTCGGATGCAGCTGCTGTGAAACACCATCCACGGTGCAGGAAAGAAAGACAACCACCAAAGCACTCTCAGCAATGCAAAAGAGACAACTACACTGCAACCCTGGATCCAGTTGCGGATCACAAAATGTGTGCTTAAACAAAGCACACCCACACAACATGAGCAGTGCTGTCATGACCTACCCCAATCATCGCACACATCATGGCACGGAACCCACCCACCCGCCAAACCCCAGCCTGTCAACTGTACATACACGCACACGAGCCGTAGCGTGCTTTTGATCTGCTTGACATGTTTCATTGCAGCCAATTTGATCAATGACGTGAGTGCAAATACACACACAGCATAGGAGAACCCAACGTACAGCAGAACAAGAATGCTGGGAAGTGTACAGCAGTTGGAAGTGAACATAAATGCTTGACACCGACCCAGCAGCCCCTGCTTTACTACTGACCCACACAGGTTCCCCCCAAAAAACCGAGATGTTCTCGGTTTACCAACAGGACTGGCAACAATGAGAGTTGCTTATGTTCAGACAGTGATTTATGCGGCCACTGCACGCACCAGCTGCTGCGCCTGGTGGTAGGCAAAGAAGCTGGCCACAGCAGCATCCTTTGGAGGCGAGGGGGAGCGCCCACGCACAAACGCCCTGCTCAGGAGACCCGTGGTGGGCATGGGCAGGTTCTCAGGCTTTGGAGAGGCTGCCAGGGCTGGGCAGGCACATGCCACACTGCCGCTGCTGCTGGAGCTGCTGCTGACACGGGGGCTAATGGACCTGGGAGGAGACCTGGGAGGGGAGCCAACCTTGCTGCGCTTGGCCTGTGTCTTCTTGTGCTGAGGGCTGTCAGGCACAGCGCGAGCGGAGCGACCCTGCTTGTGCGTTGAGCTCGCCTCTGGAAATTTGCAGCCGGAACGCCTGCGAGGCAGGAAAAGACAACAAAAAATATGTGCCGGGCATTGCCAATCTGAGCGTGTTGTAGAATGCAAGAGTCGCTGAGGGTGGGGCAGGTAGCCAAGCACAGGCAACCAGCCCAAGCATGGGCTGTTGCTTAGGCTGCTTCTTTTGTACTAACAGCTGCGGCCCTGCGGTAGCATGCGGCCCTGACAGAGCACATGCACGCTGGTCCGGTCTGCTCCCTCTCACTGCCCGGGCAGGCGCCCACCTGCTCGCCTCCAGCGGCTGGAACTCCAGGCAGCTTTCAAGCTGCGCGCTGTCATCTGTCCAAGGCACAAGCTCACGGCCAGCCCAAGCGGGGTTGGCCGCTGGGCTGATGGGCTTGACCTCGCACGCCTGAATCAAGGCCGTAAGCATGCCCTCACCGTCGCCCTTGAACTTGTCAGAGAACTGTAGAGCGACAGTAGGACAACACATGAGCTAGAGCCAAGAAGGAGCTGCCTGCGAGCTGCCCGTGAAGGGCCGGGCCACAAGCCAGATTCAGAGCCCAGCGCACCTGCTGTCCGCAGCGAGCCATAGCTGAAAGCAACGAATGTGAGATGACTTAAGCAATAGCTAGGGTGCCACGAAGAAAACAGAACTAGGACAAGTGGATGCCTACAAACGCACGAGAACGCGAGTCCGAGAGCAATAGAAGTGCATATACAATCAACCTCAAAGTCGCCACGCAAAACGTTTAATCCCAACACCGTTTCGCCTCCGAGCGCAGCAATATATGCGAAGAGGCAACCCCTAAACCCAGGGGTTCGCCCGTGCTGTCATCACCCCCGAACTACTGTTTCTGAACCGCCATATATACGTTGAACTTGCGGTATGACTACCTTTTGTGTCCAAACACAGCAGATGGTTGCAATGAACACTCATGAGTAGTGATCAATTCACATGGTGTGCTGCTGCGCAGGGGCGGGACACCGCCGCGGTACATTACCATGATGTAATTGTTGATGAAGTGACTAGAGAACGCCTGCATCTCGCACCATGTAGCACAAATGGGGGTTGTTCGCCTGTGTGTGACCTGGGCTTCCTGTTGGCTTCCACAGCCCTGTGTTGGGCGATCAATCTCATCAATGTCGCAATATCCAATAGGCAGTCATAGTGTGCTGCATGCACGACGTCAAGAAACCTTGCACTCCACTTCTGTATCAGCCTACGTTGCATTAGAGTGCAGTACAAGTACAGGTTGGTGTCATCATCATCATTTGGTTGGTGTGGGTTTCAAGTGAAAAGGAGGGAGGAATACTCGGGTCAGCGCACGCCTACGTGCCGGGTGCTTCTCTAGAAGTGGGGTTAGACACTTGGACATGGCCTCACCTCAGGCTGGAGTTCAGCGTGGCTGGCACCGCAACAGCTATGGCAATGATGAGTCACTGGCAGCAGCTGAGAGCCCAACGCTCATCTTCTCGTGTCACCTTTCATAACTGTTTGCAGTTCGCCACATTAAATAGCCTGCAGCAGAAAGAGCCTGTTTGTTACCTGCATTCTACCAAACACCAAATACCAAATACCAAAGTATCTGATATGAACAAGCATGCGCCAGTGAGGAGGGCTGCTTACTCAGCGCTGCAGGAGGACCTCGCATACCTGTCGAGCAGAGGCTCTGTGTTGATCATGGGTGACTTCAACGCCAGGGTCGGGCAAGGTGCAAGCCCCACAGATCGCATTGGCATGCATGGCGAAACAACCACAAACAACAATGGCGAACTCCTTCTCTCGCTGCTCAATGCCGTCAATCTCTACTCACTGAATGCCCGCACAGCACCCACCTCTCCCCACCAGCACATCACATGTGACAGGTCCCACAGGGGCACCGCGCGGAGGTCCCTCAATGACTACATCATTGCGTCTGCTGACATTGCTATGCCGTGCCAAGCTGCCGCCAGGCCAACAGCCAAGGTTGGGCCATACACAGTGGGTTCTACTGACCACCTGCCAGTGTCTGCTTGCATTCAAAGGCCTGTGGCACGTCGCCCTGCAAAACAGGTCAAGCTGCGCCTCAATGCACAGCCGAATGATTTCAAAATGCGCAATGGGGAGCAATCGGCCGAACTTGAGGCGTACCAGGAGGCCCTGGCACAGCTGGGCGCTGCTTATACGTCCACTATTACCGTGCTACAACAGCAGGTTTCTGCAGCTCAACTTACGGCCAATGCTGCAGTTCAACAAGCACATGCGCAGCTGCTGGGAGCGCTTCGTCAGGCGGTCAATGCCAGTTTTGGGTTTAAAAGGGTCTGGGTTGGCAAGTCCTTCCCGTGGTGGACACAGGAGCTGACAAATGCTGTGCAGGCCAGGGTGCAGGCCTTTACACAGTACAGGGAGTCCGGCCTTGTTGCAGACTGGGATGCATTTGATCAGCAGCGCAAGGCTACTGCACAGCTTATCAAAGCAGCTGAGAAGCAGCACAAACAGCGATGCGAGCATGCAATCACTGCAGCGTACAGAGACCGCTTAAATGATGACAGCACGCTTGGGGAGAAGGATATGTGGCAGCTTGTGCGTCGCCTGTGCCCTAAGCATGTCAGCGAGGCCGTGTACAGTGTCATGCAGCACCCCTCAGGACAGACGGCTTCAACCCCTGCAGAAAAAGCAGATGCATTCAAATGCCACTATCAGCGTGTTGGTAGCCATGCAGCGTTTGCCGCCGCAAACCCCCAGTTCGACCCAGCGCACATGACACAGGTTGCCGCCAATGTACAGCAGTACCTTCATGACTCAACCGCACCTCATGCTGCCCCACCCTGCCCGCTGGACTTGCCCATCACTGCCGCCGAGGTTTCTGCATGCTTGCAGCGTCTACGCACAGGCAAAGCTGGCAACCCTGCAGAGGAAGGCATTGTCAACGAGCTTTTGAAGTACGGAGGCAACACAGTTGCAGACATGCTGCTGCAGTACTGCAGCCTCATGTGGCAGCTTGAGCAGGTACATCAGGTGCCGGGGACAGTCGTCAGCATGCCTAAGAAGGGCGATCTGACAGACCCAGGCAACTACCGCGGCATCACCCTGCTCAGCGTGCTCTATAAGTTCTACACCAGCGTCCTCAATCAGCGCCTTATCAAGTTTGCAGAGGGCGAGCAGCAGGAGCAGCAGCAGCAAACACAAGCACAGCAGCAGCAGCAGCAGCAGCAGCAGCAGCAGCAGCAGCAGCAGCAGCAGCAGCAGCCACGCGCAACTGCTGCTACAGCAGCAGCGGCGCCGCTGCTGCACGAGAGTCAGAACGGATTCCGCCCCAAGCGCAGTTGTGCTGACCATCAAAGCGTGCTCAGCGAGGTCCTTAATGGCAGGAAAGCTGAGGGGAAGGAGTCATATGTGTTGTTTGTTGACACCTTCAAGGCATTCCCTACGGTCTGGCTTGATGGCTTGTTCCAGAAGCTGTGGGATAAGGGTGTGCGTGGCAAGATGTTCCGTGTCTTGTACAACTTGTATCAGGGCGCGCAGCGTGTGGTGTCTCATGAGGGTTGCACCACGGATAGGTTCACCTGCGACCTTGGCCTGCATGAGGGTGATGTTATTTCGCCCACACTGTACCTGTTGTTTATCGACGACTTGCTGCGTGACGTGCATGCAAAGCACCCTGGCGTTACCCTCATGGGCCCTCGTGACGAACCTGCAGGCCAAGTTGTGGCAGCCATGCAGGCTGATGACTTTGTTGCTGTCTGCGGGTCTCTGTCTGAAGTTCAGGCTGTTGCTGCAACTGTTTACAATTACAGTTGCCAGTGGCGCTTCAAGCTCCACAGCTTGAAGTCTGCCGTCATGCATGTGCTGCCAGCAAGACAGACCAGCCAGCTGGTCGACTCCGGCATTGTTTGGAACAATGTCCCTGTGCCTGTTGTATCGGAGTACTGCTATCTTGGCCTGTGGTTCAACAATACCTGTACATGGACCACACATTTTGAGAAGATGCTGGCTAAGGTGCAACGTGTGAAGGGTGCGCTCATGCCAATTTGGAAGAGCCGCAGCATCAGTGTGGAGGTTAAACGCATACTGTTGCTGACGTGTGTCCGTCCCATTGTCGAATATGGCAGTGAGGTTTGGTTTCCGTCCACAGCTAGGCAACTGCAGCTGATTGACAAAGTGCAGACAGACATCATCAAATGCGCAATGCGCTGTAGCAAGGAGCGCCCATGCTCTTCAGCTCTCTTGGCAGAATGGGGTGTGAAACCGTTGCATATGTGGCTGCATCAGAGGGCTTTGGAGTACTACTACAGGATTCAGCGTATGCAGGGCGTTCGGCTGCCAAATCAAGTGTTTACAGCTGAGTGGAGGCGTCCTAGTGGTGCTGTGGCGGTGACACCGTGGCACAAGTATGTGCAGAGCCTGCTGTGCAAGTATGGTGTGAATGTTGTGACCGCGGAAGGCAGAGCCAGTGCGTGCAAGAGCCATGTCAACAAGCAGGTCAAGACACTACATGCTGAAAGGATTGCATGTGAAGCGTTGGAACACTCCACTCTGAGTCGGTATGTGGCTCATGTGCATCCCTCTCATGTTGATGCTATGGGTTTCAGGAGGCCTGGGCCGTACTTGCGTTCAGTGGCAATTCCACGTGGTATTGAATTGCTGTTGCGTGTTCGTATGGGTTGTCTGTGTGTACATGAGCGTACTAGTCAGTTTGGCGGTCGCAGAGCTAACTCCACTTCAGGATGTCCTTGTTGTGGTGCAGAAGTTGAGTCTTTGTCACACTTCATGTTTGATTGCCCTGCTACTTCTGCTCAGAGGGATGATATGTTTGCTGAGATCAGATCCCTGCCTGGTTGCGCTGAAAAGTTGCGCAGCGTTTTGTCCATGGCTGATTCGTCAATCAAGGTGTTGCGTTTTGTATCTGATGATATTTGGGGCAGTTCTGGAAGATGTCTGATGGTGTCACCGTGTATTGCTGCTTTTCTTGTCAAGTCTTGGGATGTGCGCAATGCATGCAAACATTCTGGAGCAGTGCTCCCTCCTCTTTCCGCCCCGGTGGGGCGCGGGGCCGATGGCGCTGATGCTATGGCTTGAATGGGTAATATGATGATGATGATGATGATGATGATGATACCAAAGTAGGGCCACAGGCCCACCCACTAAGGAGCCAAACAAGGCTCATGGGGTCCCACAACAGCCAAGGAGTACCAATCCAACCAACTAATCCGAGGCCTCAACAAGTTCTGAGGATTCTGTCTCTGAGGCACTAGTGTCACTTGGGAGCACAGCAAGCGCCATAGCCGGATCATTTCTAACAAGGAGACCATAGTAGATAAAAGCAGCAACACTACTCTGCCTCTGCTGCATAAAGTCAGCCAAGCACCGTCCAAGAGGGCTCACAGCTGGGCTCTGCCACCCTCCAAAATCAACAAACAGCCGCCATGCAGCACCCCTCAGGACAGACGGCTTCAACCCCTGCAGAAAAAGCAGATGCATTCAAATGCCACTATCAGCGTGTTGGTAGCCATGCAGCGTTTGCCGCCGCAAACCCCCAGTTCGACCCAGCGCACATGACACAGGTTGCCGCCAATGTACAGCAGTACCTTCATGACTCAACCGCACCTCATGCTGCCCCACCCTGCCCGCTGGACTTGCCCATCACTGCCGCCGAGGTTTCTGCATGCTTGCAGCGTCTACGCACAGGCAAAGCTGGCAACCCTGCAGAGGAAGGCATTGTCAACGAGCTTTTGAAGTACGGAGGCAACACAGTTGCAGACATGCTGCTGCAGTACTGCAGCCTCATGTGGCAGCTTGAGCAGGTACATCAGGTGCCGGGGACAGTCGTCAGCATGCCTAAGAAGGGCGATCTGACAGACCCAGGCAACTACCGCGGCATCACCCTGCTCAGCGTGCTCTATAAGTTCTACACCAGCGTCCTCAATCAGCGCCTTATCAAGTTTGCAGAGGGCGAGCAGCAGGAGCAGCAGCAGCAAACACAAGCACAGCAGCAGCAGCAGCAGCAAGGCCAGCATTCAGCACAACAGCAGCAGCAGCAGCAGCAGCAGCAGCCACGCGCAACTGCTGCTACAGCAGCAGCGGCGCCGCTGCTGCACGAGAGTCAGAACGGATTCCGCCCCAAGCGCAGTTGTGCTGACCATCAAAGCGTGCTCAGCGAGGTCCTTAATGGCAGGAAAGCTGAGGGAAAGGAGTCATATGTGTTGTTTGTTGACACCTTCAAGGCATTCCCTACGGTCTGGCTTGATGGCTTGTTCCAGAAGCTGTGGGATAAGGGTGTGCGTGGCAAGATGTTCCGTGTCTTGTACAACTTGTATCAGGGCGCGCAGCGTGTGGTGTCTCATGAGGGTTGCACCACGGATAGGTTCACCTACGACCTTGGCCTGCATGAGGGTGATGTTATTTCGCCCACACTGTACCTGTTGTTTATCGACGACTTGCTGCGTGACGTGCATGCAAAGCACCCTGGCGTTACCCTCATGGGCCCTCGTGACGAACCTGCAGGCCAAGTTGTGGCAGCCATGCAGGCTGATGACTTTGTTGCTGTCTGCGGGTCTCTGTCTGAAGTTCAGGCTGTGGCTGCAACTGTCTACAATTACAGTTGCCAGTGGCGCTTCAAGCTCCACAGCTTGAAGTCTGCCGTCATGCATGTGCTCCCAGCAAGACAGACCAGCCAGCTGGTCGACTCCGGCATTGTTTGGAACAATGTCCCTGTGCCTGTTGTATCGGAGTACTGCTATCTTGGCCTGTGGTTCAACAATACCTGTACATGGACCACACATTTTGAGAAGATGCTGGCTAAGGTGCAACGTGTGAAGGGTGCGCTCATGCCAATTTGGAAGAGCCGCAGCATCAGTGTGGAGGTTAAACGCATACTGTTGCTGACGTGTGTCCGTCCCATTGTCGAATATGGCAGTGAGGTTTGGTTTCCGTCCACAGCTAGGCAACTGCAGCTGATTGACAAAGTGCAGACAGACATCATCAAATGCGCAATGCGCTGTGGCAAGGAGCGCCCATGCTCTTCAGCTCTCTTGGCAGAATGGGGTGTGAAACCGTTGCATATGTGGCTTCATCAGAGGGCTTTGGAGTACTACTACAGGATTCAGCGTATGCAGGGCGTTCGGCTGCCAAATCAAGTGTTTACAGCTGAATGGAGGCGTCCTAGTGGTGCTGTGGCGGTGACACCGTGGCACAAGTATGTGCAGAGCCTGCTGTGCAAGTATGGTGTGAATGTTGTGACCGCGGAAGGCAGAGCCAGTGCGTGCAAGAGCCATGTCAACAAGCAGGTCAAGACACTACATGCTGAAAGGATTGCATGTGAAACGTTGGAACACTCCACTCTGAGTCGGTATGTGGCTCATGTGCATCCCTCTCATGTTGATGCTATGGGTTTCAGGAGGCCTAGGCCGTACTTGCGTTCAGTGGCAATTCCACGTGGTATTGAATTGCTGTTGCGTGTTCGTATGGGTTGTCTGTGTGTACATGAGCGTACTAGTCAGTTTGGCGGTCGCAGAGCTAACTCCACTTCAGGATGTCCTTGTTGTGGTGCAGAAGTTGAGTCTTTGTCACACTTCATGTTTGATTGCCCTGCTACTTCTGCTCAGAGGGATGATATGTTTGCTGAGATCAGATCCCTGCCTGGTTGCGTTGAAAAGTTGCGCAGCGTTTTGTCCATGGCTGATTCGTCAATCAAGGTGTTGCGTTTTGTATCTGATGATATTTGGGGCAGTTCTGGAAGATGTCTGATGGTGTCACCGTGTATTGCTGCTTTTCTTGTCAAGTCTTGGGATGTGCGCAATGCATGCAAACATTCTGGAGCAGTGCTCCCTCCTCTTTCCGCCCCGGTGGGGCGCGGGGCCGATGGCGCTGATGCTATGGCTTGAATGGGTAATATGATGATGATGAAACAGCCGCCAGAAGCGATCGCGAACAACCTGATATGCGTCACACTCAAACACAAAGTGAAACTCATCCTCAACTTGGCCAGCACCGCACCGAGAGCACAGTCGTTGTGGCCTGGGCAGCACAGAGTTATCAGCCCTCTCCCACCGACCAGTAGCCACACGCAAGTCATGTGCACCCAGACGAAAACGCATCAAAGATGACAGGTGCATCTTGTTCTGCAAGCGCTGCTCTGGGACTTTGGCATGCACACCTTCATCATCATCATATGATGGCGCTGATGCTATGGCTTGAATGGGTAATATGATGATGATGATCATCATCATAATACCTATTCAACAGTACACCTTGAAGGTTTCACGTGAAAATGTCGCTGGGCTAGTGCCCGAGGCAGGTTCAGTCATGTACTACTGCATTGTAATGTAGTGCATTGTAAACTCAACACAGCATGCAGTGGCAGTCAGCAGAATTCTCTGCTTGAGTGCTGTGCATGCAGCGTTTTGGGATCCTCCGGAGGGTGTCACATCTCGCATGCAGGGGTCTGGTGACTCTGCGTTCTTGCTTGCCTTTTTATGCTAGAGTGTTTCTTCTTCTTCACACCATAGTAGCAGGCAGCTGCCACTGCAGTGATGGTGGCATACCACAATTGTGGCTGCAACCGTCAGCATCATTTGGATGCACGTGATTTCGTCAGCACAAAGCAGGAGCCGTTTAAAACTCGTTCTATCACAAAGCCCCCTTGAAGTCTAAAACAAATCTGCCACTTCTGCCCTTCAATTCTCTGCGCTACAGGTATGTTTGGATATTCGAGGCCTTGCTGCAGGAATGCGTGCCTGCATGGCAGCCCACTCGGAGCACCAGGAGAACTTGGGCGGGGGTCTCCTGGTCCAGCATTGCTTGAGGTGCGCAGTGTTTTGCATTTACCTGGAGCCCAGGAGCCGTTTAAAACTCGTCCTATTACAAATCTGGACAAGATGGTCAGCCACACCCATGAGCACATACCTGACAACATGAAGGCTTGTGATGGCGCTGATCCTATGGCTTGATTGGGTGATATGATGATGATGATGATGATGATGATGAAGGCTTGTGATTAGCTGTGAGTTGGGTGAGTGGCAATGGATGCTGCAGTGTCAACCTGCAAGAACAAGTTGTTCCAGAGCACCGGCTCTTGCACAAGCAAAGTATTGCCGCAGTACACGGCGGCTGTGAATGGTTGTCTCTCAGATGATAAAGCGGCAGTGCGGCATTGCCGGCAGGCAACTGCACCATGAGTCTGCAACATAACTGCATGCAATCTGTCATTGCCAGGCGTTCCTGGTGCAATGGCCAAGTCCATGGGGCTGCCTGCCTTAGCGGAGGTTTCGTCTGCAGATGACAGGTACACATGCTTCGGCACACACTACTAAGCCTTAGTATCTTCAAGGCTTGAAGATACCTCAGCTTACCGTTTGGAACTAGGCTATCAACTCCTTGTGCTGCTGGGGGTGATCCTGGTAGATGCACTGGGCAAAAATGCAGCAAGGTGGCCCCAACCTAGGTGTGCCGCAAAAAGCATGGCACTGCTGTTGCAAAATACAAAGTCAAAGCAAAACCTGTGACAGGCTTCACATACTGCCCACCATGCTGTCAAAGGTATGGCTTACAAGAATGATCATTATGATTATCATGCTGTCAGTGATGTAGCAATGGGAATAGTTAGCTTGTGGCATTAGACGACCACACCGTCTGCAAATGCTTAGTCAGCGCCACAACATACTTTCTTTTTCTCCGATCTTCAGTCACGCTGCCAACTTGGCATTTCATCACACATACTGTAATCATAACCTCCTCTTTCCGCCCCGGTGGGGCGCGGGGCCGATGGCGCTGATGCTATGGCTTCAATGGGTAATATGATACCGTAACCATCACACTGACTCATCCTGATAAGCCAACATGATAGCTGTGATTCCGCAGCGTAGTGCCTCAGGCTGACACACTTCCTAGTGGGCATGCACACAGCAGCTCCAATGCCTATTCACCCTGAAGTTCACAACATGCTGCAGCTCCTGTAAAAACTGCAACGTTTGCTCAGTGTTAGCGCTGTGTGTAGCCTAGCTCTCTCTCCCCCCCCCAAAGGGAAGACTGAGGCACAAGCAGAATGTGACATATAAACAAGCAAGGCGAAGCGCAGCTGATCCATGATACAACACCAAAGCAACTCCAGACAGGGGCATGCAAATGCAGCACAGCAGTGGTAACAACACCAAGAACAACAAGCCAGGCAACAACGTACCACACATGGAAAGCACCGACAAACACCCAACTTTCACACTACAGTCAACTGTGCGCCCTAAAAAGAAGCTTTTCTAAGATAAGATATCAGGTGCAACAACTAGCGCTACAATGGTGGGAACCACTGTCGCTGCACCAGCAACAAGTGGATCAGCAAATGTGCAAAGACTGAGGAGGCTGGCAGCCTGAGGCTACGTATGATGCTTTGTGCACTAGCAGGTGCTGGTACCCTCATGAAGATGTAGCACACACACAACTGTTGTTGCTTACTTCAAACATAAACCTCTGATTGTGTACAAGTGTGCATCTGCTGCTGCTGCATATGCTATTTGTGTTAGTGTCATGACGGGCTCTGACACGGGGTTTGCTGCAGACTACTTGAAGGCGGTGTGCAGGTGTCACGGGTGCCTCCCCGCCCGGGGTGTGCACTTGCTGACACTTCTGCCCTGCAATTCTCTGCGCTACAGGTGTGTTTGGAAGTTGAGGCCTTGCTGCAGGATTGCGTGCCTGCATGGCAGCCCACTCGGAGCACCTGGAGAACTTGGGCGGTGTACAGGCGGGGTCTCCTGGTCCAGCTTTGCTTGAGGTGCGCAGCTGTGCAAACACTTGGAGCCCAGGAGCCGTTTGAATCTCGCTCTTTTCATGCACAGAAACCCCTCAAGCACATGCACGCTCACATGCAGACACGCGCGCACACACGCGCTGGATGTTTCAGGTCAACATCGCCAATGTCTCCAGCCAGTGACACGCTCGATGCGCGCGCACACACAAGAAACAAAATGGGCTGGAACAATCCAGGTCCTGGAGACACTAAAGAGCTCTAGCGCTGCAGCGCGGTACGTAACCAATACTCCAGACTACATATCCAATAGCCCTCCGCTCTGGTGCAACGCTCTGGTGCAACGTGTGAAGGGTGCGCTCATGCCAATTTGGAAGAGCCGCAGCATCAGTGTGGAGGTTAAACGCATACTGTTGCTGACGTGTGTCCGTCCCATTGTCGAATATGGCAGTGAGGTTTGGTTTCCGTCCACAGCTAGGCAACTGCAGCTGATTGACAAAGTGCAGACAGACATCATCAAATGCGCAATGCGCTGTGGCAAGGAGCGCCCATGCTCTTCAGCTCTCTTGGCAGAATGGGGTGTGAAACCGTTGCATATGTGGCTTATCAGAGGGCTTTGGAGTACTACTACAGGATTCAGCGTATGCAGGGCGTTCGGCTGCCAAATCAAGTGTTTACAGCTGAATGGAGGCGTCCTAGTGGTGCTGTGGCGGTGACACCGTGGCACAAGTATGTGCAGAGCCTGCTGTGCAAGTATGGTGTGAATGTTGTGACCGCGGAAGGCAGAGCCAGTGCGTGCAAGAGCCATGTCAACAAGCAGGTCAAGACACTACATGCTGAAAGGATTGCATGTGAAACGTTGGAACACTCCACTCTGAGTCGGTATGTGGCTCATGTGCATCCCTCTCATGTTGATGCTCATCATCATCATCATATTACCCATTCAAGCCATAGCATCAGCGCCATCGGCCCCGCGCCCCACCGGGGCGGAAAGAGGAGGGAGCACTGCTCCAGAATGTTTGCATGCATTGCGCACATCCCAAGACTTGACAAGAAAAGCAGCAATACACGGTGACACCATCAGACATCTTCCAGAACTGCCCCAAATATCATCAGATACAAAACGCAACACCTTGATTGACGAATCAGCCATGGACAAAACGCTGCGCAACTTTTCAGCGCAACCAGGCAGGGATCTGATCTCAGCAAACATATCATCCCTCTGAGCAGAAGTAGCAGGGCAATCAAACATGAAGTGTGACAAAGACTCAACTTCTGCACCACAACAAGGACATCCTGAAGTGGAGTTAGCTCTGCGACCGCCAAACTGACTAGTACGCTCATGTACACACAGACAACCCATACGAACACGCAACAGCAATTCAATACCACGTGGAATTGCCACTGAACGCAAGTACGGCCTAGGCCTCCTGAAACCCATAGCATCAACATGAGAGGGATGCACATGAGCCACGTACCGACTCAGAGTGGAGTGTTCCAACGTTTCACATGCAATCCTTTCAGCATGTAGTGTCTTGACCTGCTTGTTGACATGGCTCTTGCACGCACTGGCTCTGCCTTCCGCGGTCACAACATTCACACCATACTTGCACAGCAGGCTCTGCACATACTTGTGCCACGGTGTCACCGCCATGTTGATGTCATGTTGATGCTATGGGTTTCAGGAGGCCTAGGCCGTACTTGCGTTCAGTGGCAATTCCACGTGGTATTGAATTGCTGTTGCGTGTTCGTATGGGTTGTCTCATCATCATATTACCCATTCAAGCCATACGTATGGGTTGTCTGTGTGTACATGAGCGTACTAGTCAGTTTGGCGGTCGCAGAGCTAACTCCACTACAGGATGTCCTTGTTGTGGTGCAGAAGTTGAGTCTTTGTCACACTTCATGTTTGATTGCCCTGCTACTTCTGCTCAGAGGGATGATATGTTTGCTGAGATCAGATCCCTGCCTGGTTGCGCTGAAAAGTTGCGCAGCGTTTTGTCCATGGCTGATTCGTCAATCAAGGTGTTGCGTTTTGTATCTGATGATATTTGGGGCAGTTCTGGAAGATGTCTGATGGTGTCACCGTGTATTGCTGCTTTTCTTGTCAAGTCTTGGGATGTGCGCAATGCATGCAAACATTCTGGAGCAGTGCTCCCTCCTCTTTCCGCCCCGGTGGGGCGCGGGGCCGATGGCGCTGATGCTATGGCTTGAATGGGTAATATGATGATGATGATGATGATGAGCCCTCCGCTCTCACATTGCTGGATCTGGACAGCTGCTTTCTACATGTCATCAGTGGCGCCAGCATCGTTTTACAGTGGATGGTCCGCGTTGCGTGCATGAGCAGCAGCAGTCATATGGCTTTCATGCCGGGGGGTAGGTGGGCTGCCAGTATACTGCATGCTAGGGCTGTGTCCTCTCATATTGCGGGCTGCCAAGCAGTACAGCAAGATACTCTGCTCAGCAGTGTTGCTGCACTCACCCTGGACTATGCACACCAGCACCGCCCTGCCATTGCATGAGCACAAATTACTGTTGATTGCAACAGCACTCTTGACCCAGCTGGAAGCGAAGCAGCCTCACACCTCGCTAGCCAGTGCCAAAACCCAACATACATACGGGGAGACACTGCTGGCTTGCTTGCTTTTTTGCTGCTTTTTTGCTGCTGTGTAAAAGTGCTGCTTCTTTTGACATACACATCATAGAAGGCAGCCCACTCGAAACACCAGGAGAACTTGGGTGGGGTCTCCTGGTCCAGCACTGCTTGAGGTACGCTGCTGTGCATTTACCTGGAGCCCAGGAGCCGTTTACAACTCTTTCTGTACCTCTGCAGCAACAACAGAGGTCAGTGCCGCCTGCCCAGGATCGCTGCATATAAATGTGTATGCAGATGCCTATCACCAGCAACATGAAGGCCGTGCAGCCCGCACGCCTTCTGCAGTCACTGCAAGCCGCTCAACTGCCTGCCGCATTGCTGCCGCATTCCACACTGTATAGAAACTCTGGACCAGTTCTTGTAGTGTTACGCCATGCAAGCTCCGGCCTCCATGCAATGTAAGCCAAATCATTAGAGCGCAGAACGAACTCAATTTACGCTCTGCTCAGCACAGCCCCTAGCGGCCTGATGTCGGGCATTTGATATGATTTGATATGATTTGATATGACCCTATACTGCTCACAACCCCTGCCCTGAACCGTGCTGATCGATGAAGTACCCGTGATGTGAACGTTTTGGAGCGGTCTTACTGCATCTCCAACTGCTGGTGCGCAGCAGCGGCCTGCACGGTCATTTGGCGTGCAGCAATGCCTGGTGTATGTCACGAGGCCTGAATCCAGCTTGAAAAGTTGCTCACTGAATCCTGCTTCCAGTTAAATAAACACGTCAAGCAGCTCCCGGTTACTCTGCGCGGCATACCACTGCTCAGCATCGTGAACTGCCAGCATATGCAGCAGGCATGGCTGTGAGGAGCTGTTTTCAGACGCTTCTGGTGACAGGTAACCCACTGTGGCCATCTGCGATGAGATACGCTGCAGTGGCCACCATGGCGAGGCGCAGCAGCAGCAACAGCAGCATGAGCAGCAGCAGCAGCAACATGTTGTGCCATGCAGTTACCTGTTTTGCCCTCATCACCGCTTGTGTGTCGTCATGAGCGGCATGTGCTGCATTCGGTGTCTCCGTTGTCGCTGCCCAGCCTGCTATCCAGCTTCAACAGGCTGCTGCTTTCTGTGTGTGCTGGCAGTGCTGCTCCCTGCCTTACTGTTCCTGTAAAGGCTTCAGCTGTCTCATCCCATTCAGTACGCAGCTTGGTTCTACTTGATCTACGTGAAGCGCGGTTTGCCTTCACTGTGTTACCTGCAGGCCACAGATGGGGGTGCACCCCTGCACCTTGCTGCAGCTGGACCCGCAGCCTTAGCAGCATCAACAGCAGCACACAGGCAACAAACAGCAGCAACACCGGCGGCCAGCAGGCTGGCCGCGGACCCTCTACATGGGGCCTGTTTGGTGCTGCAGCAGCTGCGGGCGCTGTTGCACTCAGCAGCAGCGCTTTTGCAGATGCACGCTCCAAGGAACTGCAGGCCACACCCGCTGCACCCAAGCCTGTGTCACAGGCAGCGGGGCAGCAGCACTCAAAGGGCAGCGATGGGCTGCCAGTCTTCACAGCAGAGGAAGTGGCGCAGCACCGCACACCCAAGGAGCGCGTGTGGGTGACCTACAAAGATGGAGTGTTTGATGTCACAGACTTTGTTGCTCAGGTGCGGGACACATCCAAGTGTGGCAGGGGCTGCCAACCTTGACTGCTGCAGCGATGCCAATGGCTGTGCAGGCTTGCTTGTTTGTCGTGACGCGGTGCTGACTTGCAGTGCCCCGCCGTGCCCCCTGCTCGTGCTGCTTGCGCATCGCAGCACCCTGGTGGGGCGGGCAAGATCATGCTCGCAGGTGAGCAAGCAGGGCAGTGGTTAGCTGTGGTTGGCAAAGCACTGCATGCAACGCGATTGTTTGTTTACGAGTCAGCGCAGTGCCAAGGGGCCAGCACATGACAGCCAACACCTGGCAGCCGCTGGTGCACAGCGGGCCCAGCCGTGTGGCGTGGCGCGCTGGCCATGGCAGCCGCAGTCCGCTGGCTCCAGCAGCAAGCAGGGCTGGCGCCAGGAGGGACGCACACCTTGGTCACCCGTGATCGGACGCGCCGACAGTGCTTGTACTAGGCACATTCTTCATGCAGACATGGCCTGTGCCAGCTTTCATCGCCGCGCAGCAACCGCGCTGCGTAGCATCACAGCATCACACACCGCTGGCCTCACACAGCGCCCGCAGGAGCACGCCTGTGCCGATCGTGGAAACAGAGTTATGCATGGCGTCGGGTACCCGTTCTCATCGCACGCTACTCACCCTGTCTCGGTGGACCCTCCTAGCACCCTGCTCCCTGCGCCTGCCAGCTGTCCTGTCCCTTCCTTCTCATGTTCGTATGTTTGTCTGCCGTGCATTCGATGATTCACACGCAGCTGGTGGCGCCGTGGAGCCCTTCTGGGGCCTGTACCAGCAGCACATGAAGCAGGAGGTGCGCGACATCCTGGAGCAGTACCGCATCGGCAGCCTCAAGGGCGGCGCAGCAGCGGCCGCACCCACGGAGGACCCGTACCGCAACGAGCCGCGCCGCCACCCCGCGCTCATCGTGCTCAGCGACAAGCCCTTCAACGGGGAGACGCCCGCGCAGATGCTGACCGCGTCGCCCGTGACACCCAACGACATGTTCTTCGTGCGGCACCACCTGCCTGTGCCCGTGATCGACAGCGAGAAGTTCTCAGTCGCGGTGGGTGATGCAGCAGCATGCGTCGTGCGCTGCTTCACGTCGAGTGTTGCGCAGTGGGAAACTGGTTGAGCAACAGTCACGGTGAAGCGAACTCTGCCGCATGCCTCTGAGCCCCAAGTTCCTCTGCGCAGTGCTGGCTGCAGCTGCTGTCGTGACGTGCCACAACTGTCCCAGCCTCCCTTGCCGAACCACTCCCAGGGCTGCAGGCATGACCGCAGCACTGCCTCCACAGCACCTCCCGCTGCCATGCTGGCACCCTGCCCGCGCTGCAGGTGGAGGGTGCAGGAATGCGCTCGCTGCAGCTGTCGGTGCAGCAGCTGCAGCAGAACTTCAAGAAGGCGCAGGTGGCAGCCACCGTGCAGTGCACGGGCAATAGGCGCAACCAGATGAAGGCGACACCAGCACCAGACGGCAGTGGCGCGCAGATCAAGGGCCTCGACTGGGATGTGGGAGCCATCAGCACAGCGGAGTGGGGCGGCGTGCTGCTGCGGGATGTGCTGCTGGCGGCAGGTACGTGAGGGCGGTGCAGCCACGCAGCTGTCACGACACGTCACATCTGCTGTCCAATCGCTGACATTCACACTGTTTCCAGGACCCCACAGTGACAAGCCTTGGTTTGCCCAGAGATGAACTTGATGGTGTGTTGTATGTTGTGTTGTTCATGCACCCTGCAGCTGTTGCAACCTACCTGCAACCCCCCCCCCCCCAGTTGCCGCTCTCCTTCTGCCTAGCGCTACAGCAGTCATCAGCTGCTGCAGGGCAGCGGGCTCTACGGCTGCTGTCCATGTTTGCTCGCTGTTGTGCAGGCCTGCAGCCCAGGGATGCCTCTGTGCAGCACATCCACTTCGTGGGCCTGGACACAGACATGACAGGCACCCCCTACGCGGCCTCCATCCCCATCGACAAAGCCATGAGTGACGCCGGGGACGTGCTGCTGGCCTGGGAGATGAACGGGCAGCCCATCCCGAGGGACCACGGCGGCCCTCTGCGCGTGATCGTGCCAGGCACAACAGGCGCACGCAGCGTCAAGTGGATTGGTGAGCGCGCAGGGCAGGGGCCAGTCAGCAGGCAGGCAGGGGGTGGCTGGCGTGCTGTGCCTGGGGGAGGTGGTGGGGAGCGCCGAGTGTTCCCTTGCCACGCAAATCCAGGCTGCAACACAGCCATCTAGCACGGTTGGAGGCACGGTGGCACGTCGGTCGCCAGGTTGGCAGGACCTGCAGCGGCAGGCGCGGCATCGTTGCAGTTGTGAGGCTGGCCGCGCATGCGCAGCACGTGTGACGAGCCGGCAACATCCTTGCGCAGCACAGCAGCTCGTGTCTAGCGTGAGGGTGCCTCGCGTGCACGCATCCCCGTGTCTGCGCATGCGTGGGGCCCCTGCCAGGTCAGCAGCGCTGCCTGCGTGCTGCGGTTGCGGCGTGCCGTGGTGCCTGCAGTGCAGCTGCTGCTGCCTGGCCTGCCCTTGCTTGCTGTCATTCTTCCATTGCCTGGGCTGCCGCATGATGCTTACAGCTGGTCGACACGCATCCTAAACCTTGCGCACGTGCCATGCAGGCCGCATCGTTGCCAGCGCCGACGAGTGCCAGGGTCACTGGCAGCAGAAGGACTACAAGGCCTTCTCACCAGGCACTGATTGGTGAGACACTCTCGCAGCACTGCTAGTACCAGCAACGATGGCAGCGTGAGTGTGGCAATCAACATGGATGTGCCTGCAGCAGCAGTGGGGATGCCAGCAGCTGAACTCTCAGCTCGCGTCAGTGGGCATGTGCTGTACAGCTTGTGTCTCAGGCCCTGGCCAGCAACATAACCTGGCTGACAGCCACAAGCGGCTGACAGCAATGCAGGCTGGCAGGTTGCTCACTTGATGCCTGCTGTGATGCGTGAGAGCTACCTGTTGCACTTGTGCTGCTCTTGACCTTGAACTTGTGCCAAGAATTGCTGCCTTCGCCCGTTGCCTGCAAGCAACACCGGCAACACCGGCTGCATGCATCTGTGTCGTCACCCTGCAGGGACAACCTTGATTGGTCGGCAGCGCCGGCCATCCAGGAGATGCCGGTCGTGTCGGCGATCTGTGAGCCAACGGAGGGAGCGCAGCTCAGCACGTACGATGGCGAGGTGCGCGCCTGGCGGGCTTGCCTGGCTCATCATAGTGGCTGTGTGAGCGTCACTCAGCTGCTCAGCAGGCGGTGGCAGGATGCTGAAGCTGGCTGCGGCTATGTCAAACACGGCTGGGGCTGTGGGACTGTGGGTCGGCACCATAGTGCAGGGCATGCGCTGTTGCACAGCACTTTGTGTAGGTTGCCGGGGGTACCTGCGCAACTCACGCGGCACCCCTCGACGTCTAGGTCAACTGCTGCCTGCACATGTTCCGTTTGTGACTTGGTGTTGGCCGCACATTGCTGTCTGGCCCTGGCAGGTGACCATCAAGGGCTACGCCTGGAGCGGCGGCGGCCGTGACATCATCCGCGTGGACGTGTCTGTCGACGGCGGCAAGACCTGGTCACCCGCGGCCCTGAACAAGCTGCCACACAGCAAGCCCTCGCGCGCTTGGGCGTGGACCCTGTACGAGGCCACCCTGCCGCTGCCCGAGGGATTTAAGGGTCAGCTGCAGCTGGCCTGCAAGGCCACCGACCAGAACTACAACACACAGCCGGAGGATGTGAGCAGCATCTGGAATGTACGCGGCCTGGTGAACAATGCATGGCACAAGGTGCGTCTGTGCTGTGTGGTCCCCGTGCCGCTTGTTTTGCCTGCGTGGCAATCAGCAGGCTGCTGGTTGCGTCCCTCTGTTTTGACATGCTGCCTGCTGAGCTGTGCACAAGGCCAGTGCCATGCATGCACCGGGTGCAGGGCATGCTTGCGTGAGCATCGCACGGCTTCCTGGCAGGGTTGGTCAGGTCTATCGTGGCTGAGAACTGAGCGAACTCTCTCAGCCAGGACCTCTGATGCCGGTCCAGTGCTATAATTTCTGTCTGCCTACCATGCCGCTGATCATCTGCTGCTGCTGCTGCTGCTGCTGCTCTCATTTGTAGGTGAACGTGACCGTGGAGTGATGATGCCCGTCATCAGCCCAGCACCTTGCTGGCAGTAGCTGCCCAGAGGCACCACACCTGAGCCAGTGACCCGCAGGCTGCATGCGGGTGTTAACCGAGGAAGCTCCGCTGATATGACAGGACGAGACGTAGCCGTGCTGTTGATAACCAGGAATGCCATGGCAATGGTGAGACTGGACAGCCACATGCAAAGGACCATTTCAGCAGCAGCTGCTGCCTGTTGAGGCCCAGATCGACAGCTGCAATGCATATGTATGTTATGATGAGCTGCATCAGCGTGCGGCATTGATGCAAATCTTGCTGCTGTTTGTTTCTGCCGAGTTAGGTGGGGGTGCTCTGATGTTTACACACATGTAGAAGAGCAATGGGCTTGAGCAGGCTCGCCTGCTTCTCATTTGTAGGACTGCAACATGTTTTCAACACATTGTCACTTCCCCACTTACGTGCACTGCCTCATGTTTGAGTATTGTGCCTGCCGGCCGTGTTGAAAGACTTGGCACTGCTAATGCCAGTAGCATGCAGAACACTGTGCTTTAGGTGTTGCTTACTCTTCAAAAACCTGTAGTGTGGAAGTTGCAGCGCTGTGCTGTTGCTGTGCGCTCACTCTGGGGGCGTCACATTCCTGCAGTATCACATGCTCAGATTTTTGCCAGCCTACAGATAGCACATCTGCCTCAGCACACTGTTGGGTGGTTGCTTGCTAGAATCAGGCTTGTTGGCAACGTGATCTATCACATGCTCTCCAGCCTTGTGGAGTACAAGTCTGTTGGCACCCAACCCCCGCACACGCGTCTGCGACCTTTGAATTGAGCACCCGTAAATGCCAAAATCATATCATCTTGGTGGAGGTTGACAACCTGTTGGATGTTCTTTGTCAGTGCTTTACATGGGTGGCACATTGTGGCCTGTCTTCTTCTTCTTGGTGTTGTTGCCACCGCTGTGCTGCAGCTGTGTGCCCCTCTTTGGACGGAGTTGCGTTGGCAATGTACTAGGGATCAGCTGTGCTTGGCCTTGCTTGATTACATGTCAGCTTTTGCTTGTTCCTAGGTCTTCCAATGGGGATGGAAAAATGGGCTAAGCTGCACACAGCGCTGGCACTGAGCAGACTCAACAGGGATGGGGGAATGAGCTAGTTTGAAAAGTACCTGCAGCATGTTGTGATGGCGATTAGGTTTTTAAGCTTCTGTGTTTATGCCTGTTCTGAACTGTCTGCATGAGGCACTAAGGTGTTGCATTGCAGCTGTTATGCTGAGTCAACGTAGCAACCACAGTCTGATGTTATGAGTTGATGAGCCGGCAGCAGTGAGAAAGATTGGATACAGAGGAAGTATGTTGCAGTGCTGTGGTTCATGCGCTTGGAGACGGCCGTCTAATGTCACAAGGTGACAATCCCAGTGCTACAAACTGTTGCGTTTGGCGGTAAATTTACCTTTGGAACTTCCATTGAATGGGTTGGTCCACATCTTTCCACCTCACATCCTGCCCCAGCCTGGCCCAGCTGGGGCACTTATCAATGAGTGCAACACAAAAGGGGCCAACGATTGGCCCTGCTACCTTGTTAGCATTAGCGACCTGACAGCACTGGCAAGTTCAACCAAGCAAACAGCACTTGAGGGCGCTACTTGATTGTTGCTTCTGCCCTCCAGCAGTGCTGTCACTGCAGGGTGACAGCAGCACTGGGAAGTGTTCTTGAAAGCGCTTGCAAGCACACTGGCAAGCCCGCACTGGCTGCATGAAGAATGTGCCCACAATCTGTTCTTGTATTGACCACGCTACCTCTTAGGTTTCCGGCACACCTACAACACCAGTGCATGCTATGCAACTACAGCAGTTTGTGTACCCCTCACACACTTCACCTGACAAACCAAGCCCACACTGAAACCTAGCCAGGGAAAACAACAGGCTCGAGCATCCGCCCCCCTCACACCGTATGCACATGTAGAGCCAGGTGATCACCTTCATGAAGCGCAAAAAAGTAAAGAAGAAAACAAAGGGAAAGAGGGATCACAATCCTAAGATCATTCAGCGTCGGTTGATTAGCTGCCACACTACAGGGCCAGTGCTGTTGTGGTATGAGTAATTCTGTATTCAACAGAGACAGCAGGCACCTCAAAGTGTCAAGTTGCACAGATGTGATGCTCCAGCGACAAAGTCAGCCACACCTGGCACCGCAACATACCTCTGCAATTTGCAAATGCAACCCTGAAAGGCAGAAGGAAGGCCAGCTTGAGGCCCCACACTGGTGTCGCACACAGTCATGACTCAAAAGGCAATCGCAGCAATGAGCACTGGACTCTGCAGGCAAGGCAAGGCGTGCATACATGTAAATGAGACAGTACTGAAATGATGTGAAGTGTTTGTTGGTCCATATTCACACCATGCATGACAGTACCATAAACTGCGTCGGCGTACAAGGCACAGGCCTAGACTGCTGTTTTTATATCTGACAGCGCATACTCTGCAACGCTGGTGGTTTGGCGGTTCTTAAGCAGACGCTTTGACCCACCCTTGAATCCAACATGGCATTCACTACGACAGTACTGCAAGAAACATACATGCTCTGGCATGCAGTGAAAGTGACATAACAACACCAAAGCACAGACGTATGCAAGGTATGGAGTACCCTGGGAATGTGGCAACCACAAACTCACAGGAGCAACATGACACAGGCAACAGCATTGCTGCTGATTCTGACAGGCCTGAAACAAGCCCTGCAGCGGATGCTGATGAGATGCAAATCAGCAACCATACCAACGTTCATAGGTTTCCTGCAGCACATAACTGAAGGCAGCGAAGTCCCCGGTGCATACCATGCAAACACAGCACATGCAGCACCACTGTTGCCACAGCTGAGGCACAACCGCGTTTTACGGACCCATCATCATACTGCTGAAGGTGCACAATGTCATTGATGATTGGGTTGCCACCATGCCATGCCACCGCTCAGCACCCTGATGCATCAAGCAGGAGGGTACAGTGGGACAGCAATGCGGAGCACCGAGGGCCGCTTGCCCCAACATCTGTCTTGTATCGTACATGCTACTGCACTCGCTCCCGGTGCCCTGCAATGTACCAGGATGCAAGCGGCCACGCGGCAACACACCAACCCATGCCAGCGATGTGGCCACAAAGAGCTGACTAGCCCTGCTCACAAGCGCGACCCACCGCTCAATAGGCCCGAAGTTTGGGCACCCTGGACTTGCGTCTGGGGGCTGAGGTTTGAGGCACTGATTGCAAGGAAGAAAGTGCCTGCAATCAAAATAGCTGATGAACTACCACACAAATAAACACAGCTTCATCACTACCTACTGACGACCAGTAAATTCATCAAGACTAGCATGCTTGCCCAACAGCGCAGCATCGCGCTGCAATGCACAGCGCCGCCAACGCAGCATGTCGCCACGGGATGCGGCTGCAAGACCTTTGCCAGCCTTGGAGGTGTCTGCAAGGCCACAAGAGGTCTTGATGCACCTGTGATTGTTTGGGATTCACTCAGACTTGGTGCCGTCCTGGCTATCAGAATGCTTCAGTGCCTGCAGGCGGGAGCAACATCAGCAGCAAGGCAGTGGAGGGTGAGCATGGCTTGAATGTGTGCAAAGCAATGATTGCACGCCATCATCAACAAAGCGGCGTCTAGCGTCGCTGCAGACCAAGCGGCGTCTAGCGTCGCTGCAGAACAAACTGCACGCATGAGCAACTGCTGGAGGCACCTGGCAGCATGTCGTAAGGCTTACAACTCACCAGCAGTTCGCCGCTGAGGCCGCAGCTGAATGACAGGAACGCGGTGGCCAGGCTGGCCTTGTCAGCCAGGGCCAGCAGGCCTGCAGCACTCGCCAGGCCAACGCCCAAGTTGGCATGTGCCAGCCTGCAGGAGCAGCAGCACAGCAGGGGGTGCACAGCAGCAGTGGGCGAGTGCTGCCACAACGCACTCCACGGGAAGCGGCTTTACCCACACAGTGCAGGAAAGGAGAGTAGGGCGTAACATCATGCACATTGCATGGCTGCGAGACTGTCACTTTCACAAGAAAGCGCAGTGCTGCAGTTGCCAGAGCTCCGTGCCAGCGTGTCATGCAGCACCGCTCACCCGCTTATCACAGTGAGCTGTGCTGCCAAGTCCAGAACGTCTGCTGCCAGGGCAGTTGCAAACAGAGCTGACACTCCTGTCTCCCCCTGGGCATACTCCAGCTTAACACGCGCAAGGTCTCTCACCATCAGCTTTGACACAAAGTAGAAGCCTGCAGGAGGCGACGCATGCCGGCAACTGTCAGAGGTGGTCTGCGGCTGCAGATGTTGTGGCAATTCAAGCAGCCAGCCAACAGCGCAATTCCAGCGTGTGTGGCGAGAACGCAGGCAGTTCACATGACTCAGCGTACCTCACATGCAAGTTGACTTTGCAAGCAACTTCGCATGATTGACTTTTCTGCCAGTCTCAGGCTGCAGAGCCCCGCCTGTGTCAGCACGCACGCCTCCACGCAGAGCTGCAGCTGAAGGAGGTCACCACATGCACTGTGTTGGATTGTGCTGCTGGTGGCGCTGCCAAGGACAAGCCAACCCACCCAGCACGGGGATGCCGATGGTGAACCTCCTGGCCACGCGTGCAATGATCCTCCTGTTGACCTGGCGCAATGCCAGCTTCCTGCTGAAGCCCTGCAGGAACCCACATAGGGACAGCAGAGCCCAGACGGGTGAGTGCCCAGCACCCGGCCAAACAGAGACAGCACGTCACCAACTGCGCACCAAGCAGGCGCAAACGCTGCACCACGTGATAAGCCCAGCAATGCATATGGTCACAAGGTTCACCTGAGACTCCTCACCTTGATGCGCGGCTGTGTCTTGGAGAACCATTTTGACAGCGCACCCTCTGCTTCCTGAGTGGGCAGCTCCAGGACAGCACAGGCGGCATGCTGCTGCTGCTGCTGGGCCTGCAGGCCTGCCAGTGCCACCGACCGGGTGGTGAGGTCCTGTGACGCTGACCTCGGCGTGACGCTGTGGAAGCGCAATTTGCAGTAGCTCATGGGTGGACTGGCCATCACATTGGCGTGGTTTAGAAGCAAAGACGAGCCTCTGCAGCTGAGGGTGAAAGGGCGTGCGCCCTGGAAGCCGCCAGCCTGCCTGGCCAGCTCACGCAGCTCAGGCGCGGAGGTTGACCACGGGGTGCGGCTGGAGCTGCTGTCATGCTTGCCTCCATCCTCCTTGGCTGAGTGGGGGTCGTGCAGGTGCAGGTAGGATGAGGAGCGGACTAACACCCGCAGGGCGCCATATGTTGCAGCGGGCAGGGCGCAGCTGGACATCAGCGCATTCAGGGCTGATGGGGCCACGCTTGACAGCATTGAGGACATGGTGTTTGCTGTGAATATGGCAGCAATGTCGCAGGACAGATCCGATGTCAGCCATTGTATCAAAGGTTAACAATGAAAGCTGCTTGGAGGTGCTGGTACCTGCTCTGGAGACGGGAGAGTACAGGAGTGCTCGGACGCCGATTCAGGTAGAATTATGAACGCACATTTTATTATTCATATGTACGTCACAACACGTACTGGCGCAGCGGTGCAAGCAGGCGTGTCAACCCGCCGCGGCAGTGATCTGCCGTAGAAGTACCGTGAGTGTTGAATAGCCAAATATGCCGACTTAACTGGTGAAATTTTTTTACATATCTAGCAGCACAGCAAGCACGCAAGTCTCCAGCCAAAGCGAGAGCTGAACAGCTCCGAGGCAGCCTCAAGCAGGCAACTGGCATCTGATGGTGCCGACAACCATTTTCTACTGCTAAAATAACAGCTGGCATCACTAAAGTGGTCGAACGACGTGTGTTGTCCCCGACAGCTCTCGACAAGGTCAACTCCACTACCCACCTTTTGAGGCCTCAAATATCTACCGAGTGATGCCTTTGAATTGGAGTTATTTCTCTCCTAAACAGGCTTTAGCTTTGATACTATGGTTAGGACCTACAGGTGTCGGGACACTAGAATTTGGATACAGAAGAAGTGCGACATACCAGAGCTGTGAAATTATCGCAAGCGTTTGTGCTGTGTCGCCTCTGCTCTGCGCGTAAACTGCCCCAAGACCAAAGTGTCATATGAAGTGACACGCGTCAAGAAGGCCGGGTCCAGGACGCCAGTGAGCCGCATGCAAATACTCCAAGCATGTTGCCATGTTGGATTCGGCTCCTGCGTCTGAAGAGTATTTGCAGCAACAGCAGTAGTGAGCGTTAGCCATGCACTGCCTAGCATTCCGTTGATTGGAAACATCAAGCAGCAAGAGCATAATGCGGACGCATATTACCAGCAGCAGGGCAGCAGTGACTGCTGCAGGAGCTCAGGGTGTTTGCAGGGTGCAGACCACAGGTAAGTTGTAGTGGCTGTGTGTCTGGCAGCAGCGCCTGCACAAGCACCCTTGCCACATGGCTCTGCATTGATGCAGATCACTGGTCCATGTAGTTGCTCAGCGACGAAAATGCACACACTACTCCCACGGCCCAACTGAACATATATGCGTGGGCACATACTGCAGGCCGCAGCCACGCACCAGTACAGCGCATGCTGCCTGGCACTTCAACTGCGCTGCTGTCCAGCAGCTTCCGCAGTGCAACCGCAGCTCCCAGGCCATTCTCCAGCAGCAGGCCACGGCGGGCACGTGGTGAGCACACAGCCCAGCCGGTGCAGCTGGCACGCCCATGCGCGAAGCCAAGCAGTTGACACTGCCTTGAAGAGATGCGCACACATTAAAGCACCACTGCAAGTGCCGAACAGCCATTGATCCTGTGCTGATTCACGGGGAAAGTGCATTGCGACGCATGTGGCACTGATCAACAGGTGGGGCATTGATCGGCCAGCCATCATGTGCAGCCAGGCCAACTGCTAGCTAGCCTCCCCCGGCATCTGGTATGCTTGCACCTGCATCAACACAAAGGTGCGCACATCCTATACTCTGGTGAAGCCCGCGTGATGTGCTGCCTGCAGCAACTGCTGTCCGTGCTGAAAGCACCAATGGCAGCGGCGAGTATGACTATGACATTATCACCATCGGCGCTGGCAGCGGCGGGGTCAGGGCGTCACGCTTTGCCACTAGCTATGGTGAGTGGGCTGTTGATGCTGCTCGCAACACCACCACCAGCACTGTCAGGCGCAGCATCAACAGTATCCCGGGGCAGCAGCTACTGCATCAGCACCAGCAGCCCAGCATGAAGTACCTGCAGAGCGAGACATTAACCGCAGCAGTGCCAAGGGCTCGTAGCGGCAGGCTGCTGAGGTACTAGTCGCGGCACACCCGATCATGCCTGCCTGGCATATGTGGTGCTGCTCACTAGGTGCCAAGGTGGCGTGTGTGGAGCTGCCGTTTGACTACATCAGCAGTGACAGCAAGGGGGGCGTGGGCGGCACGTGTGTGCTGCGCGGCTGCGTGCCCAAGAAGCTGATGGTGTATGCCAGCGAGTATGCTGACGACTTCAAAGACAGTGTGGGCTTTGGGTGAGCCGCTAGCCGCAGCTGGCCTGATCATTACTTGCCGCCGATCTTGAACTACTGATTGCTGGTACCAAGTTTGCACCTACATCAGAGCGCAGCACTGGTGTTTGGCTGTTGGTTGTGTGTTTGCACCTGCACACTGGAGTGCGTTAACAGCTGCTGTCTGGCTGCTTGGCTGTCGATAGAAACACCAGGACAGCATAGCCTGCCCAGAGCAGCAAACACACCAGATGGTGCCAAGAGCAGGCGCTGCTGAGCCACTGCTGGTTGCCCAGCGTGTGCTTCACGTACTGCCAGGCCCGCTCAGCATCTCGTCGTCAGCATCAGCCGAGCGCTGTGTGCTGCTGCTGCTGCTGCTGCTGCTGCTGCTGCTGCTGCTGCAGCTGGGAGGAGCGCGGCCTGCCCAGCCACTCCTGGACGACCTTCCTGGAGGCCAAGCGCAAGGAGCTGCAGCGGCTCAACGGCGCGTACAAGAACACGCTCAAGAACGCAAACGTGGAGCTGCTGGAGGGCTTTGGGCGCATCGTGGACGCACACACCGTTGACGTCAGCGGCAAGCGCTACACGGTGGGAGGCACAGCGCGGCATGCGTCGCCATGGTCGCGCCGCAACTTCCTGCGGTGACGGGGCGCATTTAGCATGGGCATCTGCAAGCTGCTGCAGCTGTGCTCTGGTGGTGAGAAGGTGCAGCAGCAGAGCATTGCTTTGACGTGCAATTGCTGAACAGCGGCTGGTAGTGCTGTGCGTGTAGTTGAAGCAGCCCTTATTGGCTACAGGCTGTTTGGCAGCCACCCTGAAGTGACACCCACGCTTACGCCTGCCCCGCTGCCCCGCCTGTGCCCCGTAGGCAAAGAACATCCTGATTGCTGTCGGCGGGAAGCCCACCAAGCTGCCCATCCCGGGCGCGGAGCTGTGCATCACGTCAGACGAGGCGCTGGAGCTGCCAGCTCAGCCCAAGAAGATCACCGTGCTGGGCGGCGGCTACATCGCCCTGGAGTTTGGCGGCATCTTCCAGCGCTTTGGTGGCGAAGTTCACGTCGTGTTCAGGCAGCCGATGCCTCTCCGGGGCTTTGACGAGGAGGTGCGTGCGGGGCCCTGCTGCAGCACAGCCGGCGCTGGCAGTGTGGCAGCAGTCGCTGGGCAAGATGGGCCGCACAACTTGTACAGACGATGCATTGCAGAAACAGACAACACATCGCTGAACAGCTGAGTATCTGTGCACAGCAGGAGACTGCCTAGCTGGCACAGGGTGGCGCCTGCCCGACCTGCTGCTGGTTGCTGCTGCTGCTGCTGCTGCTGCTGCTGCTGCTGCAGGTGCGCAAGTTTGCCTTTGAGCAATACGACGTGGCCGGCCTGGCCATGCACGCTGGGCATGTGCCCGTGGAGGTGCGCAGGCAGCCCAACGGCCTGCTGACGTGTGTGGTGGCTGACAAGGACGGCAACCAGACAGAGATCACAGACAACGACCAGGTGAGTGCCAGGGGGGGACCGGTCCTTGCTGCTGAGCGCCCTGGGGCGGACAACGTCAGCAGTCGGCAGGGCATCAGCCGCAATGACGAGGCAGGTGAAGGCGATGCAGGCTGTCAGTTGAGTTGGTCTGCAGCGGCTGCGGAACTGGCCTGCATGTGCGCCATGGTGGACGCCAGCAGCCCAGCGTGCGCGTATGCCAGCAGCCCAGCGTGCGCGTATGCCAGCAGCTTTGCATGCTTGGCTGGCTGGTTGGCTTTCTGTTTGCTGACTCAGCCCACACTCTGCTGCTGCTGCTGCTGCTGCTGCTGCTGATGTTGCTGCTGATGCTGCTGCCAGGTGATGATGGCCACTGGCCGGGCCCCCAAGGTGGGGAACCTGGGCCTGGAGGAGGTGGGAGTGCAGCTGGGTGAGCGCCCGGCACTGCTGGCAGCGCAGCAGCACAGCCTGCACGACCGTCACCGCCTCCTGCTGCCGCCTGTGGCCTGCTGTGCCAATGGAGCTGCTGTGTGCATAGCTCGGGTGCGGTCCTGCTGCTCTCATGATGTACGCCTGCCATTTCGTGCAACAGCCAGCATGCCTGCACTCCACTGGGCTCCCTCGTGGCTGGCGCGCACGCCTGCAGCACCTGCCGGCACACGCCAGCAGCGCACGCCTGCCGTCCCTGCGCTGCCGCAGGCAAGAAGGGTGAGGTGGTGGTGGATGAGTACTCGCAGACCTCGGTGCCCAGCATCTGGGCGGTGGGTGACGTCACCGACCGCATCAACCTCACGCCCGTGGCGCTGATGGAGGGTATGGCGCTGGCCAAGACGCTCGCACTCAACCAGCCCACCAAGCCCGACTACGACTTTGTTCCCAGCGCGGTGTTCAGCAACCCCAGCATTGCGACGGTGGTGAGTGTGCAGCTGGCAGCGCGCACAGCAGTTTGGAGAGCGGCATGGTCCGCCAGCCATATAGAACAGCTGCTGCTGCTGGCTGACAGATGCGATGCCGTGCTTAAGCAACATAGTTAAGCATGTTCCTGAACAGCGTTGCCAACAGCATTGTGTCAATGACGTTTGTAATACCACATGTGAGCGTGCCTGAACAGATATGTGGGTGTGACCAACAGCTACTCTTTCGGCTGCTGTAGATGAGCTCGTGGCACAACCAGCTGCAACTTGGATATTCAGTGCAGGCATGTGGGCATTGCGCTGAGACCGGCTGTGCTGTGCCTGGTGGCCTATCCGCGCTGCAGGGCCTGACGGAGGAGCAGGCTGTGGCCAAGTTTGGCAACGTGGATGTGCACACCAGCAGCTTCCGGCCCATGCGTAACACCATCAGCGGCAACGCCATGCGCACGTTCATGAAGCTTGTTGTGGCGGCAGACACAGACGTGGTGGTGGGCTGCCACATGGTTGGTGATGACTCGGCAGAGATCATGCAGGTGAGGCCTGGCTGCTGCTTACTGCGGTGCTGCTTCTGCTGTGATCAGGCCGCTTGTTTGACCCAATCTGCGCGCAGCCCAACATGTAAATGGCAGGACAGGGGTGCTACTGTATTGGCTTAGCCTAGCTGCAGCCAGTGTTGCAACCTGAGGGTGCATGAGTGGTTTAGCCCGTACACTGTTTTAAGGATGCTCAGGTTGCTCTTAGCAGCTGCAGGGGAGTGCACTGCAATCTATGCTTCAACAAGTCAATGACAGCTGCTGCATCAGGCAGTGCATAGCCAAAAGGGCCCTACGCCAGAGATGCCTGTCCTCCTGCACTGCTGCTGTCTTTCTGTATCCCTATGCTGATTGCCTGCCGCTGCTTGGCTGCTGCATGCTTGCCTGCAGGGCTTTGCTGTGGCCCTCAAGATGGGCGTAACAAAGGCCCAACTAGACTCAGTTGTGGGCATACACCCTTCAGCGGCAGAGGAGTTTGTCACAATGCGCCCTGTCAGCCGCAGGATCAGGCAAGAGCAGCCAGTCACAGCAGCAGCATGATCATTGGCGATGCTGCTGCGAAGGAGCACAATAGTAATGAAGCGTTTTTTTTGGGTATCGCAATCGAAGTGTTGGCTCAACTGAGGCCTGATGATGAGCGAACATGCTTAGGCGGGAACAACGGGAACAACAAGTTTGCCGCTCCGGTCTCTTTTCATTATGGTGTTGCCTTTTCAGCGGAGTCAGGCAACCAATGCCGCGAAATAGCATACTATCTAATAGCATTAAAAGCTACATACCGTGCGCACTGCAGGCCGGCTAGGCCTGAGCCCTGACTCGCAGATGCGAGCCTCACCGCCCACCACTCATCCAGCTCAACAACAGACAGCACAACGGCACTAGAGTGGCTTTTGAGTTCCTAGTTTTCCACTTGTTCACTCATCACCCTCCTCTCCTCCTCCACGCCCCCTTCCCCCCTTCGCGCCTCATCCTCACGCTTCCTCAACACACCACCCTCATCAATCCTGCGTTCTGATTTTACTTCCAGTCTAATCATAGTCTATTTCGAGTGTCACATCCTTGCAGCGGCGCTGTAGCCTGGTCAGCTGCATCTGCCTTCGACATGGCTACGAGCGATGTCTTGGGATCCCTGGTTCAACTCACCCGCCTGGCTCCAGCACTCGTCATAGCTGCAGTGGCGATGGGTGCTTTCTCGCAAATCAGCAGCGCAGACGGAGCCAGGCTGATGGATTGGCTACGCAGCAGCTACGAGATCAACATGGGAGCCCTTCTGGTGCTCGCCCTAGCTGCCGGCCTTTACATCCTGAGGACGGCCATGCCCCGCAAACTCAAAGTGTTTGTGCTGGATTTCTCCGTACACAGGCCCCATGACAGGTGGGCAAAGGGTGTAACAGTGCTTAGACACACTATGCGTTGATACGAAGCACGCGGTGGAATGCAGGCTATCAGCGTGCGTACATGCTACATGCTTGCTGACCACAGCCACACACAGTGAACATCATCATGGTGGGCTGGCAAGTCACCATGGTATGCTAGTTGGTATGCATTGCCAACCTGCCAGCCAGCTCACCACCCTCAGCGGTGACAACAGCAGCAGCAGCAGCAGCAGCAGCAGGAGCTTGCACAGTCGTTGTGTGCAGCAATGGCACCCAGCATCAGCAGAATCACCTTGTCCTCAAATCCCACCGTTTCTGAAACTGCAAAGCATGCATGCTCCCTTGACATCGGCCACCACTTGCAACAAGCAGCGTCCTCACAGCATCCCTGCACCTGTGCCGCATGTGACCTGCACTGTCGCTGCAGCTGGCTTTTCCCCCGCTCAGCGCTGCGGGACCTGTGCGAGCGCAGCGGCCACTTTACGGAGGAGGACATCCAGTTCCAGGAGAAGATTGCATACAGGTGCAGCACTGGTTACTGGCAGCCTTGCTTGTCTGTGTGCAGTGCTGGTGCAGCATTCTGACATCACAGATAGCGCTGGTCTTCAGGTATTTGGCGGCAGCAGCAGTTTGCTACATTGCAGGCCATGCGTGCATACATACATATGGTGCTGCCATGTAGCATCCCACATGCAGCTTGCCGCGTTCTACCCCCAGGGACCCAGCTTCCGTTGATGTTGCGCGAGGCACTGCTCATGCACAGCAGCTCACGAGCCCTCTGCTACTGTCATTGGCTGTTGCCGCAGGACTGGCCTGGGTGATGAGACGGCAGTGTGCCCAGCCATCCAGGCAGGCATGGACGAGTGCCTCGGAATTGAGCCTGCACGGTTTGAGTTCAGCGCCACCTGCTTCCCAGCCATTGAGGAGCTGTTTGCCAAGACCGGCGTGTCGCCCAGCCAGGTCAAGTTCATTGTCACCAACAGCAGCCTGTTTAACCCCACGCCCAGCCTGAGCGCCATGGTGATGAACCACTTCAAGATGGGCCCCGACACCAAGAACTACTCCTTGGGAGGCATGGGGTGCTCAGGTGGGTTCTGCCTCTGGCGAGAGTTGAAGCAGGCGGGGTTGTGAACAGCAACAGCATCCTAATTTTTTTTGCGAAGAATGTACAAGATGCAGCACTGGACCTTTGTTGACTGGACATGGCGCTTGTGCTGCTTGGCAGGCACCCGCAACAGCTGTGTTTGTAGCACCCCTGAACATACCTCATGCGCCGTCTGCGCATGTGCACTGCATCCATGATCCTGGCCCAACTTGACTTGCAACGTTGTGTCGTGTGCCGTGCCTTCAGCTGGGGTGATTGCGCTCGACCTGGCAAAGGAGCTGCTGGAGCTGCACCCTGAGAGCTACGCGCTGGTGGTCAGCCACGAAAACATCACCAACAACTACTACGGCGGCAAGGACAAGTCCATGCTGATCTGCAATGTGAGTGCAGGGGCACGTGACTGATGCGCTGTTGCGAGGTGTAACTGTGCTGTGTTTGTGGCAGCGTGCTGCTTTGGATTGCACCGCGCCTGTTGCTTCAGTGATGAAGCCTGCTGCTGCAACCTCGACATCATCATGAGAACTGCCCATGCTCAAGCAGGGCCCTTTGAGTGCATCACAGCACTGCAAAGTGACAGAAACACCTTTGACGACTTGCGTATTGAGTTTGCTGCTGCTGCTGTCGTGTCCCGTGTGTGCGCAGTGCCTGTTCCGCAGCAACGGCAGCGCCGTCCTGCTGAGCAGCAAGGCTGCTGACACCAAGCGCGCCAAGTACCACATCCGCAACATCGTCCGCACCAACATGGCAGCAGATGATGTGGCCTACAACTGCGTCGTGCAGGTTAGTGCAGAGAAAGGCATTGCAGCAGTCTCATCCGTCATGCCGAGCTCTGCTCCTGCCAAAATCAAGCGCCTCTGCTACATCACCAACTGCTCCCATGACCTGTGCACACTGCGAAGCAGGCTTGCCCACATGCACCCTCGCTGACGCAGCCCTCTGCTGCTGCGCATTGCATTGTTTGCAGACTGAGGACGCTGAGGGCAAGGTGGGCGTGCGGCTGAACAAGGACCTGGTGAAGGTCGGCGCGCGCGCGCTGCGCCTCAACATGACCACGCTGGGCCCCAAGGTGCTGCCCTGGAGCGAGCTGGCCAAGTTTGGCGCCAACTCCGCGCTGCGCTCGGCTGCCAAGCTGCACAAGCCGCTGGCGGGGCTGGTGCCCGCTGGATGGCTGGCGCCCTACACGCCCGACTTCAAGGCCGCGTTCGACTTCTTCTGCATCCACACAGGTGGGCCGCGCGTTGGAGGGGTGTCCAGCTGGCTGAGCGCTGTCTTGCTGTGATGCAGCATTGTCGGCAGCACTTTGTTGGTAATTGAGGTCAGCACCATGTGGTGGCAAGGTGAGGCAGTTGGACATGCTGTTGGTACCTTGAATCACCAGGCTGTGTTCTGTCCTCGCTGCTGCTGCTGCAGGTGGTCGTGGCATTATTGACGGGCTCGAGAAGGAGATGCAGCTGAGCCGGCAGCAGGTGGAGCCCAGCAGGGCCAGCCTGTACCGCTTTGGCAACACCAGCAGCACCAGGTGAGGCAGCAGACGCACACCAAGCAGTTGCGCAGTAGCCTAGGTTGCATGTTCAATGTGATTGCAAGAATATTACTGAAGCAAGATCTTTATGCATGATGTGCAGCAAGTCGTGTGCCTTGCCACTGGTCACGGTCACGTACGTTGCAGCATAGCACTGTCCAACAAGCCTGCTGTTGCTGCCGCCTCCCTGCTGGTGTCGTGCTGCACTGCTGCACTGCTGCACTGCTGCACTGCACAGCGTGTGGTATGAGCTGGCGTACGTAGAGAGCACACAGGAAGGTGTGGCCAAGGGCCAGCGCGTGTGGCAGCTGGCATTTGGCAGTGGCTTCAAGTTCAACAGCAGCGTGCTGGTGGCCAACAGGCCAGTGCGCGAGGAGCACAAGGCCTGGGAGGTGAGGCCGCTGCTGCTGCAGCATGAAACTCCTGCGTGTGCAGCACATGCGTTATGTCTCTCGTGTTGATGCAGCACATCCCCGGGCCAGCACTTGCCAGCTCACATGCATACCAAACAATGCTGACAAGCTCTGCCGCCTGCTGCTGCTGTGATGCGCTGTGCATCCCTGTGCAGGGCTTTAACGTCGTTGCGATGTGGGCAGACCTAGACAAGCTTGAGGCTGCTGCACAGGCTGCACGAGCAATGAAGGAGAAGCTGGGTTCTTGAGCTGCAGCCCCCACAATGCAGGGTTTGCACAGGGGCGGTGTCACCCTGTGTCATATGCTGACAGCACATTTGCTCAGCAGTGGGAGCACTGAGGATAGTGCACCTGTGTATGATGTGGTGCAGCTGCAAGAATGCTGTGTGCACTTTTGATCACAGAGTTGCTGATTTTGGCTTGAGCGCGGGGGTGTTCACTCACCACAGGCCTGTGACAGCTGCTGAAACAGTGCAGTTTGCGCACCTCAGCTTTGAGCCATGTTGACTGTCGCTGTCTGGAGCTGTGACAAACACTGACAACGTGCGAGTGCAGCATATTGAGTGAGGTCCATGTGTGGATGTGTCACTTCTGCATTGCATGCTCTTGTCTGTGTGCTGTGTTGTGCAAGGTAGGGATTACAAGGCGGTTATGTTGACAATCTGGTGGGGTGCCTCTCTGAGGTACAACATCATAATGGGTATGGTTACTGCAAGGTATGGTTACCGCAAGGGTATGGTTACTGCAAGGGTATGGTTACTGCAAGGGGAGCTGAGGAACTAGAAGTGGTTGAATCATGGTGGCTGTGATAGTGCAGCTTTGTTGACTGCTATGTAGACAACAGACATTTGCAGCAGTTCTTCAGGCAGGAGCAAGCACTGTTGCAACGGGTTGTTACGTGTTACAGCTGGGCCACTTGCTGTACAGCACATGTGCAGCGGAGGGTACAGTATAATTGGTCACCACTTTGTGCAATGACTCTTGCCGTTGGTGCTTTTGTTGTCAGGTTTGCTTCTGTGCTTGTGGCGGACATGTTTGGTGCACAGATGCATTTATACAGGTAGCAAGCTTCTGAGAAACGGCTGTCACAGCCCTGCACACTGTATGTGTGCCCACGTGGGCCACCCGTGCACATTTTGTATGTACCACTAGGTGCCTGTGTTTGTGGTGCGTCTCCTGCCGCAGTGCGGCAGCACTGGTGGTGGTTGTATCGGCAATGTGACAGGACACAGAACCTGCATGCACAGCAATGTACGCTGATAGGCAGGCAGATGAGAGCGGAAGTTCATATACATACCATTTGGTGTAGCTGCCCTCTGCAGCTGGTTACTTCATGGGTATCTGTGTATACCATCACCGTGCAGGAAGCATTTCTTGCAGCTCATGGCATGAAACATCATTGGACTCCAACGGCAGATCTGCGAATGTAAGAGATTTGCAGTTGTTGAAGCTTTCATAGATACAGCAAACACTGCATCAGCAAGCATAGCCAGAGCCCAGGGACAGCCCCCCACCTGCCACGGCACACCTGCCATTTCTGACGTCCAGCTGACAAGGCCGCGGCGATGGTTGTCACCCTGTCAGCTGAACGAGTGGATAGCACCTGGTCCTGGCTCCGAGGCACCACCCATATCATGATACTCAGGGTAAAGCCCAGCGCGCTTTCAAGTTGTCAGGTGACTCTCAGGCTGGTCTATTGCCCTGCCACACTTTCAGACGAATTTTAGTGACGATGGATGTGCTGTTGTCTCGGCAGATTGCTTGCTGGGCATTCTGCAACCAATGAATTGCTTCAGCTTTTGCTGATCATTTCAGATTACAGGCTGTCCTTGGCATCAGCACATGCACACTGCAAAGAAAAGCCAGTGCAACAAACAAACATGTGACGTTGTCTGCGTGGCTGGCCACGGTGGGCTGTGCATTGGACGTTTTTTTGTAGACGTGCAGATGTGTGGATTGGCAGCCTGCCGGCTACTACAGCGACTACAGCGCATGTAAAAGCAGCAGCACCGCAACCCGCTGTTGACGTTGACGTCCAGCCATGTGGACACACGTGGCAGATAGGCCATCAGGGTATTGGATCACGTGCAATGATGTGTAAATTTTGTGACCTGTTGTCATCTCAGTCAAGCATAATCACTACTTCTTGGCAACGCAACCCTTGCCTCCTCGCACCGCGCACTATCAGCATGCTCAGCAGCATTTGTACTGCTCACAGCTGCAG